>CM073144.1:34316910-34384410 GCA_037039145.1 Fundulus diaphanus
GAAGAGGCCTGCTCAGTTCTACAGGACTATTTTGGAAAAACCAACTGGGATGTATTTAAAGAGGGACCTGACTTAGAAAGCTACACATCATCTGTGCTTTCTTACATTCACTTCTGGACTGATGCTGTCCTACCCCTTAAAACAATCAGTGTTTCCTAACCAGAAACCATGGGTAGACAGCTCAGTGTGGTCTCTGCTGAAGGCCCAGGATGCAGCGTTAATATCTTAATGACAAACTAGTCTACAGCAGGGCTAGAAGCGAACTTTAAAATTACCCGTCTCTCCCTGATACCTTAAACAGCTTCTTCGCACACTTTGACTCTCCAAGCAGCAGGGAGCCTGAACATCTTCCCCAGCCAGAAGAGCACCATACAGCTCCACCAAGTGACCTCTTCTCTGAAAAAGGTAAACATCAACAAGGCCGCAGGTCCAGACATGGTGTCAGCCCAGACGCTTAAATCGTGTGTGGACCAGCTAGCATGGGTCTTTCTGGACATCTTCTACCTCTCCGTGCAGCTCTGCACGATTCCTGCCTGTCTAAAATCATCTGTTATCGTGCCTGTCCCCAAGAAACCAATCATCACCAGCCTCAATGATTATTGTCCTATTGCTCTGACCCCTGTCATCATGAAGTGCTTCGAGAGGATCCTCCTAAAGTACATCCAGGACGCCATCCCTGCTGATCTGGACAGCCTGCAGTTTGCCTTCAGGGAGAGTCGTTCCATCTGCTCCACTGATCCTCAACACAGGGACACCGCAGGGCTGTGTCCTTAGCCCAGCCCTTTTCACCCTTTTCACCCAGGACTGTTCTGCTGTCCACCCCACAAACATAGTGGTGAAGTTTGCGGACGACACTACTGTAGTGGGTCTCATCTCCAACAATGATGAGTCCCATCATAGGGATGAGGTCAGCAATCTCACATAGTGATGCTCCAGGAACAACATGATCCTGAACACCAGTAAGATCAAGGAGGTAATAATAGACTACAGGAGGTCCAGGAGGACTGAACATGCTCCTCTCTACATACAGGGGGAGGTGGTGGAGAATGTGGACATTAGATTTCTGGGCATTCACATATACTCCGACCTCTCATGGACTGTGAGCCCAACAATGGCTCTTCTTCCTCAGCAAAATGAAAAGGTCTGGACTTTCCACTAAACTGCTAAAAGAACTTCTATAGAGCTACCATAGAGAGTGTCTTACGTCTCAGCATAACTGTATGGTATGGGAGATGCACAGTTCAGGAGAGGAAGGACTTAGCACAGGTGGTGAGAACAGCACAGGGGATTGTGGGATGCTGTTTGCAGGATTTGGACTCCAAAGAAGGGCCAGACGCATCTTTACTGATCTCCACCCACCCAGGCAATGCACTGTTTGCCCCTCTCCCATCAGGTAAATGCTTCAGAAGCAATACATCCAAAACAAATAAACTTAGAAACAGCTACTTCCCAAGAGCTGTGAGGGTTATCGCCCCCTGATGGGAGACTGCAGTCCAACATTAAAAATCACCCCACTGTTACTAGCCCATCATTATGTTAATGTTATTTCCTATTTATACATTATTTTCTTAGAATATCTAAATGCACATCTCTGTAAATGAAGCCTCAAATCATTGCACAAAGAACCCTATTACATCATTAGTTGTTATCTGTGACTCATGAAGGACAACTAGTTCATACACTCTTTTAAATCTTCAACTTTTTTATCCTTTGAAAGCTTTAATGAAAAAAAAATGAAAGCTTTGTTCATTGCCTGTTTGTCTCTTATGTGTACTCCTAGCTTGAGTGGCCAAAACAAAATGTCATCACAGTAAGACGCAGTGACAAAGAATCTTTGAAAAGGTTTGAACATGAAATGATAGGAAATTTCACACCTATTACTGCAATTTGGGTACAAATATCGGATTGATTTGAAACTTTTTATGATTATTTATGAATATATCACTATAATTGTTAACCACACAAATTCTGTGCCAGTAATGATCACAAAATATACACCTGTATATGTTTTTAGAAATATAAACTGCATGCACAGACTTAGATTTTTTTTTTACTCTAACCTGATCTGCAAGGTGGTGCAGTTGTCAGCACTGTTGGCCCAAAGCAAGAATGGGTTTGAATACTGGCCTGGGGTCTTTCTGCAAGGACCTTGCACGTTCTCCCCATTCATCCATGGAGGTCTCTCCGGGCTACCCAGCTTCACAGTTCAAAGCATAACTGTTTGGTCTTTGTGTCGTCTGTGATTGGGATAAGTGGGTATAGATGGTGGGGGAAATTTCTTTAATACCCTCATAGTCAAAATTACACATACATTCACACTAATATTTGCTTAGATGTCCCAAACTACTACAACTTGTATGTTGAAAGTATGTTTTGTGTAGCCATCAAGAAGCTTCTGGTGTAATTCTGACTGGACATTTGATAATTATTCTTGGTAGAATTGGTGGATTTCCTGGCACTGACTGTGGTTTTATGTATATTTCACACATTTTTATAGGGTTGCTTTTTGAGGAGGTCTTTTCACATATGATTCTGCGTTATCCTTTAAAAACAAACTGTCTTTGGGATTATTGTCCTGCTGGAACAATAAGGATAATTGTTTCAATTGAACAAGTTAAATTAAAAATTAAGTGTTGACCATAAAATGACTGGATTCCTGAAATGCAACTCAAAAGGTTATACACTGTATTATTATTGGGCCAGTAAAGTAACTTGAATTTCAACATTAATAAATAATCTAATGATGTGTAAATGCTTCCATCTAGTGTTCAGCAATGTGTGTGACTCGCTAAAGGAACACATGTCAATCAAAGCAGCCTTTGCTCAACTTCTTGCAGTGTGTTTGTGCAAAAGTATTATTTCACGACTCAATAAAGCAGGGTTATCCCAGACATCAAGTACAAATGGAGGCCATTTCCAGCAACTTAAGCTTTCAGTCCACTCTTAAATATAAAACTTAATATCAGTGGTGTCTCTGACATGATAATTTAAGTGGGGCACACAAACAAAAAAATTAGCAGCAACAATTTTTTTTTTGTGATGCATACAATCTGACTTTGATTAAACTTAAAATTAAACGGATAAATTAGCATAACCCAACACACTAGAAAATGTTATATAAGCTAAATGTAGTTTAATTTTTATACATAAAATTACAAATAAAGGCTAATTAATAATGTTAATTTATTGAACAGAAAAGATTTACATCAATCCTTCAATGAGCTAGCAAGGACAACCAACACTAGATTCATATTTGCTTTTAGCTTCCATTTTTCTGTTTTATATTGTCTACACTTTCCTACATTTTATTCCAACTGTTTTTATACCTGCTTTTATTCTGTTTTAATTTTCCAATGTTTTAACCATGGAAAGCACTTTGCATTGTCCTTGCACTGAAACGTGCTATACAAATAAATTTGCCTTGCCTAGATGGTTGCACACTATCCGACAGAATGTAAATGTAACATGTGCAATTCAAGTATTTTGATTGGACAATCCGAGTTTGGGGCCACCAGATCTGTGCCGTGTGGTTGTCTACTGAGAGCGTGTTGGGCATGCCCACTGTGATTTCAGATGGCCATTATTTAAACAAACATTTGTGGGCCAGCCCTAGTGTCAAGGCACCTCAAGAAGATTCAGCCTTCTGAGCTTGTCAGTATTCTGGCATAAAAGATGACATCTAGTGGCAGGCTGCTGTTACTACATAGTAAAAAAAAAAAAATCAACATTTACAGTTTTTTTCAATACATTTAACAGGTTTCCTAAACTTTAGGTTTTCCTAAACTCTAAAACACACAATTGGCGAAACGATTAATTTCATGTTCAAATTCACACATTGTAAACTAAACACCAAAACTAATTCTCAAAATACAATAATACACTAACACAACACTCTATGTCCAACAAAACACTGCAAACATGTTTCAAAATCAAATAATTATTCAAAACATTAACACATGTTCTCTTCCAACAGGAACATTTTGTCAGTTATAACACAACGACAAAAAAAAAACACTATCATCAGCTGAATTTACGGAAACTGCATTATTTTAGATGTGTCAGGTGTGCCCTACAATAGACACTTATACAATAGACAGTAACTGTCTATTGTATAAGGGCACACCTGTGTTTCGCACATGCATTTTGTTTCTTTTGCTGCAGAAAGTAACCTTATAGAATGTACAGTTTATGAAACAAAAAACAGAGACAGAATTGCTACAGTAAAGACTTTATTTGCAAAAGAACATTACTGCAAGATGTACAATTAGAAATAACACCGGAATACCGGAATAATAAATAAAAAAAAATCTTCTAATTTACTCGGTCTTCTGCATTTGGCCATATGTTCTCATCCACATCACACCTGATATCTTCTCTGGCAAGGCATTGTGGGAAGAATCTTTTTGCATGCCATATCCACCCCTGGCAGTGTTCAGCTGTGATGCCTTGGCATGCAGCATTTATTGCATCCAGGAGGGACATTTGGTCATGTGGACGATGGTCAAATACCTTCCATCTCCACGCTGAGAAAAACTCCTCAATGGGGTTGAGGAAAGGAGAGAAAGGGGCAAGGAAATGGGATATCATCCTTGGATGGGCGTCAAACCAGGCTATAATTGTACAGGAATTGTGGAATGCCACATTGTCCCATGTGATCACATATATTGGCAAGTGGTCTCCCAACTGCCCCTTTTCTACCTCTGGCACCAGTCTTTCATGCAGGTCTTCTAAAAAAGAAGAAGGCGGTCGGTGTTGTAGGGGCCAATCTCACATTTATGCAGGAGTGCCCACTGTTGGAGATTGCGGCGCACATGGTGATATTGGTTCCTCTCTGGCCTGGCACGGCAAATGTGACCCTTTTGCCAATTATGTTTCTCCCACGGCGACGCCTTTTTGCCAAATTGAAGCCAACCTCGTCAACATAGATAATTTCATGGGGGACTTGATTGGCTTCCAACTCCATGACTCTCTGAGTCATGGAGTAATTAGACACAGAGTATGTAACTGCTGTGCTGTACTGAAAATCTACTGTATGTCCTAATGTACTCTAGGTTTATAGAATAGTTTACTGCAAAACACACTGTGTATAGTGCTGTAATGACTGTATTGCATAACCTTACCTGGACGTATTGGTAATGGAGTTCTTTGATGCGTTCACTGTTCCTTTCGAAAAGAACTTTGTATAGTTGTTTCATTCGGACTCTGTGTTTAGCTAGAGTCCAAGAAATGGATGTTATGCTGATTGCTGCAATGTTCCCAAAGACAAGGTTGCCCTCTACAACTGTGGACTGAATGTCCTTCAGTTTTATTTTATTGTCAGCAATCACCATGTTGACATTAGCAAGTTCTTGTTCTTCATTCAGGAGCTTTCCTCTGCCCCCTGAGGGAGGTAGATGTTGAATCCTTAAAGATACAAAGATACAGTTACATATCAGAGACTGGAGGCATAAAGTCACTCTAATACTGTAAATGGTAATTTTACAGTATTTATACTTTGCTGTAGGAGAAGCAATATCCTACCCGTTGGTTTCTCTGAAAATACGGACAATAGATGCCACTGTGTCCCGGCAGATATTTGGCTGTACTCATTCACCAGCCTCTCTGTATGATAGCACATGATTTATGACATGGTCAATGATAGTGGCTCTTATTTGATCAGTTACCTTAGCTCTGGCCCTTCTTTGAGCGACACCACACATTCTAACTCCTCCCCCTCTACCTTGCACCACTCTTCTCCCTTGTCCTGGTACTCGTCTTCCTTGCCCTTGTGCAGGCATTTCTTTCTCTCGTTGTTTTGCTCGAAATTGTTCCTTTTCCAGCCAAGACTAGCCCAAAGAGTCCTTTTTTATAACATATGATCATGTGATTGAAAGAACCTCAACACCTGAGTGTGCTTCCTAGATGGGAATCAGCTGTGATTTTTATTAGGTATTTAAGGGGGGGGGGTTCTGGTAGGTCGTGTTGGCCCCGGGGGGCGTCTGGTCCGGGGACGGAATCTTGGGATAGTTGGATGTGAGTGTTATGTGGGAATGTGTGTACAGCGTCCTTTTTTTTTTTTTTTGTAAGTCTGTGTGTGGTGGGGCACTAGGGTGGGATGGTGTGAATGAGTTTTCTTTTTTTTTTTTCAGGTTCGGGTCCGCTCCGCTCCCTTTCTCAAGAACATCTCAAGTCTCTGCAAGGTGCGGAGCCAATCCCCCCACGTCCTGCCCCCTCCGCTGGCTGGTGCCTTGGCCCGCTGGCGCATTGGCGGCCCTCGGGTTTGGGGCGGGTTCCCGGGTGAGTGCGGGCCCATTCCCGGTGGCTGCTTCGCGGGGCCTGGCCCCCCGGGGCTTGGCCGGGGCCCCCGCCACGGGGGCGGGGCACCCCTGGGGCCTCTGGCCCTCGGGGCCCATGGCCGGGACCACTTCAGCGTAGCTGGCTGCCGGCGGAGCCCACGGGCTCGCCCCCGCGGCTCCTGGGGGCTTCGGCATTGCGGTGGCTGAGGGATTTCCTCGGGGTCGTCTCTCCTCTTTCCTTGGGGGGGGGTTGCAGATTTCCTGTGTTGGCCCCTCTTGGGCGCCCTGCTTTGGGGGCCCCTTTGGGAGTCCGGGGTTATGGGTCCCCTGACGCCTGCCTCGGTGCTCGGGGAAGGCGGGCCTTTGGTTCTCCATAACCACTATTGAGCAATTTCCTTCTGGATAAATTTCACATACACAAGTGCACTCTCAAAAACACCCATTGTTGGAGCCTATTAAGAATTAGTTTAATTTATTTATTTTTTGCTAAATTATTAATGTTACAGATCTAAGGTTGTGATAATGGTAAAGCTATTGTTTATTTGTTTATGTATTGGTTTTGCTTAGACCCTTCTCCTTGTCAGTCCGCCTCCTGCTGAGATCAACACAGGGCCGGCCCGAGGCATAAGCGAACTAAGCGGCCGCTTGGGGCCCCCAGACCACCAGGGGGCCCCCTGATGATCTGGGCTGGGGCCCCCTACTGGATTTTTTTTCTTATGGTCAGCAATGAATTAACTTGAACAAGTAGTATTATCATCCAATACCCCCAACTCACAGACTGCAACATTTGTGCATCAGTTCAACACTGTTCTGCGGCAGAGAATAGTTTATAGCTGCTACACAGTAATAATAATAATAATTGAACTTTATTGATCTCACAAAAAATTCACTTCAGCATCTTAACCCATCCCCTTGGGGAGCAGTGGTCTGCCACTGTGCGGTGCCTGGGGAGCAATTGGGGGTTAAGGGTCTTGCTCAGAGAGCCAAAATGGCAGCATGTGGGAGTTGAACTCAGAACCTCTGGAACCAAAACTCTGTGCTCTAACCACTAGGCCACCACATCACAGTAAGGACTGGTTCATGGTTTCCACAAACTGTAAAAGACTGCCTGATTTTAGTGATGTAATGGGTGTAAAATATTGAATAAAATGTTTTTCTGCATGACTGGCTAGAGACGATAGTACCCACCTTCTGTCACTTTTTAATTGACGGATGATTGATGACCCTTATCAAACCTTATCAAACCCCGCCCCTTTTAATTGACCTTTAGGTGACCCCCCCCCCCGGCCCCTCCTTGATTTCCGGTCTCCCTCCCCCCATTTCCGGTCCCCTCCCCCCAATCCATGAATCCGTACCCCTCCCCCATTTCCGTACCCCTCCCCCCACCCCTGGAGTTCACACCCACCCATACTTCACCCCGCCCCCGGTCGCCGCACTCATAATATAAGGCCCTTTTCTCAAACCTGGATAGTGATTGAATCCTTTTCAACATGGCGTTCGAAACAAGCAAGCTTGAATCTATCATTTCCGACACACCCGTCACGACCTACAACTATGAGGACGGTGTTTGGCAAGCTCAGCAGACCCCTCGCAAGGCTACGCTGTCTCTATGCAGAACTCAGATGCCTCCGACCCTACCTCTGCAAGAAGAATGGTCCTTGGAACCCTATGGAGCTCGCGGTAAATGGGGATACCTCTTCAAGTACGAAACCGGTGAAATGTGTCTGTATCAGCTGGATGAAGGAGCCGACAAGCTGCAACCTATCCACTCCTTGTGCACGCTAACGTCAAACGATTGGGCTGTTCTGAGACTCGTCCTGCTCCGCAAACTAAACCCTGAAGATACGTACGACGCAGGTCCCAAAGACTCGTACGTGACATACCCCATTGTCAATCAAGAAACCCACGACGCAATCAAGGATTCACCCGCTGCTAAACCCCGCAAGCGGGCTCATCAGGATACCGAGGATGGAATCGTGGATTCACCCGCCACTAAACGCTGCAAGCGGACTCATCAAGAAACCGAGTACGAAACCAAGGATTCACCCGCTGCTAAACGCCGCAAGCGTGCTCATCAGGAAACCGAGGATGGAATCACGGATTCACCCGCCACTAAACGCTGCATGCGGGCGTTGACCCGCTTGAACGAGACTGACACAGATTCGACAAATAGGATCTTCTCGGCCACATGGCAATCAAAGACGGCGGTTACCGGCCGATGGTTTTTCCGCGCAACTCTGAGACAGGCTCAAGATAAAACAACCCCGGTTATTTTTGTGCTCGACTATTATAATGCAGACTGCGGCGTGTTCAGACCCTTGTTAACCATTCCCTTCGACGCATGGCGTGACAAGATGACTGCGATAGCAGACCGGATGTCAACGCTGTTTCGCGACTGTCGCAACTGGAGAGATGTTTTGGGGGTCAAGAAAGTGCTAGCTTTTTGAGCCTGCCCCCTCACAACAGCCGATACCGCCCCCTTCAACGTTAACCACACCCCTTCTCAGTATATATTCTGACCGGTACTCCATACAACTTCACTCACCAGACTTTTACCATTTGAGACCATGAGCAACTACGTGGTTGAAAGAACTACTCCTTCAACCGCTTCAACCGCTTCATCCGCTTCAACATCACCGCAGCATGGCTCTCCGGACAGCGACAAATTCTTCCCGGGACCGTACCATCCGCCTTCACCCTCGCCAACGCCTGAATCCTCTTCTTCCGAAAGCGACATAGACAGCGAGAGTCTTCTGACGGGGCTGCAGAGGCATACCGTCTATTGGTCCAGGCCCCCCGGAGGTGTGAAACTACGCCCCGAGTTCTTATTTTTTTCGAATAAGAATTCCGGACTTCCAGCCAGGCTTCCGGCCATGCCCTCTCTGTCAGAGACCCAGGAGGAAGATTCACAAGCGGTGAATCTTCCACCCACCCCTGAGGTGTCCCAGGACTCACAACTACCCTCAGGCCAAGGAGATGCAGCCTCCTCGCCCCCATCGCAACCCGAGGACATGCAAATTCCCTCCAGGCAACCTGACGAGGGCTCCGATGAATACGACGGATGCACCCGCTTGACCTGTGAGTGCTCACAGCTCCAGGACTCGCAACGTCCCTCGGGCCAAGGAGAGACTGACACCGGGGCGGATGAATACGACGGATGGATCCGCTTTGGCTTCATCAAAGCGGTGAAAACTGTGGTGCACCATCTTTTGAGCGCCGCCATCGAAAAGTACATGCGTGATAAATGTTACGGCTGTATTTATGACCGTCCTAGTCAGAGAGACCATGAATGTTTGGAGCAGCTTGAGGATGGGTTCTTTGAAAGCAATTACTATCGTGTAATGCCAGTGCTTTGTAACGCACGCTTCATCGATGCCGTTCAACAGTTTTTAACCGCTCGCAACATCCATCAAGACAGTAGTGCAGTCAACGCCGTCGCACAGGCCTATCTGTACGAATTGACGCTATCCAAGCGGGTGCATGACCCCATCAACGAGGTGTATAATCAGCTGGTTCAAGAAAACTATGAATTAAAAGATCAACTTGAAACCATCACGCAGTACTGGAGGGGTTGCTGAAACCAATGCATGTATGTTTTCTCTTCTCTTTATATATTAAAGCAGCGTTTTCTGCAATTAGTTTGTGACATTGTATTAAAATGAATCTCTTTCTCTAAATATGAAATTAACTTTCTCTACAATTAGTTTGTGATATATAAAATGAGTGTTTTTTTTTTGTTTACATTGAGTTTGTGACATATTAATGTAGTATTTTCTACATTGAGTTTGTGACATCGTATTAAAATGAACCTCTTTCTCTAAATATGAAATGATTGTTTTCTATAATTAGTTTGTGATATATAAAATGAGTGTTTTTTTTTTGTTTTGTTTTGTTTACATTGAGTTTGTGACATCGTATTAAAATGAATCTCTTTCTCTAAATCTGAAATGAACCTTCTCTACAATTAGTTTGTGATATAATAAATGCATATTAATAATAAAATATATAAAAACCCAACCACATTCCTCCTGTCCTTCATATAGCATCACTACGTGTGTGTGGA
Source organism: Fundulus diaphanus (assembly GCA_037039145.1). Taxonomy (NCBI): domain Eukaryota; kingdom Metazoa; phylum Chordata; class Actinopteri; order Cyprinodontiformes; family Fundulidae; genus Fundulus; species Fundulus diaphanus. The sequence goes on from CM073144.1 coordinate 34,327,249, forward strand.
AAGGTATGGCTGAAAAAAAGTTAATGAAACGGGTATATTACACGCCTTCGCACCCCGGTTCTTTCGGCGGGGTAGATAGACTACAGAGAGCTTTGGAAAGTGAAACCGGTGAGAAGGTACCGGTTGAAAAGGTTCGAGACTTTTTATCGGAACAAGATGCTTATTCTTTGCATAAACCCGCAAGAATTAGATTTCCTAGAAATAGAGTGTTTGTCACCGGGCCTCTGAAACAGTTCCAAGCCGATCTTTGTGATATGCAGAGCTTGTCCGAAGAAAACGATGGTTACAATTATTTATTAACCGTTATCGACGTATTTTCCAAAAGAGCCTATGCCAGGGCTTTAAAAAGGAAAACAGCCTCTGACGTCGTAAAAGCTTTTGAATCCGTTTTAAAAGAGAGTCAGATTCCAAAGAAACTGCAAACTGACGACGGGAAAGAATTTTTCAACAAATCTTTCAAAGCGCTGATGGATAAAAACGGTATTAAACATTTTTCCACGGCTAGTGAAATAAAAGCGTCGGTGGTTGAGAGGTTTAACCGTACGTTAAAATCAAGAATGTGGAGATATTTCACCGCAAACAACACTCTCCGATATCTAAACGTGCTTCAGGATCTGATCAAAAGCTACAACCACTGCTATCATTCAAGTATTAAAATGGCGCCTATCCAAGTCACCGCTAGTAACGCTTTTCAAGTGTTTCAGAATCTGTACGGGACCAATTACGAACGCTGCACAAAAGTCAAGACGGCGTTTAAACCAGGCGACCATGTCAGAATCTCCAAGGTGCGTGGAGTGTTTGACAAGAAATATGAACAAAGTTTCACAGACGAAATCTTTACAGTTACAGAAGTGATACAACGATCTCCACCCGTGTTCAAACTGAAAGATTTAGACGGGGAGCCCGTTCAAGGTTCTTTTTATGCAGAGGAGCTACAAAAGGTGAAAATATCAAAAAACAAAATGTATCAAGTGGGTGAGATATTAGACAAACGCACCGTGCGGGGTGTCAAACAGGTCTTAGTACGTTGGAAAAATTGGCCGGAGAAATTCAACAGCTGGGTGAGAGCCGACGACCTGCGAGACGTATAAAAGAAGACGTTGCTCTCTGACGGTTGACAGTGCAACATGGACCACTTAACTCAGGACGAAGGATTTTACCTGACGCTACCCTCCAACACCAGCCTCGACGTGTTTAAGGATAATAACATATCGAGTTTCCGCGTGGATTTAGCAGAGCATATCAATTTACAAGGAGAATGGCAAGTGGCATTGACGGAGGTTTCTTATCCACACACATGGCATAATGTCCCCTCAGAAAATGCTTACTTCGAATGGCGGAAAGCGAGCGAGGAACAAGTCCATCGCATACAGATTGGAAACGGATATTACAGTAATATGAATCAGCTTATCAAAGAGATTGAAGCTCATCTGAGAAAGATAGATTCAGATATTTATTTAAAGGTTAACAAACTCGCAAACATACTCACCTTCCAGGCCGGCGCTCAGTACCATCTACGTTTTCACGCTCCACTGGCCTACATGCTCGGCGCGGAACCCGGAGAATGGATCAAATTCGACCACTGGCACGCCCCTCATCCTGTGGATTATAAGGGAGGTTTCTACCACCTCTATTTTTACAGCGACGTTGTTACGCCGCAAATAGTGGGGGATGCATACGCACCCCTGTTGCGAACGGCTCAGGTCCAGGGTGTGTTTGGAGATATTATCACACAAACCTTTCATAACCCCTACTATCTCCCCATTGCCAAGAAACATATTGAAAATATACAAGTTGAAATTAAAACAGATCAAAACACCCCGGTGAAATTTACATACGGAAAGTGCATCGTGAAACTGCATTTCAGACCCGTTGCTTCACGCAGAGCGTTCAGGTGAAACTGCTCATGCTTATAAAAACACACGATTGTCGCCAGAATCATTCATAGCTGTGCAACCAGTCACACCGACAACGTTGCAGCGTTCTAAAAACGTGAGGAAGAAGCGACGACAATCAAAACAAGATGGTTTTCTTGAGAGAGGACCCGCACCGTTTTATCCCTTACTACCAGAACCAGGTAGGGGGAGAGTTACCTGGTTTCTATGGCGCCCCTGTTATGTACGGCCGCGGGATAGGATCCATATTTTCAAAATTATTTCGTTTCGTATCACCCCTATTTAAATCCGGCTTCGCTATTGCTAAACCGCATCTGAAAAAGGCTGCCACAAACATCGCCTCGGATGTCATAGGTAAAGCTATGACGAAAATAAGCGGCTCGCACGAGGGTGTGAATAACCAAGAGGGCTCGGGGGTTATGGTTTTGTCAAGAAGAGCTAGAAAGAGACCACCGGGGCAACGTGTTGGGCGTTCACAAATAGTTGTGCCGCGCAAAAAGAAGAAATCAGTCGGCAGGAGCAAAGCAAGAGGGAGGAAGTCCGCTGCACGCAAGGATATATTTAGCTGAATTATTATTCTTCAATAACGATCAAACATGGCTCTTTTACACCGGAAATCATCAGAATGTACGCTGGCGGAACTCGACCTATTCTCCGCCCCCATGACACAACTATCTATCGAAGATAAGCTGTACACCGAAATATTACCCGTGTCAGCGATTACAGACACCGGGCCTATCGAGTTCTTTATCCCCGGAGATGGAGAGAAATACTTGGATTTGAACGATACTTTGCTGCACGTCCGTCTAAAGATCACCAACGCAGATGGAAGCGACCTGGCTAACGACGCTGCCGTCGGGTTGATAAATTACCCGTTGAATACAATGTTTAGTCAATGCGACGTTATTCTAGGGGATAGGTTAATTTCCCAGAGTAGCGCGACTCACCCGTACAGAGCAATGATTGAAACTTTGCTCAACTACTCACAAGATACGTTAAAGAGTCAATTTAGCGCAGGCCTCTTTTACAAAGATACGGCGGGAGCTATTGACTCGATTGTTATGGTCGACGGTCCAAATTCGGGGATGAACAAGAGAGCCGCTTTCACCGCTAATTCCAGAGAGTTACACCTGATGGGGCCGCTTCACGCAGATATTTTCTTCTGCGAAAGACTCCTCTTGAATTCCGTCGATATGAGGGTTAAACTAACCAGAGCCAGCGACGCCTTCTCCCTCATGGGACCGCGTGATTCAACCTTCCGACTGAAAATTCTGGGGGCTTCGCTATTTATGAAAAAAGTTTCAGTCTCCCCGGCTATCCGACTCGGGCATGCCTCAGCATTAATGAGAGGAAACGCCCTCTATCCTCTTTCGCGTGTGAATGTGAAAACGTACTCTATCCCTGAAAATTCAAGGATATGTACCCAGGAGAATCTCTTTTTGGGAACCATGCCGAAATATATCGTTTTAGGTATGGTCGACCACGAGGCATTCACTGGAAGGAGAAGCATGTCGCCTTTCAACTTTAAGCATATGGATGTGGAATATTTAGCGCTCTGCAAAGACGGCAGACAGGTCCCTGCCAAAGCGTTTCAACCCCAATTCAACAACGGTATTTCAGTCAGGGAATATTACAACATGTTCACCTCTACAGGTCGTCATTTAAAAGACCTTCCCTTAAGCATCGCTCGTGAGGAATTTAACGAGGGTTATTCCCTGTTTGTCTTTAATCTCAATCCGAGCGAGGACGCAGACGCTCTCTCACCGGTGTGCAACGGTAATTTGAGACTGGAAATGAGATTCAGAGTTCCGCTGCCTCACACGACCACCCTGATCGTGTATGCGTGTTACGACTCAATTTTGGAAATCGACTCAAAAAGACAGGTCCTGGTGGATTTTTATTAAAACATGAATAACCACGAGATCGAGAGTCTGATGCATCACCTGTTGGGGGACCTATTTTGCGGCGTTTGGGCTTGTGATCAGCTTCCATTACTCAAACGCACGTACAGACGCCCAGCCTATTTTATCGTCAACACTCATCCTTCACACATGCCTGGTGAACACTGGCTAGCTCTGACTTTGGAAGAGAATGATAGAGCCACCTTTTTCGACTCTTACGGATTTCCTCCGGATTTCGAATTTTATCCCTCGAGCATAGTGACATTTTTGAAAGAGAGATCCTCGAAAATATTGTATCATAATCGTCAACTTCAAGACACTCTATCCGTCGTGTGCGGTCATCATTGTGTTTATTATCTTTGTCATAAAGCCTGCGGGCTATCGATGCATGAAATATTGGCTACCTATGATGACAGTGTTTATAAAAATGATGTCATGGTATTTGATTTTGTGAAAAAATATCAGCGTTGTGTAAAAAATAGGGCCTCGTGCTCATTTAATCATGGAACTGTTATGATCGTGAATCAGGCAAACCCAGTATTCAAACCCAACAAGTGAGGTTAAGGCAAAAAACAGGATTTTAATAATGAAAACAGGAACAGGCGGGCTCAATAGTCAAAAGGGCAGTCCAAAATCCGGTACACAAAAAGCAGTCCAAAATAGGCAGAGGTACAGACAGGGCAAAGCAAGCTCGGATAACCATAGGACAGAAACTAGTCGGTAAACCGGTAAATCAGTCAGACAGGGCAGGAAAAACAGATCAGGGAACAGGCTGGCTCAGAATCAAAAAGGCTCTCGGGTTATCGTCAACAGGTCAATCAGAATAAAGAATGCTGGAACTAAACTCACCGTGGCTCGTTAAATGATCTGGCAGATTGCAGAGGTTTGTGGCAGGACTATATAGGGGAGTGAACAGGTGAACAGGAGTGAAGACTAATTATAAGTGAGCAGGTGGATCTAATCAAGGCAAGAAAGCTGACAGATTGCTGAGGGGAGACCAAACAGAACTGATAAAGTGACAGGTGGAAAACAGGTAACCTAAACAGAACAACATGTCTAAAACAAAACCAAACAAGACCCCAAAATCAGAAACTTAACTAATAAATCTGATAACATAAACCAAGACAAAACCCAAATCGTGACAGAACCCCCTCCTCAAGGCCGGATTCCAGACGGCCTCAGAAACAAAACAGACTAGCTCGGGTGGGTGGAGGGAGGTACAGGATGGAGGGCTAGAATCAAATAAATGTCCAAATAAAAACTCAAACAAAACAAGACGAGTCAAGTTCTCAGGCGGGCGTCCAGGAGGACGGCCCCGACGAGTCAGGTTCTCAGGCGGTCGTCCAGGAGGACGGCCCCGACGAGTCAGGTTCTCAGGCGGTCGTCCAGGAGGACGGCCCCGACGAGTCAGGTTCTCAGGCGGTCGTCCAGGAGGACGGCCCCGACGAGTCAGGTTCTCAGGCGGTCGTCCAGGAGGACGGCCCCGACGAGTCAGGTTGTCCGGCGGACGTCCCGAAGGACGGCCTCGGTGTGTCAGGTTGTTCGGCGGACGTCCCGAAGGACGGCCTCGGCGTGTCAGGTTGTCCGGCGGATGTCCCGAAGGACGGTCTCGGCGTGTCAGGTTCTCCGGCGGACGTCCCGAAGGACGGTCTCGGCGTGTCAGGTTCTCCGGCGGACGTCCTCGGCGTGTCAGGTTCTCCGGCGGACGTCCTCGGCGTGTCAGGTTCTCCGGCGGACGTCCTCGGCGTGTCAGGTTCTCCGGCGGACGTCCTAGGCGTGTCAGGTTCTCCGGCGGACGTCCTAGGCGTGTCAGGTTCTCCGGCGGACGTCCTAGGTGTGTCAGGTTCTCCGGCGGACGACCCCTTTGAGACAGGTAATCCGGCGGGTGTCCTGAAGGACGGCCCCGGTTAGCAAAGATGTCCGGCGGCCGGTGGCGGAGCAGGTCTCTCATAGGCCGGCGGCGGAGCAGGTCTCTCATAGGCCGGCGGCCGAGCAGCAACCTCGGGGACCGTCGGTAGAACCGGACCCTCAGGAACCGACGTCTGGAGAGAGAAAGAACAGAACCTGCCGCCGGACTAAAGGCTGGAGACAACGCCGGACTAAGAGCTAGAAGAGAGGCCTGGCTAAAGAGTTCAGGAGGCGTCTGGCTACAGAGTTCAGGAGGCGCCTGGCTACAGAGTTCAGGAGACGCCTGGCTACAGAGTTCAGGAGGAGCCTGGCTACAGAGTTCAGGAGGAGCCTGGCTACAGAGTTCAGGAGGAGCCTGGCTACAGAGTTCAGGTTCAGTCGGCCCCTGGCTACTGGCTTCAGGTTCAGTCGGCCCCTGGCTACTGGCTTCAGGTTCAGTCGGCCCCTGGCTACTGGCTTCAGGTTCAGACGGCCCCTGGCTACAGGCTACAGGTTCAGACGGGGCCTGGCTACAGGCTACAGGTTCAGACGGGGCCTGGCTACAGGCTACAGGTTCAGACGGGACCTGGCTACAGGCTACAGGTTCAGACGGGGCCTGGCTACAGGCTACAGGTTCAGGAGGCCCCGGACTACAGACTTCAGGTTCAGGAGGCCCCGGGCTACAGACTTCAGATGCTCCCAGACCCTTTAACACCCAGAACCTCATCAATAACCCTTCCAGAACCTCCGACAAAGATAGTTTGGTCAGCCACTTGGGAAATTGGCTGTCAAGCCAAAGATGAGGGGGTAAGAGCTTCCGAAGAGGTCCAGGGGCCTCTAAGTCTCCATGGGGCTCTGGGTGCTTGTCTTCTCGGCGAGGCCCCCGACGGAGCTTGTCGTTCGGGCGAGGGCCACGACGCCGCTTGTCGTCTGGGCGAGGGCCACGGCGCCGCTTGTCGTCTGGGCGAGGGCCACGGCGCCGCTTGTCGTCTGGGCGAGGGCCACGGCGCCCAGTGTCCCGATGAGCCCCCGAGTTGCGGCCTGAAAGAGGGCTCGTCTGAACCCCCTCATCGTGGGCCTGTGGTAGACCCTCCTGGGTTCCCACGTCGCATACTGGCGGCGGACCCTCCTGGGTTCCCACGTCGCATACTGGCGGCGGACCCTCCTGGGTTCCCACGTCGCAGACTGGCGGCGGACCCTCCTGGGTTCCCACGTCGCAGACTGGCGGCGGACCCTCCTGGGTTCCCACGTCGCAGACTGGCGGCGGACCCTCCTGGGTTCCCACGTCGCAGACTGGCGGCGGACCCTCCTGGGTTCCCACGTCGCAGACCGGCGGCGGACCCTCCTGGGTTCCCACGTCGCGGGCCGGCGGCGGACCCCCCTGGGTTGCAGCGTCTCGGGCCGGCTGCGGACCCTCCTGGGTTGCAGCGTCTCGGGCCGGCTGCGGACCCTCCTGGGTTGCAGCGTCTCGGGCCGGCTGCGGACCCTCCGGGGTTGCAGCGTCTCGTGCCGGCTGCGGAGCCTCCGGGGTTGCAGCGTCTCGGGCCGGCTGCGGAGCCTCCGGGGTTGCAGCGTCTTGGGCCGGCTGCGGAGCCTCCGGGGTTGCAGCGTCTTGGGCCGGCTGCGGACCCTCCGGGGTTGCAGCGTCTTGGACCGGCTGCGCAGACAGTGCTGCCTTATAGCTGCCGGAGGCCGGCACTGGAGTTGAGGTAGGAGGCGGGTCCTCTGGGACAGGTGCAGGTGCCGGGGCGTCGGCTGGACCCTTGGGGACAGGATTGAGTCCACTATAGAAACCTTGGAGAGCCGCTCTATAGTGCCCCTCGACCTCCTTTAATTTTGCCTCCAGCTCCTCTGAATACTGGCAGAAAAGAGCCTCCCTAAGGTCTTTAATAATAGGGGCAAAAGCTCTTAACTGGTCCTCCAGAGCCAGATCCTCAGCATCACGGGCGCCAACAGGAGGCGCTGTGGGCTGCTCAGCTCTGGGAAGCACCGGACTCCGATCCACTGGGCAGGAAGTGGCAACGGACGGGCGCGGTACTGACTCGCCTGTCGGCCGAACAGAACGGGTGAAGGAGCGACCCACAGGTTTCCGTCCCCTCCTCCGACGGCGGGACGGCAGGACTTGCTGGAGGTTTGATCCTGTCGGTAGAGCCGGGATCGGTGGAGCCCACAGCGTTCCCTGCATCTCCTCCTCTGGAGGGAGAGAGAAAAAAAGATCCGGGCGAAGATCCCGCACCACCTCCGCTTCGACCTCCATAAACAAAGTTGGTTCTGGATAAAACCCATGGGCAGAGCCGACAGCGGTGTCGCTGGGTGAGTGATCCCTTCTATTCTGAGTTGAATCTGAATTTGTGACAAAGAGCCCTCCCAATCGTAAACTCGGAGCAGGCAGCGGGTTACTGCTGCTGCGGCTGCTGGAGAGATGGCGTCTGGGACCGATACCAGGGGGACAGAACGCCAATCTGGAACCCTCCCAAGCCATAGCGTGTGGAGGGGAAAAAAAAAAACCTCTAAAAACTTGTTGGGCGATAGGTTTTAGTTGGGCCAGATCATTCTGTTATGATCGTGAATCAGGCAAACCCAGTATTCAAACCCAACAAGTGAGGTTAAGGCAAAAAACAGGATTTTAATAATGAAAACAGGAACAGGCGGGCTCAATAGTCAAAAGGGCAGTCCAAAATCCGGTACACAAAAAGCAGTCCAAAATAGGCAGAGGTACAGACAGGGCAAAGCAAGCTCGGATAACCATAGGACAGAAACTAGTCGGTAAACCGGTAAATCAGTCAGACAGGGCAGGAAAAACAGATCAGGGAACAGGCTGGCTCAGAATCAAAAAGGCTCTCGGGTTATCGTCAACAGGTCAATCAGAATAAAGAATGCTGGAACTAAACTCACCGTGGCTCGTTAAATGATCTGGCAGATTGCAGAGGTTTGTGGCAGGACTATATAGGGGAGTGAACAGGTGAACAGGAGTGAAGACTAATTATAAGTGAGCAGGTGGATCTAATCAAGGCAAGAAAGCTGACAGATTGCTGAGGGGAGACCAAACAGAACTGATAAAGTGACAGGTGGAAAACAGGTAACCTAAACAGAACAACATGTCTAAAACAAAACCAAACAAGACCCCAAAATCAGAAACTTAACTAATAAATCTGATAACATAAACCAAGACAAAACCCAAATCGTGACAGGAACGTGTTCTTTACAAATGTTTAAAGATTGTTACAAACTGTAACTTGTCTAAAATAAAAACACTGTACACATGAATAATTTGAAACATTAAAGTTTTCTTTATTACAAATTCATTTCTCCAATTTTTTTTTTTTATTTCATACAGACTTTTAGGGTGAAAATGTTAACCATGCAGGGGTTTTCTTGACTCTCTTGCTTCGAGCAGGTCCTTTCTCAGGGGTGGGATCCATAAAGTCTATTCCCGGGAATTTAGGAGACAGCACGATTTTTCCTTTTCGTTTTGCAAAAGGTTTAGCTCCGTTCTTCTCCGATACGCCTGTTTCTGTCATGCCTCTGTATTGGTCGCGGGCTTGCGGATTACTGACTGAGGACACAGGGATGTTTAGCTCCTTCAGGGCGGTCATGAAATGGTTCCAGCCTACAGGTTCCTGATTCTGTGTTTTCCTCTTAAACGGCAGCAGAAGGTTTTTCAGCAAATCGACCAGATGCGAGCCTCCCATCACACGATCCCGATAAACAAATTCGCCTTTGGACGTCCAACTCGGGCCAACTTGCGTTAACCTTTTCAGTATGTATTTAGCGTTTTTGCGATCTCTGTTTGGTAGAGCTTTTAGAACTTCGTTAGCGATCCCTCCCTTGGGGCACAAGGGAGGGATGGTGTGAATGAGTTTTTTTTTTTTTTTTTTCTTTTTTTTTTTTTTTTTTTTTTTTTTCCCAGGTTTGGGTTCGGTCAGCTCCCTCTCCCAAGATCATCTCAAGTCTCCGCTAGGTGCGGAGCCCATCCCCCCACGTCCTGCCCTCATCCACTGCGTTGGCGGGCGCCTTGGCCCTCTGGCGCGTTGACGGTCCTCGGGTTGGGGGCGGGGTCCCGGGTGGGCGCCGGCCCATTCCCGGCGGTGGCTTCGCGGGGCCTGGCCCCCCGGGGGGCGGCCGGGGCCCCTGCCGCGGGGGCGGGGCGCCCCTGGGGCCTCTGGCCCCCGGGGCTCATGGCCGGGACCACTTCAGCGGGGCCGGCTGCCGGCGGAGCCCACGGGCTCGTCCCCGCGGCTCTTGGGGGCATCGGCATTGCGGTGGCTGGGGGATTTCCTCGGGGTCGTCTCTCCTCTTTCCTCGGGGGGGGTTGTACATTTCCTGTGAAGGCCCCTCTCGGGCGCACTGCTTTGGGGGCCCCTTTGGGAGTCCGGGGTTATGGGTCCCTTGACCCCTGCCTCTGTGCTCGGGGAAGGTGGGTCTTCGGTTCTCCACAATCACTATCAAGCCATTTCCTTCTGGATAATTTTCACCTAAACTAGTGCACTCTCACAATCTCCCACAGGTGCTGGGTCCCAGGTATTAAATGTTCACTTATATACAGAAAGGCTATAATTTATTTACTTTCTTTTACCTTTTTTTTTTTTTTTAGGTATCACATTACACATGTCAGCTTAAATAATAATACATATGATTTAGCAATGGTATCAAGGTGTTACACGATTGTATCTGTTGCTTTATGTCTGTTGGTTGTGCTGTTCTTTTTGTGTCTCTTTCCAGGTGATGGAGCAGACAGAGGAAGTATTATCATTCTCTTCCTTTTATCTCTTCTTTCTTTCACCTCTTCTTTCTCTTTTTTTTTTTTTTTTTTTCTCTTCTTGTTTTTCTTTTACTCTCCTACTTTCCCATTGTAGTGTCCATATAATTTGAAATTCTCCCTGCAGGAATCACAATAAAGCTATTTACACGCACAAATCAAGCGGAGCATTATGGCGAAAGCTGTTTGCTCCACTTGTGAAAGTAAAATCTGTCGAGCTCTATTTGGCATTAAGATATCAATTTTTATTGCCACATTGCTAGACAGGACACTGGGAAAAAAAAAAAAAAAAAAAAAAAAAAAAAAAAAAAAAAAAAAAAAAAAAAAGAACTTCGTTAGCGGTTTCATCCAATTCAGCAGGAGAGGGTGTAGAAGCGGTAGAATCAGAGCCAGAGTCCGCCTCACCGTCATTATTGTCATGGGTAGGGTTACGCTGTAAAGTTAAAGTCACTCGGGGTTCCTCCAGCTGACCTTGTTTCATTAGAGTCAGATATCTCTGCAGCAGAGCGTTGTACCTTTTAATTTTTTCATAGGAACTCAGTCCCTGTTCATTCAGTATTTCCCTCATTTTAGAATCCAAATCCTCTTCAGCCGTCTGTCTGATAGAAGGCTCTGACGGAGTGAAACGTTTGAACTGATGCGGAGAGACGAGATACATCTTTTGCGCCGTCCTAAGAGACATTTTCTCATCTCCTGATGAGACCTCCAACCACCTCTCCTATTAAAGGGGCCACAACGCTTAGCAGGGGTAAAATAAACCCGCCGGTTTGATTTTTCAGAGCCAGCTGCTTGCGTTTTAAACCCGTTCTTTTATCAGCAAGCAGTCTGATAATCTTTTTCTGCTTTTGCAGTTTTCTATGTTGAGCGGGAGATACTTTAACGTTACCTTTTAAGATATTCAGAGCTATTTCACACAAGGCTTTAAGAAAATCCGGCGAGCAGTGAGCGAGAATGTCTTTCCGTTTCTGTGCGCTGGCATGATACAGAGCTCTGAAAAGAGGCGCGTTCCTTTTTATGCGCGCCGACATAGTGAATTAATTTACTTGGGTAGATACACAGCTGGCCACTGACCAGTGAGCATTCCCGTTCTCAGTCTGAAACGATCTGGGCAAGTCGGAGTCAGATCGACGATTAAATACCCGTGAGGTTCTCTGGTGGCGTCTTGAAAACTCTCCATAAAGAACGTTTTCTCTGACGGGAACATCTGACGGGCTAATATATTCAGTTGCAGTTTATCTCTGGGGTTCTTAAACAAAACCATATAATTAGTGTTAATTAGTGGTGCGGCTGTACTTGCCTTGATGAAACACATTCTGAGTCAACATCATCACGCTCATATTTCTGTGATGTCTGTATTGCGTAAAAATCTTGACCACTTCTGGATGGTCCGAAGCCTGGAAAATTACATCGTCCAATATAACCAAATGATTCTGATCAGGAGGAAACAGATTTTCATCATCAAAAGAATGAGGTAGTCCTTCGATGAACTTAATCCTTTTATTGGTTCTCTGCAATTCGGCGTACATGGGCTGAAGAGATGTGTAAATCCATACAATATTTACAGGTACAACATCCATAACATGGTTACAATTTTGCAAAACACTTTTAACAAAAAAAGATTTTCCACAACCACTCGGACCCACTATCAGACATGAAAAGGGGGTTTTGAATCTAGGGTCAAATTCGACCTCCTGTGTTTCACCGGAGAGCGACATTGTTCCCGGTTAGCCTTTAATAGCCAAACGGAAGAGTTGTTCCGTCAGGAAAAAGCCTTCTCTTGTCATACACCACACGGAACCTTTTCTGAAATGTCGCATTTTGAAGCTGAAAGTTTCTTTTATCCCTCCTGATGGTATGCTGTGGAGCTTCTAAAACCTCCCCTGTAGAGCCCTGCAGATAGCCTTCTACCAGGTCTTTCACGCTGTCAAAATTCACCCTCTCACTGCATTCCTGAGTTTGAGTGATGCCTTTACATCGCATCACAACTTTTTTCTGTTTTTTTGTCTGGTAAGCGTAGCTTTTGGGGCCTGTTGAAACAAATTGCTGTATTTTATCACCCGCCAGTTCATCCGTTAAATCCCCCAAATAGTTCCCCAGCTTGAGGGAGCTCTGACCCGGTTTAACCACGTAGATCAGGCTGTCTGTGTCAATGTACAAAACGCGCTCCTGAAGTGGTTCGAGACAGGTGAACAGTTTCAACCGCGCGTGTGCTGTGGTGAACGCCGCGATAAACACATTATTCACCTTATTGGGTGGGGAGATGCAACGCTTGTTGTATTTCCATTGAATCATACACATGTCATCGTTCAGAAAGTGAAAGTAACTCACCGTGTATTTACCTGAAAACAGGAAGTTAAAAAACTCATCGGACTCTTTCACAATGGTAGTTTGAGCCAGGTCATTTCTCTGCGCAAATTTCCCCCAAAAACTGTTCAAACACAGTTTAGCGACTTGCCTTTTAGCAGGATTCACCTCGATTTTCTCCACATCCAGCTGGATGCCTTGGTTCAGTTTGTAGTCTGCCACGTATTTTAACCTGCTCTCCTCATCCGTAGCTTCAGCGGGGAAACCTGAAGCCTCCTGCTTACCCTTGAGAAAAGTGTGGATATACGGTTTAAAGATTGAACTGCTCTGGTTCTCAAAATGCCAAACCTCTGTGATTTCAGCGACGGTGTAACCGAGTTCCAGAGCTTTGTTGAATTCGAGGGTTACCCATACCCCCGTCAACGCTCTCTCTCGGTCAGAGTGGCTGCATGGACCTGCCTGGTAGTTCATTTCGGCACAAGCACGGCAGAGAGTAAAGACGAGTTTACCGGTAGATGTCTTGTACGGCAAAACGGGGAAAAACAGACCGCGGGGTGGAAACACAGTTGCCCTGATGAACCCGAAATAGTTACGCGGATCGTCAAAATCTTTGCAAATGATTTTGGGGTGGCCGAGAGGATAGGGACAGTTTGCATTCACGTACGGGTACAATGAGGTGAAATCTACATAATGCACCGATTCCTCCTCCTCCGCCATGTACCGGAGTCTGAGAGCACAAGTCCTGCCGCCGTATAAGGCTTCTCGCGGGGAAAGAGGCTCCGGTGCATTGAAACATTGTAGAAACCTTTTGAGAGCCGGTTGGGACTCCTTCATTAGGATCCAGTCGTGTTCCCATATAACTTCTAATTGCACGCCGTAAACCGATTGCAATAACCTCGCTCTCTCCATGGTAGCAGAATGGAATGTTTCAAAGCAAACGTCCCTGAGAGGACAGGTCTGATCGGGTGGAAAGCAAGCGGGACACCCATGAAAAAAACACCCGTTGAACTCAAACGCGATTTTCAACCCTTGAACCTCCGCGTATCCATCCACGTAATAAGGGCCGATTTTCTTTTCACCTTTATTGAGCGCATGCTGAATGAAAATGCCTTGTTCCTGAGCTACCCATTCTAACCACTGAATAGACGCGTTCGAAAATGTTTTACATTGTCGTCGGTAATCCACCGGGGAGGGGATCGCGAGAGTGTTAGGAGGTAGAAAATTGGATGTGAAAACATTCATGCAAGCTGAGGCAATTGTGATTGACTTTAAAGGATCCACGTTCGTCTCTTTAAAGAACTCTTCTCTGAATTTCACACAAGCTTTGAAAAGAATCTCCACATCATTTTGACAATAATAAAGAGCTTCTTTTTGAAAGTCAAAGGGGAGTTTACAAGCTTCGTTGTACCAAGTGTAAAACCGATCCTGTTCGGCAGGGTTCATGCGGTCTACCGCGTAGAAGCTGGGGGGAGGAAGCGGACCCACGTAGCTTAAAGTGTTCTCAGAGGAGAACAAGTGGGGAAAAAACCCTTTAGAGTGATCGGTGAAGCCTAATGCTTTCGGCATTTGGCTGAGTTTCATCGTAAGGAATGAAAGGCTGTCGATGAATTTCAGAGCGTAATCAGGCTCGGTAAAACAGAGTATTTTGCTCCCCTGTGTGATGAGGTACGGTTTAATGCCCAATTCAACCATCACACTCAGAACCAAGTAAGAGTCAAACCCACGACTGTTGTGAGCTAGGAAAGTGAAACCTCTATAACGAGGTTTTCTAAAATGGAGCAGAAAATCCCTGACGCAGTTCAGCCCATAAGAGTACCAAACATCTCCCGCCAAAGTTTTTGTGTAGACGAGGAATGGGATGTGTCTCCCTGTTTGATCTGTAAAAGTTTCAAAATCGTAAAAAACCAGTTTATTTCCGAGTTCAGGGTCTGTCAGTGTGGTTTGAATGTAACACTGGTGCTCGTTTAACGTTACATCAACACCGCTAGGGACTTTCTGACGACAGACCGTGCATTTTATCGAACACTCGTGAGGCTTGTTGTCTCCGTCTGCGGCTAGATCATATAACTTTTTACACATAGGACAGAATTTAGTGGTTTCGCAGTTACTCACATGCTTTCCGAGGTTAGGTCTCAATCTGGGCTGTTTATGCCTATCGAGGCAGAATGAATTACGACAGATTCGGTTACAATCTGTGCATTGTACAGAGTTGTACCGCTGCAGAGTACATTTTGGATCGAGACAGACTGAACAACGACCCTCACAGTTATGCCTGTTGATGTTTTCGAAACCGCTAAAGCAGTAGCTGCAAATGTATTTAGAACCGGTGAAACCTTCCAGGTTTTTAATGCCGTAATAATGGTTTTTGAACAGAAGCAGAAAAAGAGGATTTGAACGATCTGAAGAGTCAGTCTGGAATTTACAAAGCAATGCGTCCTTGCCGTCTTTATAGAAGACGACAATTTTCCTGTTGACAATCTTTTCAAATTTTTGCACATCGCTGAAAGTGACGGGGGTTTGCTCTGTGAGGCCCGCTGTGCGTTGCCAAAGTACAGCTTGCTGCACGGCTTGTCCGTCTGTAAAAGCAGGGTTACATAGATGGGCAAGACTGATTGAAAAACAAAGCTGATCAGAACGATTGGCGACGATATACAAATGTTGACGTTTTTTACGAATCAGTTCACAGTCCAATGATTTTTCCGCTTTACGTTTGACACCTCCATGAGGGTTTCTTACAACCTGAACGATCATTTCTAAGTTGTTTGGATCCGGCAATTCCGCGTTTGACTGCGTTAGCTCCTCTAAAAATTCCAGAAATGCAGGCAGAATTGAATCACGTTCATCATTTACCTGAACGATGGCGTGATGAGAAAATCCTTCTCCGCTCAATTCTAACTGAATAATATCGCTACGAGAGGCCAAACGAGCAGCTGACTCTGCGAGCTCGGTGAGAATATGATACACTTGTGTGTAAAATTCGGCGGGGTTGGGAGCGTCGCCGGCTCGCGAGGCAATGACGTTGAAAGGACGTCTTATTTCTGTAACATTGAAACCTTCACGCTCTCTCTGAGTTTGTTGGGTATGTTCAGAGCTGTTTACAACTCGCTCTCCATGACTAGTGCAGGGTTGATTTGCTCGATCGAGTGTGGGGAGGTTGGGTGCAATGAGGCTTGGCTGATGAGGCTGGTTGGATGAGGGATTTTGCGAAGCAGGAATCATAGAACCTGAGGGATTATGTTCAACGTTTTCTACAAGACTACCCCCATGTTGCTCATACTGAGCGTTTGTAGGATTAGGGCTAAATGTTTGAGAGAGAGAAACGTTTAATTGATGGATCGCTTGTTCTAACCTGGATGGTGAATGTGGAGCTACATTGAAAGAACCAGGCACGTGCTGAATAGGAAGATTTTGAAGGTCATTAACCATTTGTGTGATTTCGTGTAAAGCGTTTGTAACTTGCTGTTGAAACTCTAAGGAATTATTTTCAAGCGAGTATGGTTGAGAGAAAGAATCATTTAATCGTTCGATGGCTCGTTCTACAGATAGTAAACTTTCAAGATCCAAATCTGGACCCTGAGTTCTGACGGGGGAATTTGGGGTTAGATTGAGAAATTCGGTTGCAGGGTGTACAGGGAGATTACGGAGTTCATTCACAGCTTCAACAATTTCATACAATGCATTTCTCATTTGCTGACTATCCATGTTTACAGAGGTCACAATTTAAAAGGTTAACTCTACTGTAGCGTTGAGATCTTGGCGTTTTCGTGCAGGAGAAAGATGCAGGTTCTCAGAAGCTCCTCAGCTCTCCGGCGGTAGTAGGTTCCTCTGCGGCCGCAGTATGGAATTTGTTGAATAATCGATGCAGATTCTGTAATAGAAGGGAACAACTATAATCAGGAAAGAATAAAATATTCATTTATTGTATTACAAGCTAATTGTAGAAAAAGGTAGTTTCATATGTGGAAAGAGGTGTAAAATATAATGTTTTATTACATCATGAAATTATTGTAAATACAGATATTTAATATAATATGAATGGGAATTTATTATACGAGTGCCTAATTGTAGAAAAGGCTGCTTTCATATATAGAAATAGGTGAAATACATTGATTCATTATGATATAATAAAGAAAAGAAGGACGCAGGGATTTATTCATTTTATTATACGGCAGAGTAATTGTAGAAAAAGGCCATTTCATATGTGTAAAGAGGTGAAAAACAATGATTCATTATGATATAATAAACTAATTGTAAATACAGAGATTTAACAAAGAAGGACACGGGGATTTATTGACTTTATTATTTATTGTGTGCCAAAGAAATTCTTTACCTGCTGCAAGCCTTCGAATCGTAATCACTTTTGTATCGAGCTTCGGAATTACACTCTGGACTATCTTGAGGGTAGAACTTAGTGTGATGAGACTGGGTCTTTTCCTCTTTCTTAAGGATCGTCTTCTCCGGATCGTATCAGGGGCTGCAAAAATAAAAAATATATGTATATAAATAAGTAAATACAATTAAATAAATTAGTAAAAACAGCATATGGGTGAAAAGTGAGGAGAGGCCTGATTCGAACACACACACACACACACACACACACACACACACACACACACACACACACACACAAGGAATGGTTAACACTGCCATACTTTGTAAAATGTCCTGACTGGAAAGGTTAAAAACCTGTGATGGTCCCCACTAAGGCTGTAGAACGCACACACATACACACACACACACACACACACACACAAGGAATGGTTAACACTGCCATACTTTGTAAAATGTCCTGACTGGAAAGGTTAAAAAGCCTGTGATGGTCCCCACTAAGGCTGTAGAACGCACACACATACACACACACACACACACACAAGGAATGGTTAACACTGCCATACTTTGTAAAATGTCCTGACTGGAAAGGTTAAAAAGCCTGTGATGGTCCCCACTAAGGCTGTAGAACGCACACACATACACACACACACACACACACACACAAGGAATGGTTAACACTGCCATACTTTGTAAAATGTCCTGACTGGAAAGGTTAAAAACCTGTGATGGTCCCCACTAAGGCTGTAGAACGCACACACATACACACACACACACACACACACATACAGAGGGAAGGAGGCACAGATATTTTTGAACCGTGCAGAACAGTAGTTTAAACTTTAAGACTGTACATAAAGAAGTAATAAATTAATTATTAAGTTAATTAATGAAAAAACTGTATTACTCACTGTCTGAAGAGGTTGCTGGCAGATCAGTTTGAGGTGCGTTTGCGGGCTCTACCTCCACCTTCTCTCCTCCAAGAGCGAGCGGGCCCGCTTCTGTAAGCAGAAAAAACGTGTGAGAGCCTGTGAGAGAGAGATAGAAAGAGAGAGAGAGAGAGAGAGCGAGAGAGAGAGAGACGGAGCTTTTAAATGGAGCGAATTACATGCATACAATGATTGCAACAGAAATAAACACACACACACACACACACACACATACACACACACACACACATACAGAGGGAGGGAGGTATAGATATTTTTGAACCGTGCAGAAAACTAGTTTACACTTTAAGACTGTACATAAAGAAATAATGATTTATTTATTAAATTAATTAATGAAAAAACTGTATTACTCACTGTCTGAAGAGGTTGCTGGCAGATCAGTTTGAGGTGCGTTCGCGGGCTCTACCTCCACCTTCTCTCCTCCAAGAGCGAGCGGGCCCGCTTCTGTAAGCAGAAAAAACGTGTGAGAGCCTGTGAGAGAGAGATAGAAAGAGAGAGAGAGAGAGAGCGAGAGAGAGAGAGAGAGAGACGGAGCTTTTAAATGGAGCGAATTACACGCATACAATGATTGCAACAGAAATAAATACATAAAAAAAAAAAAACCCATATAAAAAAACCCATATAAAAACCAGACCGGACACTGTGTGTTAACGCAGTGCTGGTCTTGTACCGTCTGAAGCGAAGTTTCAATGCTCAGTGTGACTCAATGGCATACAGTGAAAACATGAAACGGGGCTAGTTGAGAAACATAAAATCATTATATAGTTTCAGTTATAAAGAATAGTAAACTTACGAAGCGTTGGGTTTGCTGGTGGAATCGTTCCTTGCGGTACAACCGTTTGAACCCTGTTGTTTTGCAAGGTGGGTGGTTTTGCTGTTTGAGGTGCTGCAAACAGCTGGCGAGGTTGAATGCCCGCTACCGGTGAGTGGAAGAGAGGTCGGGGAACCGGCGGTGGTGTACGCAGGTCAATGAGTTCAAGCGTTTCTTGTTTAGGGGTAGGCGTATTTTGAAAGGTGAAGTCCTGGCGGGTTTTGCTTTTGGAGGGACGGTTTTTGAGTGTAAGTTTGTTCTCTGACCGAGGTTTTTCCTTTTGAGGTTGATGGGCTCCGTATTGCATGTATGGATTGCCGCTCGTCTCATCAAAATACCCTAAAGAATAAAAAGAAAATGGTTAAAACAACGTATTAGTGTTTTTAAAACGGATATATAAAAATGAAGGTAAATCCTACCGTAGATGGATGGTGTTAAAACTAAATTTTCCTGCTCCACACCTGTGAGGTCTGAAAAATAATTAAACATATATTGTAATACAGCGGAAAAGCGTAAGGGGGATTCCTTCTCATAGAGAGGATTTCCCCCCACCGTGTATTCAACATATCTCCTAAACAGAACTCTGACAGAGGGTTAGGATATATTGATTAAAAAAGATAACTTACCGAAGAAGCGCATCCCATGTTGTAGGATATAGGATGAAAACCAGAAAAGTGGATGGTACACTCTCAATAACTCGAAAAGTGAAAGAGGTACAGGGTCGATACTTGGCCCAGAGAGTGTGTCTGAGGGGACCCACAAACGCTGCAAGTTTGGTGGGTGTGGCCCCTTTCCTTGACATAGCTGCCATTGACTGCCATTCATTTGAAAAAAAGGTACACTCTCAATAACTGCCGAACCATAAGGTGTACCGTCACCAGACTTGGTGTGTACACTCCCCCCGGGGCCCCCCACCTTCCCGTCAAGTTTGGTGGTGCTGGCCCCTCCCCTTCCTGTAGCTGCCATAGACTGCCATTCATTTTGGAAGTCTGGCTAGGATGGTCGGATTGAGCTGGGAGTTGGTTTTCCGTGCTCAGCACGTCGCCCTGAGTGCGTAGACATGCGACTTGCCATGTTTCATTGACCTTACCCTAACCCCAAAAATTGCTCCAAGTGTGGTGGAGGGCGGTCTCTAGGGGAAGCTGACCAGGGTGTGTTTTGGAGTGTCCCAAGTGGTCTGCAAGGGGTCCCGAGTAACGTCACAGGTGGGAGAGGTTAAGGTCTGGATAGGGTCTGGGTCAGTCTGTAAGTGAGAATGTGTCCAGTCAATGCACATGTGCCAATCTCTGTCACGGTCTCAACCAAGGCAAAGTGAAAATTGCACTAAGTGTTTTGGTTTGAGGTGCTTGTGGGACCCTTACCAGAGTGCGTTTCAGAGTGTCCTGAGTCAGTAGAAAGTATTCCTGGGTGACCCAATTTTGGGTGATTTTCAGGGGTCAGGGTTAGGATATAGGGTTAGGGTTAGGGTTAGGGTTAGGGTTAGGGTTAGGGTTTTATAGCTGAAGCAGCCTCCCACTAGGGGAGACCGACTGCACTCTCCGCCCTGCCGTTCATCTGAGAGCCCAGGCCCTTATATACACTCGGGTTCGCCTTTGTTATATAGGTAATAAAATATTGTTCATTTACCCTCAGCGTCCCTTACTTCCTTCTAATTGGTTTTGTTCCTAATTTGGTTTATGTGCACTCTTTCTTAGGTTGCTTTCCTTCACTTAGGTTTCTGTTTCCCCTCTGTTTTGTATTTTTCGTTGCGCTCGTACCTCTAGATTCGTTTCGTTTCGTTTCCATCTAGGCATCAGAGTTCGTTACTTTTGTTTCCCTCTGGTATTTTTCTTTGACGACGTTTCGAGTTTTTTTACTCTTCTTCAGGTCCTTTTTCCCTTTAGGGTTAGGGTTAGGGTTAGGGTTAGGGTTAGGGTTAGGGTTAGGGTTAGGGTTAGGGTTTTATAGCTGAAGCAGCCTCCCACTAGGGGAGACCGACTGCACTCTCCGCCCTGCCGTTCATCTGAGAGCCCAGGCCTTTATATATACTCGGGTTCGCCTTTGTTATATAGGTAATAAATCTTTTTTCATTTACCCTCAGCGTCCCTTACTTCCTTTTAATTGGTTTTCTTCCGAATTTGGTTTATGTGCACTCTTAATTTAGGTTGCTTTCCTTCTTAGGTTTCTGTTTCCCCTCTTTGTTTTTGTTTTGGTTGCGCTTCGTACCTCTAGATTTCGTTTCATTTCGTTTCCTCTAGGCATCAGAGTTCGTTACTTTTGTTTCCCTCTGGCATTTTTCTTCCTTTGACGACGTTTCGAGTTTTTTTACTCTTCTTCAGGTCCTTTTTCCCTTTCTTTAGCGACTTAATTTAGTTTTAGGCACCCCCTATTCTTTTCTGTTCTTCCTTATATGTGTTTCCCTCTGTCCTTCTCTTAGGTTTCTGGCTGTCCTTCTTTTAGGTTTGCTCCCTTTTATAAGTTTCCCTTCAACCATCTTCCTTCTTTTAGGTTTATAATTTAAATTCATTTTAGTTTTCCTTCTTTTAGGTTTGTGCTCCATATTAGGGTTAGGGATGGGAGGGGGGAGGAGGGAGGGGGGTTAGGGTTAGGGTTGACATCGTCAGGGAGGGGAATTAGGGTTAAGGCCCAGGCTCTCAGACTAATAGGCAGGAGGACCTGGCAAGGTAGGGTTTTATAGCTGAAGCAGCCTCCCACTAGGGGAGACCGACTGCACTCTCCGCCCTGCCGTTCATCTGAGAGCCCAGGCCTTTATATATACTCGGGTTCGCCTTTGTTATATAGGTAATAAATCTTTTTTCATTTACCCTCAGCGTCCCTTACTTCCTTTTAATTGGTTTTCTTCCGAATTTGGTTTATGTGCACTCTTAATTTAGGTTGCTTTCCTTCTTAGGTTTCTGTTTCCCCTCTTTGTTTTTGTTTTGGTTGCGCTTCGTACCTCTAGATTTCGTTTCATTTCGTTTCCTCTAGGCATCAGAGTTCGTTACTTTTGTTTCCCTCTGGCATTTTTCTTCCTTTGACGACGTTTCGAGTTTTTTTACTCTTCTTCAGGTCCTTTTTCCCTTTCTTTAGCGACTTAATTTAGTTTTAGGCACCCCCTATTCTTTTCTGTTCTTCCTTATATGTGTTTCCCTCTGTCCTTCTCTTAGGTTTCTGGCTGTCCTTCTTTTAGGTTTGCTCCCTTTTATAAGTTTCCCTTCAACCATCTTCCTTCTTTTAGGTTTATAATTTAAATTCATTTTAGTTTTCCTTCTTTTAGGTTTGTGCTCCATATTAGGGTTAGGGATGGGAGGGGGGAGGAGGGAGGGGGGTTAGGGTTAGGGTTGACATCGTCAGGGAGGGGAATTAGGGTTAAGGCCCAGGCTCTCAGACTAATAGGCAGGAGGACCTGGCAAGGTAGGGTTTTATAGCTGAAGCAGCCTCCCACTAGGGGAGACCGACTGCACTCTCCGCCCTGCCGTTCATCTGAGAGCCCAGGCCTTTATATATACTCGGGTTCGCCTTTGTTATATAGGTAATAAATCTTTTTTCATTTACCCTCAGCGTCCCTTACTTCCTTTTAATTGGTTTTCTTCCGAATTTGGTTTATGTGCACTCTTAATTTAGGTTGCTTTCCTTCTTAGGTTTCTGTTTCCCCTCTTTGTTTTTGTTTTGGTTGCGCTTCGTACCTCTAGATTTCGTTTCATTTCGTTTCCTCTAGGCATCAGAGTTCGTTACTTTTGTTTCCCTCTGGCATTTTTCTTCCTTTGACGACGTTTCGAGTTTTTTTACTCTTCTTCAGGTCCTTTTTCCCTTTCTTTAGCGACTTAATTTAGTTTTAGGCACCCCCTATTCTTTTCTGTTCTTCCTTATATGTGTTTCCCTCTGTCCTTCTCTTAGGTTTCTGGCTGTCCTTCTTTTAGGTTTGCTCCCTTTTATAAGTTTCCCTTCAACCATCTTCCTTCTTTTAGGTTTATAATTTAAATTCATTTTAGTTTTCCTTCTTTTAGGTTTGTGCTCCATATTAGGGTTAGGGATGGGAGGGGGGAGGAGGGAGGGGGGTTAGGGTTAGGGTTGACATCGTCAGGGAGGGGAATTAGGGTTAAGGCCCAGGCTCTCAGACTAATAGGCAGGAGGACCTGGCAAGGTAGGGTTTTATAGCTGAAGCAGCCTCCCACTAGGGGAGACCGACTGCACTCTCCGCCCTGCCGTTCATCTGAGAGCCCAGGCCTTTATATATACTCGGGTTCGCCTTTGTTATATAGGTAATAAATCTTTTTTCATTTACCCTCAGCGTCCCTTACTTCCTTTTAATTGGTTTTCTTCCGAATTTGGTTTATGTGCACTCTTAATTTAGGTTGCTTTCCTTCTTAGGTTTCTGTTTCCCCTCTTTGTTTTTGTTTTGGTTGCGCTTCGTACCTCTAGATTTCGTTTCATTTCGTTTCCTCTAGGCATCAGAGTTCGTTACTTTTGTTTCCCTCTGGCATTTTTCTTCCTTTGACGACGTTTCGAGTTTTTTTACTCTTCTTCAGGTCCTTTTTCCCTTTCTTTAGCGACTTAATTTAGTTTTAGGCACCCCCTATTCTTTTCTGTTCTTCCTTATATGTGTTTCCCTCTGTCCTTCTCTTAGGTTTCTGGCTGTCCTTCTTTTAGGTTTGCTCCCTTTTATAAGTTTCCCTTCAACCATCTTCCTTCTTTTAGGTTTATAATTTAAATTCATTTTAGTTTTCCTTCTTTTAGGTTTGTGCTCCATATTAGGGTTAGGGATGGGAGGGGGGAGGAGGGAGGGGGGTTAGGGTTAGGGTTGACATCGTCAGGGAGGGGAATTAGGGTTAAGGCCCAGGCTCTCAGACTAATAGGCAGGAGGACCTGGCAAGGTAGGGTTTTATAGCTGAAGCAGCCTCCCACTAGGGGAGACCGACTGCACTCTCCGCCCTGCCGTTCATCTGAGAGCCCAGGCCTTTATATATACTCGGGTTCGCCTTTGTTATATAGGTAATAAATCTTTTTTCATTTACCCTCAGCGTCCCTTACTTCCTTTTAATTGGTTTTCTTCCGAATTTGGTTTATGTGCACTCTTAATTTAGGTTGCTTTCCTTCTTAGGTTTCTGTTTCCCCTCTTTGTTTTTGTTTTGGTTGCGCTTCGTACCTCTAGATTTCGTTTCATTTCGTTTCCTCTAGGCATCAGAGTTCGTTACTTTTGTTTCCCTCTGGCATTTTTCTTCCTTTGACGACGTTTCGAGTTTTTTTACTCTTCTTCAGGTCCTTTTTCCCTTTCTTTAGCGACTTAATTTAGTTTTAGGCACCCCCTATTCTTTTCTGTTCTTCCTTATATGTGTTTCCCTCTGTCCTTCTCTTAGGTTTCTGGCTGTCCTTCTTTTAGGTTTGCTCCCTTTTATAAGTTTCCCTTCAACCATCTTCCTTCTTTTAGGTTTATAATTTAAATTCATTTTAGTTTTCCTTCTTTTAGGTTTGTGCTCCATATTAGGGTTAGGGATGGGAGGGGGGAGGAGGGAGGGGGGTTAGGGTTAGGGTTGACATCGTCAGGGAGGGGAATTAGGGTTAAGGCCCAGGCTCTCAGACTAATAGGCAGGAGGACCTGGCAAGGTAGGGTTTTATAGCTGAAGCAGCCTCCCACTAGGGGAGACCGACTGCACTCTCCGCCCTGCCGTTCATCTGAGAGCCCAGGCCTTTATATATACTCGGGTTCGCCTTTGTTATATAGGTAATAAATCTTTTTTCATTTACCCTCAGCGTCCCTTACTTCCTTTTAATTGGTTTTCTTCCGAATTTGGTTTATGTGCACTCTTAATTTAGGTTGCTTTCCTTCTTAGGTTTCTGTTTCCCCTCTTTGTTTTTGTTTTGGTTGCGCTTCGTACCTCTAGATTTCGTTTCATTTCGTTTCCTCTAGGCATCAGAGTTCGTTACTTTTGTTTCCCTCTGGCATTTTTCTTCCTTTGACGACGTTTCGAGTTTTTTTACTCTTCTTCAGGTCCTTTTTCCCTTTCTTTAGCGACTTAATTTAGTTTTAGGCACCCCCTATTCTTTTCTGTTCTTCCTTATATGTGTTTCCCTCTGTCCTTCTCTTAGGTTTCTGGCTGTCCTTCTTTTAGGTTTGCTCCCTTTTATAAGTTTCCCTTCAACCATCTTCCTTCTTTTAGGTTTATAATTTAAATTCATTTTAGTTTTCCTTCTTTTAGGTTTGTGCTCCATATTAGGGTTAGGGATGGGAGGGGGGAGGAGGGAGGGGGGTTAGGGTTAGGGTTGACATCGTCAGGGAGGGGAATTAGGGTTAAGGCCCAGGCTCTCAGACTAATAGGCAGGAGGACCTGGCAAGGTAGGGTTTTATAGCTGAAGCAGCCTCCCACTAGGGGAGACCGACTGCACTCTCCGCCCTGCCGTTCATCTGAGAGCCCAGGCCTTTATATATACTCGGGTTCGCCTTTGTTATATAGGTAATAAATCTTTTTTCATTTACCCTCAGCGTCCCTTACTTCCTTTTAATTGGTTTTCTTCCGAATTTGGTTTATGTGCACTCTTAATTTAGGTTGCTTTCCTTCTTAGGTTTCTGTTTCCCCTCTTTGTTTTTGTTTTGGTTGCGCTTCGTACCTCTAGATTTCGTTTCATTTCGTTTCCTCTAGGCATCAGAGTTCGTTACTTTTGTTTCCCTCTGGCATTTTTCTTCCTTTGACGACGTTTCGAGTTTTTTTACTCTTCTTCAGGTCCTTTTTCCCTTTCTTTAGCGACTTAATTTAGTTTTAGGCACCCCCTATTCTTTTCTGTTCTTCCTTATATGTGTTTCCCTCTGTCCTTCTCTTAGGTTTCTGGCTGTCCTTCTTTTAGGTTTGCTCCCTTTTATAAGTTTCCCTTCAACCATCTTCCTTCTTTTAGGTTTATAATTTAAATTCATTTTAGTTTTCCTTCTTTTAGGTTTGTGCTCCATATTAGGGTTAGGGATGGGAGGGGGGAGGAGGGAGGGGGGTTAGGGTTAGGGTTGACATCGTCAGGGAGGGGAATTAGGGTTAAGGCCCAGGCTCTCAGACTAATAGGCAGGAGGACCTGGCAAGGTAGGGTTTTATAGCTGAAGCAGCCTCCCACTAGGGGAGACCGACTGCACTCTCCGCCCTGCCGTTCATCTGAGAGCCCAGGCCTTTATATATACTCGGGTTCGCCTTTGTTATATAGGTAATAAATCTTTTTTCATTTACCCTCAGCGTCCCTTACTTCCTTTTAATTGGTTTTCTTCCGAATTTGGTTTATGTGCACTCTTAATTTAGGTTGCTTTCCTTCTTAGGTTTCTGTTTCCCCTCTTTGTTTTTGTTTTGGTTGCGCTTCGTACCTCTAGATTTCGTTTCATTTCGTTTCCTCTAGGCATCAGAGTTCGTTACTTTTGTTTCCCTCTGGCATTTTTCTTCCTTTGACGACGTTTCGAGTTTTTTTACTCTTCTTCAGGTCCTTTTTCCCTTTCTTTAGCGACTTAATTTAGTTTTAGGCACCCCCTATTCTTTTCTGTTCTTCCTTATATGTGTTTCCCTCTGTCCTTCTCTTAGGTTTCTGGCTGTCCTTCTTTTAGGTTTGCTCCCTTTTATAAGTTTCCCTTCAACCATCTTCCTTCTTTTAGGTTTATAATTTAAATTCATTTTAGTTTTCCTTCTTTTAGGTTTGTGCTCCATATTAGGGTTAGGGATGGGAGGGGGGAGGAGGGAGGGGGGTTAGGGTTAGGGTTGACATCGTCAGGGAGGGGAATTAGGGTTAAGGCCCAGGCTCTCAGACTAATAGGCAGGAGGACCTGGCAAGGTAGGGTTTTATAGCTGAAGCAGCCTCCCACTAGGGGAGACCGACTGCACTCTCCGCCCTGCCGTTCATCTGAGAGCCCAGGCCTTTATATATACTCGGGTTCGCCTTTGTTATATAGGTAATAAATCTTTTTTCATTTACCCTCAGCGTCCCTTACTTCCTTTTAATTGGTTTTCTTCCGAATTTGGTTTATGTGCACTCTTAATTTAGGTTGCTTTCCTTCTTAGGTTTCTGTTTCCCCTCTTTGTTTTTGTTTTGGTTGCGCTTCGTACCTCTAGATTTCGTTTCATTTCGTTTCCTCTAGGCATCAGAGTTCGTTACTTTTGTTTCCCTCTGGCATTTTTCTTCCTTTGACGACGTTTCGAGTTTTTTTACTCTTCTTCAGGTCCTTTTTCCCTTTCTTTAGCGACTTAATTTAGTTTTAGGCACCCCCTATTCTTTTCTGTTCTTCCTTATATGTGTTTCCCTCTGTCCTTCTCTTAGGTTTCTGGCTGTCCTTCTTTTAGGTTTGCTCCCTTTTATAAGTTTCCCTTCAACCATCTTCCTTCTTTTAGGTTTATAATTTAAATTCATTTTAGTTTTCCTTCTTTTAGGTTTGTGCTCCATATTAGGGTTAGGGATGGGAGGGGGGAGGAGGGAGGGGGGTTAGGGTTAGGGTTGACATCGTCAGGGAGGGGAATTAGGGTTAAGGCCCAGGCTCTCAGACTAATAGGCAGGAGGACCTGGCAAGGTAGGGTTTTATAGCTGAAGCAGCCTCCCACTAGGGGAGACCGACTGCACTCTCCGCCCTGCCGTTCATCTGAGAGCCCAGGCCTTTATATATACTCGGGTTCGCCTTTGTTATATAGGTAATAAATCTTTTTTCATTTACCCTCAGCGTCCCTTACTTCCTTTTAATTGGTTTTCTTCCGAATTTGGTTTATGTGCACTCTTAATTTAGGTTGCTTTCCTTCTTAGGTTTCTGTTTCCCCTCTTTGTTTTTGTTTTGGTTGCGCTTCGTACCTCTAGATTTCGTTTCATTTCGTTTCCTCTAGGCATCAGAGTTCGTTACTTTTGTTTCCCTCTGGCATTTTTCTTCCTTTGACGACGTTTCGAGTTTTTTTACTCTTCTTCAGGTCCTTTTTCCCTTTCTTTAGCGACTTAATTTAGTTTTAGGCACCCCCTATTCTTTTCTGTTCTTCCTTATATGTGTTTCCCTCTGTCCTTCTCTTAGGTTTCTGGCTGTCCTTCTTTTAGGTTTGCTCCCTTTTATAAGTTTCCCTTCAACCATCTTCCTTCTTTTAGGTTTATAATTTAAATTCATTTTAGTTTTCCTTCTTTTAGGTTTGTGCTCCATATTAGGGTTAGGGATGGGAGGGGGGAGGAGGGAGGGGGGTTAGGGTTAGGGTTGACATCGTCAGGGAGGGGAATTAGGGTTAAGGCCCAGGCTCTCAGACTAATAGGCAGGAGGACCTGGCAAGGTAGGGTTTTATAGCTGAAGCAGCCTCCCACTAGGGGAGACCGACTGCACTCTCCGCCCTGCCGTTCATCTGAGAGCCCAGGCCTTTATATATACTCGGGTTCGCCTTTGTTATATAGGTAATAAATCTTTTTTCATTTACCCTCAGCGTCCCTTACTTCCTTTTAATTGGTTTTCTTCCGAATTTGGTTTATGTGCACTCTTAATTTAGGTTGCTTTCCTTCTTAGGTTTCTGTTTCCCCTCTTTGTTTTTGTTTTGGTTGCGCTTCGTACCTCTAGATTTCGTTTCATTTCGTTTCCTCTAGGCATCAGAGTTCGTTACTTTTGTTTCCCTCTGGCATTTTTCTTCCTTTGACGACGTTTCGAGTTTTTTTACTCTTCTTCAGGTCCTTTTTCCCTTTCTTTAGCGACTTAATTTAGTTTTAGGCACCCCCTATTCTTTTCTGTTCTTCCTTATATGTGTTTCCCTCTGTCCTTCTCTTAGGTTTCTGGCTGTCCTTCTTTTAGGTTTGCTCCCTTTTATAAGTTTCCCTTCAACCATCTTCCTTCTTTTAGGTTTATAATTTAAATTCATTTTAGTTTTCCTTCTTTTAGGTTTGTGCTCCATATTAGGGTTAGGGATGGGAGGGGGGAGGAGGGAGGGGGGTTAGGGTTAGGGTTGACATCGTCAGGGAGGGGAATTAGGGTTAAGGCCCAGGCTCTCAGACTAATAGGCAGGAGGACCTGGCAAGGTAGGGTTTTATAGCTGAAGCAGCCTCCCACTAGGGGAGACCGACTGCACTCTCCGCCCTGCCGTTCATCTGAGAGCCCAGGCCTTTATATATACTCGGGTTCGCCTTTGTTATATAGGTAATAAATCTTTTTTCATTTACCCTCAGCGTCCCTTACTTCCTTTTAATTGGTTTTCTTCCGAATTTGGTTTATGTGCACTCTTAATTTAGGTTGCTTTCCTTCTTAGGTTTCTGTTTCCCCTCTTTGTTTTTGTTTTGGTTGCGCTTCGTACCTCTAGATTTCGTTTCATTTCGTTTCCTCTAGGCATCAGAGTTCGTTACTTTTGTTTCCCTCTGGCATTTTTCTTCCTTTGACGACGTTTCGAGTTTTTTTACTCTTCTTCAGGTCCTTTTTCCCTTTCTTTAGCGACTTAATTTAGTTTTAGGCACCCCCTATTCTTTTCTGTTCTTCCTTATATGTGTTTCCCTCTGTCCTTCTCTTAGGTTTCTGGCTGTCCTTCTTTTAGGTTTGCTCCCTTTTATAAGTTTCCCTTCAACCATCTTCCTTCTTTTAGGTTTATAATTTAAATTCATTTTAGTTTTCCTTCTTTTAGGTTTGTGCTCCATATTAGGGTTAGGGATGGGAGGGGGGAGGAGGGAGGGGGGTTAGGGTTAGGGTTGACATCGTCAGGGAGGGGAATTAGGGTTAAGGCCCAGGCTCTCAGACTAATAGGCAGGAGGACCTGGCAAGGTAGGGTTTTATAGCTGAAGCAGCCTCCCACTAGGGGAGACCGACTGCACTCTCCGCCCTGCCGTTCATCTGAGAGCCCAGGCCTTTATATATACTCGGGTTCGCCTTTGTTATATAGGTAATAAATCTTTTTTCATTTACCCTCAGCGTCCCTTACTTCCTTTTAATTGGTTTTCTTCCGAATTTGGTTTATGTGCACTCTTAATTTAGGTTGCTTTCCTTCTTAGGTTTCTGTTTCCCCTCTTTGTTTTTGTTTTGGTTGCGCTTCGTACCTCTAGATTTAGGGTTAGGGTTAGGGTTAGGGTTAGGGTTAGGGTTTTATAGCTGAAGCAGCCTCCCACTAGGGGAGACCGACTGCACTCTCCGCCCTGCCGTTCATCTGAGAGCCCAGGCCTTATATATACTCGGGTTCAGCTTAGTTATATAGGTAATAATCTTTTTGTTATTTACCCTCAGCGTCCCTTACTTTCAGTTAATTAGAATTATTTTCCCCTCTTTGGTTTTTTCGTTGCGCTTCGTACCTCTGGGCCGTTTCTTTGGTTTCCCCCAGGCATCTACATTCGTTCCTTTTGTTTCCTGTAGGTATTTTTCCTTTGACGACGTTTCGACATATTTTTGTCTTCTTCAGGTCATTTCCCTTCTGTAGCGTCTTAATTTAGATTAGGCACCCCCTGTTCTGTTCTGTTCTTCCTTATATGTGTTTCCCTCTGTCCTTCTCTTAGGTTTCTGGCTGTCCTTCTTTAGGTTTGCTCCCTTTTATAAGTTTCCCTTCAACCATCTTCCTTCTTTTAGGTTTATAATTTAAATTCATTTTAGTTTTCCTTTTCTTAGGTTTATGCTCCATATTAGGGTTAGGGATGGGAGGGGGGAGGAGGGAGGGGGGTTAGGGTTAGGGTTAACATCGTAAGGGAGGGGAATTAGGGTTAAGGCCCAAGCTCCCAGACTAATAGGCAGGAGGACCTGGCAAGGTAGGGTTTTATAGCTGAAGCAGCCTCCCACTAGGGGAGACCGACTGCACTCTCCGCCCTGCCGTTCATCTGAGAGCCCAGGCCTTATATATACTCGGGTTCAGCTTAGTTATATAGGTAATAATCTTTTTGTTATTTACCCTCAGCGTCCCTTACTTTCAGTTAATTAGAATTATTTTCCCCTCTTTGGTTTTTTCGTTGCGCTTCGTACCTCTGGGCCGTTTCTTTGGTTTCCCCCAGGCATCTACATTCGTTCCTTTTGTTTCCTGTAGGTATTTTTCCTTTGACGACGTTTCGACATATTTTTGTCTTCTTCAGGTCATTTCCCTTCTGTAGCGTCTTAATTTAGATTAGGCACCCCCTGTTCTGTTCTGTTCTTCCTTATATGTGTTTCCCTCTGTCCTTCTCTTAGGTTTCTGGCTGTCCTTCTTTAGGTTTGCTCCCTTTTATAAGTTTCCCTTCAACCATCTTCCTTCTTTTAGGTTTATAATTTAAATTCATTTTAGTTTTCCTTTTCTTAGGTTTATGCTCCATATTAGGGTTAGGGATGGGAGGGGGGAGGAGGGAGGGGGGTTAGGGTTAGGGTTAACATCGTAAGGGAGGGGAATTAGGGTTAAGGCCCAAGCTCCCAGACTAATAGGCAGGAGGACCTGGCAAGGTAGGGTTTTATAGCTGAAGCAGCCTCCCACTAGGGGAGACCGACTGCACTCTCCGCCCTGCCGTTCATCTGAGAGCCCAGGCCTTATATATACTCGGGTTCAGCTTAGTTATATAGGTAATAATCTTTTTGTTATTTACCCTCAGCGTCCCTTACTTTCAGTTAATTAGAATTATTTTCCCCTCTTTGGTTTTTTCGTTGCGCTTCGTACCTCTGGGCCGTTTCTTTGGTTTCCCCCAGGCATCTACATTCGTTCCTTTTGTTTCCTGTAGGTATTTTTCCTTTGACGACGTTTCGACATATTTTTGTCTTCTTCAGGTCATTTCCCTTCTGTAGCGTCTTAATTTAGATTAGGCACCCCCTGTTCTGTTCTGTTCTTCCTTATATGTGTTTCCCTCTGTCCTTCTCTTAGGTTTCTGGCTGTCCTTCTTTAGGTTTGCTCCCTTTTATAAGTTTCCCTTCAACCATCTTCCTTCTTTTAGGTTTATAATTTAAATTCATTTTAGTTTTCCTTTTCTTAGGTTTATGCTCCATATTAGGGTTAGGGATGGGAGGGGGGAGGAGGGAGGGGGGTTAGGGTTAGGGTTAACATCGTAAGGGAGGGGAATTAGGGTTAAGGCCCAAGCTCCCAGACTAATAGGCAGGAGGACCTGGCAAGGTAGGGTTTTATAGCTGAAGCAGCCTCCCACTAGGGGAGACCGACTGCACTCTCCGCCCTGCCGTTCATCTGAGAGCCCAGGCCTTATATATACTCGGGTTCAGCTTAGTTATATAGGTAATAATCTTTTTGTTATTTACCCTCAGCGTCCCTTACTTTCAGTTAATTAGAATTATTTTCCCCTCTTTGGTTTTTTCGTTGCGCTTCGTACCTCTGGGCCGTTTCTTTGGTTTCCCCCAGGCATCTACATTCGTTCCTTTTGTTTCCTGTAGGTATTTTTCCTTTGACGACGTTTCGACATATTTTTGTCTTCTTCAGGTCATTTCCCTTCTGTAGCGTCTTAATTTAGATTAGGCACCCCCTGTTCTGTTCTGTTCTTCCTTATATGTGTTTCCCTCTGTCCTTCTCTTAGGTTTCTGGCTGTCCTTCTTTAGGTTTGCTCCCTTTTATAAGTTTCCCTTCAACCATCTTCCTTCTTTTAGGTTTATAATTTAAATTCATTTTAGTTTTCCTTTTCTTAGGTTTATGCTCCATATTAGGGTTAGGGATGGGAGGGGGGAGGAGGGAGGGGGGTTAGGGTTAGGGTTAACATCGTAAGGGAGGGGAATTAGGGTTAAGGCCCAAGCTCCCAGACTAATAGGCAGGAGGACCTGGCAAGGTAGGGTTTTATAGCTGAAGCAGCCTCCCACTAGGGGAGACCGACTGCACTCTCCGCCCTGCCGTTCATCTGAGAGCCCAGGCCTTATATATACTCGGGTTCAGCTTAGTTATATAGGTAATAATCTTTTTGTTATTTACCCTCAGCGTCCCTTACTTTCAGTTAATTAGAATTATTTTCCCCTCTTTGGTTTTTTCGTTGCGCTTCGTACCTCTGGGCCGTTTCTTTGGTTTCCCCCAGGCATCTACATTCGTTCCTTTTGTTTCCTGTAGGTATTTTTCCTTTGACGACGTTTCGACATATTTTTGTCTTCTTCAGGTCATTTCCCTTCTGTAGCGTCTTAATTTAGATTAGGCACCCCCTGTTCTGTTCTGTTCTTCCTTATATGTGTTTCCCTCTGTCCTTCTCTTAGGTTTCTGGCTGTCCTTCTTTAGGTTTGCTCCCTTTTATAAGTTTCCCTTCAACCATCTTCCTTCTTTTAGGTTTATAATTTAAATTCATTTTAGTTTTCCTTTTCTTAGGTTTATGCTCCATATTAGGGTTAGGGATGGGAGGGGGGAGGAGGGAGGGGGGTTAGGGTTAGGGTTAACATCGTAAGGGAGGGGAATTAGGGTTAAGGCCCAAGCTCCCAGACTAATAGGCAGGAGGACCTGGCAAGGTAGGGTTTTATAGCTGAAGCAGCCTCCCACTAGGGGAGACCGACTGCACTCTCCGCCCTGCCGTTCATCTGAGAGCCCAGGCCTTATATATACTCGGGTTCAGCTTAGTTATATAGGTAATAATCTTTTTGTTATTTACCCTCAGCGTCCCTTACTTTCAGTTAATTAGAATTATTTTCCCCTCTTTGGTTTTTTCGTTGCGCTTCGTACCTCTGGGCCGTTTCTTTGGTTTCCCCCAGGCATCTACATTCGTTCCTTTTGTTTCCTGTAGGTATTTTTCCTTTGACGACGTTTCGACATATTTTTGTCTTCTTCAGGTCATTTCCCTTCTGTAGCGTCTTAATTTAGATTAGGCACCCCCTGTTCTGTTCTGTTCTTCCTTATATGTGTTTCCCTCTGTCCTTCTCTTAGGTTTCTGGCTGTCCTTCTTTAGGTTTGCTCCCTTTTATAAGTTTCCCTTCAACCATCTTCCTTCTTTTAGGTTTATAATTTAAATTCATTTTAGTTTTCCTTTTCTTAGGTTTATGCTCCATATTAGGGTTAGGGATGGGAGGGGGGAGGAGGGAGGGGGGTTAGGGTTAGGGTTAACATCGTAAGGGAGGGGAATTAGGGTTAAGGCCCAAGCTCCCAGACTAATAGGCAGGAGGACCTGGCAAGGTAGGGTTTTATAGCTGAAGCAGCCTCCCACTAGGGGAGACCGACTGCACTCTCCGCCCTGCCGTTCATCTGAGAGCCCAGGCCTTATATATACTCGGGTTCAGCTTAGTTATATAGGTAATAATCTTTTTGTTATTTACCCTCAGCGTCCCTTACTTTCAGTTAATTAGAATTATTTTCCCCTCTTTGGTTTTTTCGTTGCGCTTCGTACCTCTGGGCCGTTTCTTTGGTTTCCCCCAGGCATCTACATTCGTTCCTTTTGTTTCCTGTAGGTATTTTTCCTTTGACGACGTTTCGACATATTTTTGTCTTCTTCAGGTCATTTCCCTTCTGTAGCGTCTTAATTTAGATTAGGCACCCCCTGTTCTGTTCTGTTCTTCCTTATATGTGTTTCCCTCTGTCCTTCTCTTAGGTTTCTGGCTGTCCTTCTTTAGGTTTGCTCCCTTTTATAAGTTTCCCTTCAACCATCTTCCTTCTTTTAGGTTTATAATTTAAATTCATTTTAGTTTTCCTTTTCTTAGGTTTATGCTCCATATTAGGGTTAGGGATGGGAGGGGGGAGGAGGGAGGGGGGTTAGGGTTAGGGTTAACATCGTAAGGGAGGGGAATTAGGGTTAAGGCCCAAGCTCCCAGACTAATAGGCAGGAGGACCTGGCAAGGTAGGGTTTTATAGCTGAAGCAGCCTCCCACTAGGGGAGACCGACTGCACTCTCCGCCCTGCCGTTCATCTGAGAGCCCAGGCCTTATATATACTCGGGTTCAGCTTAGTTATATAGGTAATAATCTTTTTGTTATTTACCCTCAGCGTCCCTTACTTTCAGTTAATTAGAATTATTTTCCCCTCTTTGGTTTTTTCGTTGCGCTTCGTACCTCTGGGCCGTTTCTTTGGTTTCCCCCAGGCATCTACATTCGTTCCTTTTGTTTCCTGTAGGTATTTTTCCTTTGACGACGTTTCGACATATTTTTGTCTTCTTCAGGTCATTTCCCTTCTGTAGCGTCTTAATTTAGATTAGGCACCCCCTGTTCTGTTCTGTTCTTCCTTATATGTGTTTCCCTCTGTCCTTCTCTTAGGTTTCTGGCTGTCCTTCTTTAGGTTTGCTCCCTTTTATAAGTTTCCCTTCAACCATCTTCCTTCTTTTAGGTTTATAATTTAAATTCATTTTAGTTTTCCTTTTCTTAGGTTTATGCTCCATATTAGGGTTAGGGATGGGAGGGGGGAGGAGGGAGGGGGGTTAGGGTTAGGGTTAACATCGTAAGGGAGGGGAATTAGGGTTAAGGCCCAAGCTCCCAGACTAATAGGCAGGAGGACCTGGCAAGGTAGGGTTTTATAGCTGAAGCAGCCTCCCACTAGGGGAGACCGACTGCACTCTCCGCCCTGCCGTTCATCTGAGAGCCCAGGCCTTATATATACTCGGGTTCAGCTTAGTTATATAGGTAATAATCTTTTTGTTATTTACCCTCAGCGTCCCTTACTTTCAGTTAATTAGAATTATTTTCCCCTCTTTGGTTTTTTCGTTGCGCTTCGTACCTCTGGGCCGTTTCTTTGGTTTCCCCCAGGCATCTACATTCGTTCCTTTTGTTTCCTGTAGGTATTTTTCCTTTGACGACGTTTCGACATATTTTTGTCTTCTTCAGGTCATTTCCCTTCTGTAGCGTCTTAATTTAGATTAGGCACCCCCTGTTCTGTTCTGTTCTTCCTTATATGTGTTTCCCTCTGTCCTTCTCTTAGGTTTCTGGCTGTCCTTCTTTAGGTTTGCTCCCTTTTATAAGTTTCCCTTCAACCATCTTCCTTCTTTTAGGTTTATAATTTAAATTCATTTTAGTTTTCCTTTTCTTAGGTTTATGCTCCATATTAGGGTTAGGGATGGGAGGGGGGAGGAGGGAGGGGGGTTAGGGTTAGGGTTAACATCGTAAGGGAGGGGAATTAGGGTTAAGGCCCAAGCTCCCAGACTAATAGGCAGGAGGACCTGGCAAGGTAGGGTTTTATAGCTGAAGCAGCCTCCCACTAGGGGAGACCGACTGCACTCTCCGCCCTGCCGTTCATCTGAGAGCCCAGGCCTTATATATACTCGGGTTCAGCTTAGTTATATAGGTAATAATCTTTTTGTTATTTACCCTCAGCGTCCCTTACTTTCAGTTAATTAGAATTATTTTCCCCTCTTTGGTTTTTTCGTTGCGCTTCGTACCTCTGGGCCGTTTCTTTGGTTTCCCCCAGGCATCTACATTCGTTCCTTTTGTTTCCTGTAGGTATTTTTCCTTTGACGACGTTTCGACATATTTTTGTCTTCTTCAGGTCATTTCCCTTCTGTAGCGTCTTAATTTAGATTAGGCACCCCCTGTTCTGTTCTGTTCTTCCTTATATGTGTTTCCCTCTGTCCTTCTCTTAGGTTTCTGGCTGTCCTTCTTTAGGTTTGCTCCCTTTTATAAGTTTCCCTTCAACCATCTTCCTTCTTTTAGGTTTATAATTTAAATTCATTTTAGTTTTCCTTTTCTTAGGTTTATGCTCCATATTAGGGTTAGGGATGGGAGGGGGGAGGAGGGAGGGGGGTTAGGGTTAGGGTTAACATCGTAAGGGAGGGGAATTAGGGTTAAGGCCCAAGCTCCCAGACTAATAGGCAGGAGGACCTGGCAAGGTAGGGTTTTATAGCTGAAGCAGCCTCCCACTAGGGGAGACCGACTGCACTCTCCGCCCTGCCGTTCATCTGAGAGCCCAGGCCTTATATATACTCGGGTTCAGCTTAGTTATATAGGTAATAATCTTTTTGTTATTTACCCTCAGCGTCCCTTACTTTCAGTTAATTAGAATTATTTTCCCCTCTTTGGTTTTTTCGTTGCGCTTCGTACCTCTGGGCCGTTTCTTTGGTTTCCCCCAGGCATCTACATTCGTTCCTTTTGTTTCCTGTAGGTATTTTTCCTTTGACGACGTTTCGACATATTTTTGTCTTCTTCAGGTCATTTCCCTTCTGTAGCGTCTTAATTTAGATTAGGCACCCCCTGTTCTGTTCTGTTCTTCCTTATATGTGTTTCCCTCTGTCCTTCTCTTAGGTTTCTGGCTGTCCTTCTTTAGGTTTGCTCCCTTTTATAAGTTTCCCTTCAACCATCTTCCTTCTTTTAGGTTTATAATTTAAATTCATTTTAGTTTTCCTTTTCTTAGGTTTATGCTCCATATTAGGGTTAGGGATGGGAGGGGGGAGGAGGGAGGGGGGTTAGGGTTAGGGTTAACATCGTAAGGGAGGGGAATTAGGGTTAAGGCCCAAGCTCCCAGACTAATAGGCAGGAGGACCTGGCAAGGTAGGGTTTTATAGCTGAAGCAGCCTCCCACTAGGGGAGACCGACTGCACTCTCCGCCCTGCCGTTCATCTGAGAGCCCAGGCCTTATATATACTCGGGTTCAGCTTAGTTATATAGGTAATAATCTTTTTGTTATTTACCCTCAGCGTCCCTTACTTTCAGTTAATTAGAATTATTTTCCCCTCTTTGGTTTTTTCGTTGCGCTTCGTACCTCTGGGCCGTTTCTTTGGTTTCCCCCAGGCATCTACATTCGTTCCTTTTGTTTCCTGTAGGTATTTTTCCTTTGACGACGTTTCGACATATTTTTGTCTTCTTCAGGTCATTTCCCTTCTGTAGCGTCTTAATTTAGATTAGGCACCCCCTGTTCTGTTCTGTTCTTCCTTATATGTGTTTCCCTCTGTCCTTCTCTTAGGTTTCTGGCTGTCCTTCTTTAGGTTTGCTCCCTTTTATAAGTTTCCCTTCAACCATCTTCCTTCTTTTAGGTTTATAATTTAAATTCATTTTAGTTTTCCTTTTCTTAGGTTTATGCTCCATATTAGGGTTAGGGATGGGAGGGGGGAGGAGGGAGGGGGGTTAGGGTTAGGGTTAACATCGTAAGGGAGGGGAATTAGGGTTAAGGCCCAAGCTCCCAGACTAATAGGCAGGAGGACCTGGCAAGGTAGGGTTTTATAGCTGAAGCAGCCTCCCACTAGGGGAGACCGACTGCACTCTCCGCCCTGCCGTTCATCTGAGAGCCCAGGCCTTATATATACTCGGGTTCAGCTTAGTTATATAGGTAATAATCTTTTTGTTATTTACCCTCAGCGTCCCTTACTTTCAGTTAATTAGAATTATTTTCCCCTCTTTGGTTTTTTCGTTGCGCTTCGTACCTCTGGGCCGTTTCTTTGGTTTCCCCCAGGCATCTACATTCGTTCCTTTTGTTTCCTGTAGGTATTTTTCCTTTGACGACGTTTCGACATATTTTTGTCTTCTTCAGGTCATTTCCCTTCTGTAGCGTCTTAATTTAGATTAGGCACCCCCTGTTCTGTTCTGTTCTTCCTTATATGTGTTTCCCTCTGTCCTTCTCTTAGGTTTCTGGCTGTCCTTCTTTAGGTTTGCTCCCTTTTATAAGTTTCCCTTCAACCATCTTCCTTCTTTTAGGTTTATAATTTAAATTCATTTTAGTTTTCCTTTTCTTAGGTTTATGCTCCATATTAGGGTTAGGGATGGGAGGGGGGAGGAGGGAGGGGGGTTAGGGTTAGGGTTAACATCGTAAGGGAGGGGAATTAGGGTTAAGGCCCAAGCTCCCAGACTAATAGGCAGGAGGACCTGGCAAGGTAGGGTTTTATAGCTGAAGCAGCCTCCCACTAGGGGAGACCGACTGCACTCTCCGCCCTGCCGTTCATCTGAGAGCCCAGGCCTTATATATACTCGGGTTCAGCTTAGTTATATAGGTAATAATCTTTTTGTTATTTACCCTCAGCGTCCCTTACTTTCAGTTAATTAGAATTATTTTCCCCTCTTTGGTTTTTTCGTTGCGCTTCGTACCTCTGGGCCGTTTCTTTGGTTTCCCCCAGGCATCTACATTCGTTCCTTTTGTTTCCTGTAGGTATTTTTCCTTTGACGACGTTTCGACATATTTTTGTCTTCTTCAGGTCATTTCCCTTCTGTAGCGTCTTAATTTAGATTAGGCACCCCCTGTTCTGTTCTGTTCTTCCTTATATGTGTTTCCCTCTGTCCTTCTCTTAGGTTTCTGGCTGTCCTTCTTTAGGTTTGCTCCCTTTTATAAGTTTCCCTTCAACCATCTTCCTTCTTTTAGGTTTATAATTTAAATTCATTTTAGTTTTCCTTTTCTTAGGTTTATGCTCCATATTAGGGTTAGGGATGGGAGGGGGGAGGAGGGAGGGGGGTTAGGGTTAGGGTTAACATCGTAAGGGAGGGGAATTAGGGTTAAGGCCCAAGCTCCCAGACTAATAGGCAGGAGGACCTGGCAAGGTAGGGTTTTATAGCTGAAGCAGCCTCCCACTAGGGGAGACCGACTGCACTCTCCGCCCTGCCGTTCATCTGAGAGCCCAGGCCTTATATATACTCGGGTTCAGCTTAGTTATATAGGTAATAATCTTTTTGTTATTTACCCTCAGCGTCCCTTACTTTCAGTTAATTAGAATTATTTTCCCCTCTTTGGTTTTTTCGTTGCGCTTCGTACCTCTGGGCCGTTTCTTTGGTTTCCCCCAGGCATCTACATTCGTTCCTTTTGTTTCCTGTAGGTATTTTTCCTTTGACGACGTTTCGACATATTTTTGTCTTCTTCAGGTCATTTCCCTTCTGTAGCGTCTTAATTTAGATTAGGCACCCCCTGTTCTGTTCTGTTCTTCCTTATATGTGTTTCCCTCTGTCCTTCTCTTAGGTTTCTGGCTGTCCTTCTTTAGGTTTGCTCCCTTTTATAAGTTTCCCTTCAACCATCTTCCTTCTTTTAGGTTTATAATTTAAATTCATTTTAGTTTTCCTTTTCTTAGGTTTATGCTCCATATTAGGGTTAGGGATGGGAGGGGGGAGGAGGGAGGGGGGTTAGGGTTAGGGTTAACATCGTAAGGGAGGGGAATTAGGGTTAAGGCCCAAGCTCCCAGACTAATAGGCAGGAGGACCTGGCAAGGTAGGGTTTTATAGCTGAAGCAGCCTCCCACTAGGGGAGACCGACTGCACTCTCCGCCCTGCCGTTCATCTGAGAGCCCAGGCCTTATATATACTCGGGTTCAGCTTAGTTATATAGGTAATAATCTTTTTGTTATTTACCCTCAGCGTCCCTTACTTTCAGTTAATTAGAATTATTTTCCCCTCTTTGGTTTTTTCGTTGCGCTTCGTACCTCTGGGCCGTTTCTTTGGTTTCCCCCAGGCATCTACATTCGTTCCTTTTGTTTCCTGTAGGTATTTTTCCTTTGACGACGTTTCGACATATTTTTGTCTTCTTCAGGTCATTTCCCTTCTGTAGCGTCTTAATTTAGATTAGGCACCCCCTGTTCTGTTCTGTTCTTCCTTATATGTGTTTCCCTCTGTCCTTCTCTTAGGTTTCTGGCTGTCCTTCTTTAGGTTTGCTCCCTTTTATAAGTTTCCCTTCAACCATCTTCCTTCTTTTAGGTTTATAATTTAAATTCATTTTAGTTTTCCTTTTCTTAGGTTTATGCTCCATATTAGGGTTAGGGATGGGAGGGGGGAGGAGGGAGGGGGGTTAGGGTTAGGGTTAACATCGTAAGGGAGGGGAATTAGGGTTAAGGCCCAAGCTCCCAGACTAATAGGCAGGAGGACCTGGCAAGGTAGGGTTTTATAGCTGAAGCAGCCTCCCACTAGGGGAGACCGACTGCACTCTCCGCCCTGCCGTTCATCTGAGAGCCCAGGCCTTATATATACTCGGGTTCAGCTTAGTTATATAGGTAATAATCTTTTTGTTATTTACCCTCAGCGTCCCTTACTTTCAGTTAATTAGAATTATTTTCCCCTCTTTGGTTTTTTCGTTGCGCTTCGTACCTCTGGGCCGTTTCTTTGGTTTCCCCCAGGCATCTACATTCGTTCCTTTTGTTTCCTGTAGGTATTTTTCCTTTGACGACGTTTCGACATATTTTTGTCTTCTTCAGGTCATTTCCCTTCTGTAGCGTCTTAATTTAGATTAGGCACCCCCTGTTCTGTTCTGTTCTTCCTTATATGTGTTTCCCTCTGTCCTTCTCTTAGGTTTCTGGCTGTCCTTCTTTTAGGTTTGCTCCCTTTTATAAGTTTCCCTTCAACCATCTTCCTTCTTTTAGGTTTATAATTTAAATTCATTTTAGTTTTCCTTTTCTTAGGTTTATGCTCCATATTAGGGTTAGGGATGGGAGGGGGGAGGAGGGAGGGGGGTTAGGGTTAGGGTTAACATCGTAAGGGAGGGGAATTAGGGTTAAGGCCCAGGCTCCCAGACTAATAGGCAGGAGGACCTGGCAAGGTAGGGTTTTATAGCTGAAGCAGCCTCCCACTAGGGGAGACCGACTGCACTCTCCGCCCTGCCGTTCATCTGAGAGCCCAGGCCTTATATATACTCGGGTTCAGCTTTGTTATATAGGTAATAATCTTTTTGTTATTTACCCTCAGCGTCCCTTACTTTCAGTTAATTAGAATTATTTTCCCCTCTTTGGTTTTTTCGTTGCGCTTCGTACCTCTGGGCCGTTTCTTTGGTTTCCCCCAGGCATCTACATTCGTTCCTTTTGTTTCCTGTAGGTATTTTTCCTTTGACGACGTTTCGACATATTTTTGTCTTCTTCAGGTCATTTCCCTTCTGTAGCGTCTTAATTTAGATTAGGCACCCCCTGTTCTGTTCTGTTCTTCCTTATATGTGTTTCCCTCTGTCCTTCTCTTAGGTTTCTGGCTGTCCTTCTTTTAGGTTTGCTCCCTTTTATAAGTTTCCCTTCAACCATCTTCCTTCTTTTAGGTTTATAATTTAAATTCATTTTAGTTTTCCTTTTCTTAGGTTTATGCTCCATATTAGGGTTAGGGATGGGAGGGGGGAGGAGGGAGGGGGGTTAGGGTTAGGGTTAACATCGTAAGGGAGGGGAATTAGGGTTAAGGCCCAGGCTCCCAGACTAATAGGCAGGAGGACCTGGCAAGGTAGGGTTTTATAGCTGAAGCAGCCTCCCACTAGGGGAGACCGACTGCACTCTCCGCCCTGCCGTTCATCTGAGAGCCCAGGCCTTATATATACTCGGGTTCAGCTTTGTTATATAGGTAATAATCTTTTTGTTATTTACCCTCAGCGTCCCTTACTTTCAGTTAATTAGAATTATTTTCCCCTCTTTGGTTTTTTCGTTGCGCTTCGTACCTCTGGGCCGTTTCTTTGGTTTCCCCCAGGCATCTACATTCGTTCCTTTTGTTTCCTGTAGGTATTTTTCCTTTGACGACGTTTCGACATATTTTTGTCTTCTTCAGGTCATTTCCCTTCTGTAGCGTCTTAATTTAGATTAGGCACCCCCTGTTCTGTTCTGTTCTTCCTTATATGTGTTTCCCTCTGTCCTTCTCTTAGGTTTCTGGCTGTCCTTCTTTTAGGTTTGCTCCCTTTTATAAGTTTCCCTTCAACCATCTTCCTTCTTTTAGGTTTATAATTTAAATTCATTTTAGTTTTCCTTTTCTTAGGTTTATGCTCCATATTAGGGTTAGGGATGGGAGGGGGGAGGAGGGAGGGGGGTTAGGGTTAGGGTTAACATCGTAAGGGAGGGGAATTAGGGTTAAGGCCCAGGCTCCCAGACTAATAGGCAGGAGGACCTGGCAAGGTAGGGTTTTATAGCTGAAGCAGCCTCCCACTAGGGGAGACCGACTGCACTCTCCGCCCTGCCGTTCATCTGAGAGCCCAGGCCTTATATATACTCGGGTTCAGCTTTGTTATATAGGTAATAATCTTTTTGTTATTTACCCTCAGCGTCCCTTACTTTCAGTTAATTAGAATTATTTTCCCCTCTTTGGTTTTTTCGTTGCGCTTCGTACCTCTGGGCCGTTTCTTTGGTTTCCCCCAGGCATCTACATTCGTTCCTTTTGTTTCCTGTAGGTATTTTTCCTTTGACGACGTTTCGACATATTTTTGTCTTCTTCAGGTCATTTCCCTTCTGTAGCGTCTTAATTTAGATTAGGCACCCCCTGTTCTGTTCTGTTCTTCCTTATATGTGTTTCCCTCTGTCCTTCTCTTAGGTTTCTGGCTGTCCTTCTTTTAGGTTTGCTCCCTTTTATAAGTTTCCCTTCAACCATCTTCCTTCTTTTAGGTTTATAATTTAAATTCATTTTAGTTTTCCTTTTCTTAGGTTTATGCTCCATATTAGGGTTAGGGATGGGAGGGGGGAGGAGGGAGGGGGGTTAGGGTTAGGGTTAACATCGTAAGGGAGGGGAATTAGGG
Source organism: Fundulus diaphanus (assembly GCA_037039145.1). Taxonomy (NCBI): domain Eukaryota; kingdom Metazoa; phylum Chordata; class Actinopteri; order Cyprinodontiformes; family Fundulidae; genus Fundulus; species Fundulus diaphanus. Next base: position 34,370,207 of record CM073144.1, read on the forward strand.
TTAAGGCCCAGGCTCCCAGACTAATAGGCAGGAGGACCTGGCAAGGTAGGGTTTTATAGCTGAAGCAGCCTCCCACTAGGGGAGACCGACTGCACTCTCCGCCCTGCCGTTCATCTGAGAGCCCAGGCCTTATATATACTCGGGTTCAGCTTTGTTATATAGGTAATAATCTTTTTGTTATTTACCCTCAGCGTCCCTTACTTTCAGTTAATTAGAATTATTTTCCCCTCTTTGGTTTTTTCGTTGCGCTTCGTACCTCTGGGCCGTTTCTTTGGTTTCCCCCAGGCATCTACATTCGTTCCTTTTGTTTCCTGTAGGTATTTTTCCTTTGACGACGTTTCGACATATTTTTGTCTTCTTCAGGTCATTTCCCTTCTGTAGCGTCTTAATTTAGATTAGGCACCCCCTGTTCTGTTCTGTTCTTCCTTATATGTGTTTCCCTCTGTCCTTCTCTTAGGTTTCTGGCTGTCCTTCTTTTAGGTTTGCTCCCTTTTATAAGTTTCCCTTCAACCATCTTCCTTCTTTTAGGTTTATAATTTAAATTCATTTTAGTTTTCCTTTTCTTAGGTTTATGCTCCATATTAGGGTTAGGGATGGGAGGGGGGAGGAGGGAGGGGGGTTAGGGTTAGGGTTAACATCGTAAGGGAGGGGAATTAGGGTTAAGGCCCAGGCTCCCAGACTAATAGGCAGGAGGACCTGGCAAGGTAGGGTTTTATAGCTGAAGCAGCCTCCCACTAGGGGAGACCGACTGCACTCTCCGCCCTGCCGTTCATCTGAGAGCCCAGGCCTTATATATACTCGGGTTCAGCTTTGTTATATAGGTAATAATCTTTTTGTTATTTACCCTCAGCGTCCCTTACTTTCAGTTAATTAGAATTATTTTCCCCTCTTTGGTTTTTTCGTTGCGCTTCGTACCTCTGGGCCGTTTCTTTGGTTTCCCCCAGGCATCTACATTCGTTCCTTTTGTTTCCTGTAGGTATTTTTCCTTTGACGACGTTTCGACATATTTTTGTCTTCTTCAGGTCATTTCCCTTCTGTAGCGTCTTAATTTAGATTAGGCACCCCCTGTTCTGTTCTGTTCTTCCTTATATGTGTTTCCCTCTGTCCTTCTCTTAGGTTTCTGGCTGTCCTTCTTTTAGGTTTGCTCCCTTTTATAAGTTTCCCTTCAACCATCTTCCTTCTTTTAGGTTTATAATTTAAATTCATTTTAGTTTTCCTTTTCTTAGGTTTATGCTCCATATTAGGGTTAGGGATGGGAGGGGGGAGGAGGGAGGGGGGTTAGGGTTAGGGTTAACATCGTAAGGGAGGGGAATTAGGGTTAAGGCCCAGGCTCCCAGACTAATAGGCAGGAGGACCTGGCAAGGTAGGGTTTTATAGCTGAAGCAGCCTCCCACTAGGGGAGACCGACTGCACTCTCCGCCCTGCCGTTCATCTGAGAGCCCAGGCCTTATATATACTCGGGTTCAGCTTTGTTATATAGGTAATAATCTTTTTGTTATTTACCCTCAGCGTCCCTTACTTTCAGTTAATTAGAATTATTTTCCCCTCTTTGGTTTTTTCGTTGCGCTTCGTACCTCTGGGCCGTTTCTTTGGTTTCCCCCAGGCATCTACATTCGTTCCTTTTGTTTCCTGTAGGTATTTTTCCTTTGACGACGTTTCGACATATTTTTGTCTTCTTCAGGTCATTTCCCTTCTGTAGCGTCTTAATTTAGATTAGGCACCCCCTGTTCTGTTCTGTTCTTCCTTATATGTGTTTCCCTCTGTCCTTCTCTTAGGTTTCTGGCTGTCCTTCTTTTAGGTTTGCTCCCTTTTATAAGTTTCCCTTCAACCATCTTCCTTCTTTTAGGTTTATAATTTAAATTCATTTTAGTTTTCCTTTTCTTAGGTTTATGCTCCATATTAGGGTTAGGGATGGGAGGGGGGAGGAGGGAGGGGGGTTAGGGTTAGGGTTAACATCGTAAGGGAGGGGAATTAGGGTTAAGGCCCAGGCTCCCAGACTAATAGGCAGGAGGACCTGGCAAGGTAGGGTTTTATAGCTGAAGCAGCCTCCCACTAGGGGAGACCGACTGCACTCTCCGCCCTGCCGTTCATCTGAGAGCCCAGGCCTTATATATACTCGGGTTCAGCTTTGTTATATAGGTAATAATCTTTTTGTTATTTACCCTCAGCGTCCCTTACTTTCAGTTAATTAGAATTATTTTCCCCTCTTTGGTTTTTTCGTTGCGCTTCGTACCTCTGGGCCGTTTCTTTGGTTTCCCCCAGGCATCTACATTCGTTCCTTTTGTTTCCTGTAGGTATTTTTCCTTTGACGACGTTTCGACATATTTTTGTCTTCTTCAGGTCATTTCCCTTCTGTAGCGTCTTAATTTAGATTAGGCACCCCCTGTTCTGTTCTGTTCTTCCTTATATGTGTTTCCCTCTGTCCTTCTCTTAGGTTTCTGGCTGTCCTTCTTTTAGGTTTGCTCCCTTTTATAAGTTTCCCTTCAACCATCTTCCTTCTTTTAGGTTTATAATTTAAATTCATTTTAGTTTTCCTTTTCTTAGGTTTATGCTCCATATTAGGGTTAGGGATGGGAGGGGGGAGGAGGGAGGGGGGTTAGGGTTAGGGTTAACATCGTAAGGGAGGGGAATTAGGGTTAAGGCCCAGGCTCCCAGACTAATAGGCAGGAGGACCTGGCAAGGTAGGGTTTTATAGGGTTAGGGTTAGGGTTAGGGTTAGGGTTAGGGTTAGGGTTAGGGTTAGGGTTAGGGTTAGGGTTTTATAGCTGAAGCAGCCTCCCACTAGGGGAGACCGACTGCACTCTCCGCCCTGCCGTTCATCTGAGAGCCCAGGCCTTATATATACTCGGGTTCAGCTTTGTTATATAGGTAATAATCTTTTTGTTATTTACCCTCAGCGTCCCTTACTTTCAGTTAATTAGAATTATTTTCCCCTCTTTGGTTTTTTCGTTGCGCTTCGTACCTCTGGGCCGTTTCTTTGGTTTCCCCCAGGCATCTACATTCGTTCCTTTTGTTTCCTGTAGGTATTTTTCCTTTGACGACGTTTCGACATATTTTTGTCTTCTTCAGGTCATTTCCCTTCTGTAGCGTCTTAATTTAGATTAGGCACCCCCTGTTCTGTTCTGTTCTTCCTTATATGTGTTTCCCTCTGTCCTTCTCTTAGGTTTCTGGCTGTCCTTCTTTTAGGTTTGCTCCCTTTTATAAGTTTCCCTTCAACCATCTTCCTTCTTTTAGGTTTATAATTTAAATTCATTTTAGTTTTCCTTTTCTTAGGTTTATGCTCCATATTAGGGTTAGGGATGGGAGGGGGGAGGAGGGAGGGGGGTTAGGGTTAGGGTTAACATCGTAAGGGAGGGGAATTAGGGTTAAGGCCCAGGCTCCCAGACTAATAGGCAGGAGGACCTGGCAAGGTAGGGTTTTATAGCTGAAGCAGCCTCCCACTAGGGGAGACCGACTGCACTCTCCGCCCTGCCGTTCATCTGAGAGCCCAGGCCTTATATATACTCGGGTTCAGCTTTGTTATATAGGTAATAATCTTTTTGTTATTTACCCTCAGCGTCCCTTACTTTCAGTTAATTAGAATTATTTTCCCCTCTTTGGTTTTTTCGTTGCGCTTCGTACCTCTGGGCCGTTTCTTTGGTTTCCCCCAGGCATCTACATTCGTTCCTTTTGTTTCCTGTAGGTATTTTTCCTTTGACGACGTTTCGACATATTTTTGTCTTCTTCAGGTCATTTCCCTTCTGTAGCGTCTTAATTTAGATTAGGCACCCCCTGTTCTGTTCTGTTCTTCCTTATATGTGTTTCCCTCTGTCCTTCTCTTAGGTTTCTGGCTGTCCTTCTTTTAGGTTTGCTCCCTTTTATAAGTTTCCCTTCAACCATCTTCCTTCTTTTAGGTTTATAATTTAAATTCATTTTAGTTTTCCTTTTCTTAGGTTTATGCTCCATATTAGGGTTAGGGATGGGAGGGGGGAGGAGGGAGGGGGGTTAGGGTTAGGGTTAACATCGTAAGGGAGGGGAATTAGGGTTAAGGCCCAGGCTCCCAGACTAATAGGCAGGAGGACCTGGCAAGGTAGGGTTTTATAGGGTTAGGGTTAGGGTTAGGGTTAGGGTTAGGGTTAGGGTTAGGGTTAGGGTTAGGGTTAGGGTTTTATAGCTGAAGCAGCCTCCCACTAGGGGAGACCGACTGCACTCTCCGCCCTGCCGTTCATCTGAGAGCCCAGGCCTTTATATATACTCGGGTTCAGCTTAGTTATATAGGTAATAATCTTTTTGTTTTTTACCCTCAGCGTCCCTTACTTTCAGTTAATTAGAATTGTTTTCCCCTCTTTGGTTTTTGTATGCGCTTCGTACCTCTGGTTTGTTTCTTTTGTTTCCCCCAGGCATCTACATTCGTTACTTTTGTTTCCTGTAGGTATTTTTCCTTTGACGACGTTTCGACATTTTTTTGTCTTCTTCAGGTCACTTCCCTTCTGTAGCGTCTTAATTTAGATTAGGCACCCCCTGTTCTGTTCTGTTCTTCCTTATATATGTTTCCCTCTGTCCTTCTTTTAGGTTTCTGACTGTCCTTCTCTTAGGTTTGCTCCCTTTTATAAGTTTCCCTTCGACCATCTTCCTTATTTTGGGTTTATAATTTAACTTCATTTTAGTTTTCCTTCTTTAGGTTTATACTCCATCTTAGGGTTAGGGATGGGAGGGGGGAGGAGGGAGGGGGGTTAGGGTTAGGGTTAACGTCGTAAGGGAGGGGAATTAGGGTTAAGGCCCAGGCTCCCAGACTAATAGGCAGGAGGACCTGGCAAGGTAGGGTTTTATAGCTGAAGCAGCCTCCCACTAGGGGAGACCGACTGCACTCTCCGCCCTGCCGTTCATCTGAGAGCCCAGGCCTTTATATATACTCGGGTTCAGCTTAGTTATATAGGTAATAATCTTTTTGTTTTTTACCCTCAGCGTCCCTTACTTTCAGTTAATTAGAATTGTTTTCCCCTCTTTGGTTTTTGTATGCGCTTCGTACCTCTGGTTTGTTTCTTTTGTTTCCCCCAGGCATCTACATTCGTTACTTTTGTTTCCTGTAGGTATTTTTCCTTTGACGACGTTTCGACATTTTTTTGTCTTCTTCAGGTCACTTCCCTTCTGTAGCGTCTTAATTTAGATTAGGCACCCCCTGTTCTGTTCTGTTCTTCCTTATATATGTTTCCCTCTGTCCTTCTTTTAGGTTTCTGACTGTCCTTCTCTTAGGTTTGCTCCCTTTTATAAGTTTCCCTTCGACCATCTTCCTTATTTTGGGTTTATAATTTAACTTCATTTTAGTTTTCCTTCTTTAGGTTTATACTCCATCTTAGGGTTAGGGATGGGAGGGGGGAGGAGGGAGGGGGGTTAGGGTTAGGGTTAACGTCGTAAGGGAGGGGAATTAGGGTTAAGGCCCAGGCTCCCAGACTAATAGGCAGGAGGACCTGGCAAGGTAGGGTTTTATAGCTGAAGCAGCCTCCCACTAGGGGAGACCGACTGCACTCTCCGCCCTGCCGTTCATCTGAGAGCCCAGGCCTTTATATATACTCGGGTTCAGCTTAGTTATATAGGTAATAATCTTTTTGTTTTTTACCCTCAGCGTCCCTTACTTTCAGTTAATTAGAATTGTTTTCCCCTCTTTGGTTTTTGTATGCGCTTCGTACCTCTGGTTTGTTTCTTTTGTTTCCCCCAGGCATCTACATTCGTTACTTTTGTTTCCTGTAGGTATTTTTCCTTTGACGACGTTTCGACATTTTTTTGTCTTCTTCAGGTCACTTCCCTTCTGTAGCGTCTTAATTTAGATTAGGCACCCCCTGTTCTGTTCTGTTCTTCCTTATATATGTTTCCCTCTGTCCTTCTTTTAGGTTTCTGACTGTCCTTCTCTTAGGTTTGCTCCCTTTTATAAGTTTCCCTTCGACCATCTTCCTTATTTTGGGTTTATAATTTAACTTCATTTTAGTTTTCCTTCTTTAGGTTTATACTCCATCTTAGGGTTAGGGATGGGAGGGGGGAGGAGGGAGGGGGGTTAGGGTTAGGGTTAACGTCGTAAGGGAGGGGAATTAGGGTTAAGGCCCAGGCTCCCAGACTAATAGGCAGGAGGACCTGGCAAGGTAGGGTTTTATAGCTGAAGCAGCCTCCCACTAGGGGAGACCGACTGCACTCTCCGCCCTGCCGTTCATCTGAGAGCCCAGGCCTTTATATATACTCGGGTTCAGCTTAGTTATATAGGTAATAATCTTTTTGTTTTTTACCCTCAGCGTCCCTTACTTTCAGTTAATTAGAATTGTTTTCCCCTCTTTGGTTTTTGTATGCGCTTCGTACCTCTGGTTTGTTTCTTTTGTTTCCCCCAGGCATCTACATTCGTTACTTTTGTTTCCTGTAGGTATTTTTCCTTTGACGACGTTTCGACATTTTTTTGTCTTCTTCAGGTCACTTCCCTTCTGTAGCGTCTTAATTTAGATTAGGCACCCCCTGTTCTGTTCTGTTCTTCCTTATATATGTTTCCCTCTGTCCTTCTTTTAGGTTTCTGACTGTCCTTCTCTTAGGTTTGCTCCCTTTTATAAGTTTCCCTTCGACCATCTTCCTTATTTTGGGTTTATAATTTAACTTCATTTTAGTTTTCCTTCTTTAGGTTTATACTCCATCTTAGGGTTAGGGATGGGAGGGGGGAGGAGGGAGGGGGGTTAGGGTTAGGGTTAACGTCGTAAGGGAGGGGAATTAGGGTTAAGGCCCAGGCTCCCAGACTAATAGGCAGGAGGACCTGGCAAGGTAGGGTTTTATAGCTGAAGCAGCCTCCCACTAGGGGAGACCGACTGCACTCTCCGCCCTGCCGTTCATCTGAGAGCCCAGGCCTTTATATATACTCGGGTTCAGCTTAGTTATATAGGTAATAATCTTTTTGTTTTTTACCCTCAGCGTCCCTTACTTTCAGTTAATTAGAATTGTTTTCCCCTCTTTGGTTTTTGTATGCGCTTCGTACCTCTGGTTTGTTTCTTTTGTTTCCCCCAGGCATCTACATTCGTTACTTTTGTTTCCTGTAGGTATTTTTCCTTTGACGACGTTTCGACATTTTTTTGTCTTCTTCAGGTCACTTCCCTTCTGTAGCGTCTTAATTTAGATTAGGCACCCCCTGTTCTGTTCTGTTCTTCCTTATATATGTTTCCCTCTGTCCTTCTTTTAGGTTTCTGACTGTCCTTCTCTTAGGTTTGCTCCCTTTTATAAGTTTCCCTTCGACCATCTTCCTTATTTTGGGTTTATAATTTAACTTCATTTTAGTTTTCCTTCTTTAGGTTTATACTCCATCTTAGGGTTAGGGATGGGAGGGGGGAGGAGGGAGGGGGGTTAGGGTTAGGGTTAACGTCGTAAGGGAGGGGAATTAGGGTTAAGGCCCAGGCTCCCAGACTAATAGGCAGGAGGACCTGGCAAGGTAGGGTTTTATAGCTGAAGCAGCCTCCCACTAGGGGAGACCGACTGCACTCTCCGCCCTGCCGTTCATCTGAGAGCCCAGGCCTTTATATATACTCGGGTTCAGCTTAGTTATATAGGTAATAATCTTTTTGTTTTTTACCCTCAGCGTCCCTTACTTTCAGTTAATTAGAATTGTTTTCCCCTCTTTGGTTTTTGTATGCGCTTCGTACCTCTGGTTTGTTTCTTTTGTTTCCCCCAGGCATCTACATTCGTTACTTTTGTTTCCTGTAGGTATTTTTCCTTTGACGACGTTTCGACATTTTTTTGTCTTCTTCAGGTCACTTCCCTTCTGTAGCGTCTTAATTTAGATTAGGCACCCCCTGTTCTGTTCTGTTCTTCCTTATATATGTTTCCCTCTGTCCTTCTTTTAGGTTTCTGACTGTCCTTCTCTTAGGTTTGCTCCCTTTTATAAGTTTCCCTTCGACCATCTTCCTTATTTTGGGTTTATAATTTAACTTCATTTTAGTTTTCCTTCTTTAGGTTTATACTCCATCTTAGGGTTAGGGATGGGAGGGGGGAGGAGGGAGGGGGGTTAGGGTTAGGGTTAACGTCGTAAGGGAGGGGAATTAGGGTTAAGGCCCAGGCTCCCAGACTAATAGGCAGGAGGACCTGGCAAGGTAGGGTTTTATAGCTGAAGCAGCCTCCCACTAGGGGAGACCGACTGCACTCTCCGCCCTGCCGTTCATCTGAGAGCCCAGGCCTTTATATATACTCGGGTTCAGCTTAGTTATATAGGTAATAATCTTTTTGTTTTTTACCCTCAGCGTCCCTTACTTTCAGTTAATTAGAATTGTTTTCCCCTCTTTGGTTTTTGTATGCGCTTCGTACCTCTGGTTTGTTTCTTTTGTTTCCCCCAGGCATCTACATTCGTTACTTTTGTTTCCTGTAGGTATTTTTCCTTTGACGACGTTTCGACATTTTTTTGTCTTCTTCAGGTCACTTCCCTTCTGTAGCGTCTTAATTTAGATTAGGCACCCCCTGTTCTGTTCTGTTCTTCCTTATATATGTTTCCCTCTGTCCTTCTTTTAGGTTTCTGACTGTCCTTCTCTTAGGTTTGCTCCCTTTTATAAGTTTCCCTTCGACCATCTTCCTTATTTTGGGTTTATAATTTAACTTCATTTTAGTTTTCCTTCTTTAGGTTTATACTCCATCTTAGGGTTAGGGATGGGAGGGGGGAGGAGGGAGGGGGGTTAGGGTTAGGGTTAACGTCGTAAGGGAGGGGAATTAGGGTTAAGGCCCAGGCTCCCAGACTAATAGGCAGGAGGACCTGGCAAGGTAGGGTTTTATAGCTGAAGCAGCCTCCCACTAGGGGAGACCGACTGCACTCTCCGCCCTGCCGTTCATCTGAGAGCCCAGGCCTTTATATATACTCGGGTTCAGCTTAGTTATATAGGTAATAATCTTTTTGTTTTTTACCCTCAGCGTCCCTTACTTTCAGTTAATTAGAATTGTTTTCCCCTCTTTGGTTTTTGTATGCGCTTCGTACCTCTGGTTTGTTTCTTTTGTTTCCCCCAGGCATCTACATTCGTTACTTTTGTTTCCTGTAGGTATTTTTCCTTTGACGACGTTTCGACATTTTTTTGTCTTCTTCAGGTCACTTCCCTTCTGTAGCGTCTTAATTTAGATTAGGCACCCCCTGTTCTGTTCTGTTCTTCCTTATATATGTTTCCCTCTGTCCTTCTTTTAGGTTTCTGACTGTCCTTCTCTTAGGTTTGCTCCCTTTTATAAGTTTCCCTTCGACCATCTTCCTTATTTTGGGTTTATAATTTAACTTCATTTTAGTTTTCCTTCTTTAGGTTTATACTCCATCTTAGGGTTAGGGATGGGAGGGGGGAGGAGGGAGGGGGGTTAGGGTTAGGGTTAACGTCGTAAGGGAGGGGAATTAGGGTTAAGGCCCAGGCTCCCAGACTAATAGGCAGGAGGACCTGGCAAGGTAGGGTTTTATAGCTGAAGCAGCCTCCCACTAGGGGAGACCGACTGCACTCTCCGCCCTGCCGTTCATCTGAGAGCCCAGGCCTTTATATATACTCGGGTTCAGCTTAGTTATATAGGTAATAATCTTTTTGTTTTTTACCCTCAGCGTCCCTTACTTTCAGTTAATTAGAATTGTTTTCCCCTCTTTGGTTTTTGTATGCGCTTCGTACCTCTGGTTTGTTTCTTTTGTTTCCCCCAGGCATCTACATTCGTTACTTTTGTTTCCTGTAGGTATTTTTCCTTTGACGACGTTTCGACATTTTTTTGTCTTCTTCAGGTCACTTCCCTTCTGTAGCGTCTTAATTTAGATTAGGCACCCCCTGTTCTGTTCTGTTCTTCCTTATATATGTTTCCCTCTGTCCTTCTTTTAGGTTTCTGACTGTCCTTCTCTTAGGTTTGCTCCCTTTTATAAGTTTCCCTTCGACCATCTTCCTTATTTTGGGTTTATAATTTAACTTCATTTTAGTTTTCCTTCTTTAGGTTTATACTCCATCTTAGGGTTAGGGATGGGAGGGGGGAGGAGGGAGGGGGGTTAGGGTTAGGGTTAAGGTAGGGTTTTATAGCTGAAGCAGCCTCCCACTAGGGGAGACCGACTGCACTCTCCGCCCTGCCGTTCATCTGAGAGCCCAGGCCTTTATATATACTTGGGTTCGCCTTTGTTATATAGGTAATAAATCTTTTTTCATTTACCCTCAGCGTCCCTTACTTCCTTTTAATTGGTTTTCTTCCGAATTTGGTTTGTGTGCACTCTTAATTTAGGTTGCTTTCCTTCTTAGGTTTCTGTTTCCCCTCTTTGTTTTTATTTTAGTTGCGCTTCGTACCTCTAGATCGTTTCTTTTGTTTCCTCTAGGCATCAGAGTTCGTTACTTTTGTTTCCCTCTGGTATTCTTTCCTGTTTCCTTTGACGACGTTTCGAACTTTTTTGTTCTTCCTCAGGTCATTTCCCTTCTGTAGCGTCTTAATTTAGATTAGGCACCCCCTGTTCTGTTCTGTTCTTCCTTATATGTGTTTCCCTCTGTCCTTCTTTTAGGTTTCTGGCTGTCCTTCTCTTAGGTTTGCTCCCTTTTATAAGTTTCCCTTCAACCATATTCCTTATTTTAGGTTTATAATTTAAATTCATTTTAGTTTTCCTTCTTTTAGGTTTATGCTCCATATTAGGGTTAGGGATGGGAGGGGGGAGGAGGGAGGGGGGTTAGGGTTAGGGTTAACATCATCAGGGAGAGGAATTAGGGTTAAGGCCCAGGCTCCCAGACTAATAGGCAGGAGGACCTGGCAAGGTAGGGTTTTATAGCTGAAGCAGCCTCCCACTAGGGGAGACCGACTGCACTCTCCGCCCTGCCGTTCATCTGAGAGCCCAGGCCTTTATATATACTTGGGTTCGCCTTTGTTATATAGGTAATAAATCTTTTTTCATTTACCCTCAGCGTCCCTTACTTCCTTTTAATTGGTTTTCTTCCGAATTTGGTTTGTGTGCACTCTTAATTTAGGTTGCTTTCCTTCTTAGGTTTCTGTTTCCCCTCTTTGTTTTTATTTTAGTTGCGCTTCGTACCTCTAGATCGTTTCTTTTGTTTCCTCTAGGCATCAGAGTTCGTTACTTTTGTTTCCCTCTGGTATTCTTTCCTGTTTCCTTTGACGACGTTTCGAACTTTTTTGTTCTTCCTCAGGTCATTTCCCTTCTGTAGCGTCTTAATTTAGATTAGGCACCCCCTGTTCTGTTCTGTTCTTCCTTATATGTGTTTCCCTCTGTCCTTCTTTTAGGTTTCTGGCTGTCCTTCTCTTAGGTTTGCTCCCTTTTATAAGTTTCCCTTCAACCATATTCCTTATTTTAGGTTTATAATTTAAATTCATTTTAGTTTTCCTTCTTTTAGGTTTATGCTCCATATTAGGGTTAGGGATGGGAGGGGGGAGGAGGGAGGGGGGTTAGGGTTAGGGTTAACATCATCAGGGAGAGGAATTAGGGTTAAGGCCCAGGCTCCCAGACTAATAGGCAGGAGGACCTGGCAAGGTAGGGTTTTATAGCTGAAGCAGCCTCCCACTAGGGGAGACCGACTGCACTCTCCGCCCTGCCGTTCATCTGAGAGCCCAGGCCTTTATATATACTTGGGTTCGCCTTTGTTATATAGGTAATAAATCTTTTTTCATTTACCCTCAGCGTCCCTTACTTCCTTTTAATTGGTTTTCTTCCGAATTTGGTTTGTGTGCACTCTTAATTTAGGTTGCTTTCCTTCTTAGGTTTCTGTTTCCCCTCTTTGTTTTTATTTTAGTTGCGCTTCGTACCTCTAGATCGTTTCTTTTGTTTCCTCTAGGCATCAGAGTTCGTTACTTTTGTTTCCCTCTGGTATTCTTTCCTGTTTCCTTTGACGACGTTTCGAACTTTTTTGTTCTTCCTCAGGTCATTTCCCTTCTGTAGCGTCTTAATTTAGATTAGGCACCCCCTGTTCTGTTCTGTTCTTCCTTATATGTGTTTCCCTCTGTCCTTCTTTTAGGTTTCTGGCTGTCCTTCTCTTAGGTTTGCTCCCTTTTATAAGTTTCCCTTCAACCATATTCCTTATTTTAGGTTTATAATTTAAATTCATTTTAGTTTTCCTTCTTTTAGGTTTATGCTCCATATTAGGGTTAGGGATGGGAGGGGGGAGGAGGGAGGGGGGTTAGGGTTAGGGTTAACATCATCAGGGAGAGGAATTAGGGTTAAGGCCCAGGCTCCCAGACTAATAGGCAGGAGGACCTGGCAAGGTAGGGTTTTATAGCTGAAGCAGCCTCCCACTAGGGGAGACCGACTGCACTCTCCGCCCTGCCGTTCATCTGAGAGCCCAGGCCTTTATATATACTTGGGTTCGCCTTTGTTATATAGGTAATAAATCTTTTTTCATTTACCCTCAGCGTCCCTTACTTCCTTTTAATTGGTTTTCTTCCGAATTTGGTTTGTGTGCACTCTTAATTTAGGTTGCTTTCCTTCTTAGGTTTCTGTTTCCCCTCTTTGTTTTTATTTTAGTTGCGCTTCGTACCTCTAGATCGTTTCTTTTGTTTCCTCTAGGCATCAGAGTTCGTTACTTTTGTTTCCCTCTGGTATTCTTTCCTGTTTCCTTTGACGACGTTTCGAACTTTTTTGTTCTTCCTCAGGTCATTTCCCTTCTGTAGCGTCTTAATTTAGATTAGGCACCCCCTGTTCTGTTCTGTTCTTCCTTATATGTGTTTCCCTCTGTCCTTCTTTTAGGTTTCTGGCTGTCCTTCTCTTAGGTTTGCTCCCTTTTATAAGTTTCCCTTCAACCATATTCCTTATTTTAGGTTTATAATTTAAATTCATTTTAGTTTTCCTTCTTTTAGGTTTATGCTCCATATTAGGGTTAGGGATGGGAGGGGGGAGGAGGGAGGGGGGTTAGGGTTAGGGTTAACATCATCAGGGAGAGGAATTAGGGTTAAGGCCCAGGCTCCCAGACTAATAGGCAGGAGGACCTGGCAAGGTAGGGTTTTATAGCTGAAGCAGCCTCCCACTAGGGGAGACCGACTGCACTCTCCGCCCTGCCGTTCATCTGAGAGCCCAGGCCTTTATATATACTTGGGTTCGCCTTTGTTATATAGGTAATAAATCTTTTTTCATTTACCCTCAGCGTCCCTTACTTCCTTTTAATTGGTTTTCTTCCGAATTTGGTTTGTGTGCACTCTTAATTTAGGTTGCTTTCCTTCTTAGGTTTAGGGTTAGGGTTAGGGTTAGGGTTAGGGTTAGGGTTAGGGTTAGGGTTAGGGTTAGGGTTAGGGTTAGGGTTAGGGTTAGGGTTAGGGTTAGGGTTAGGGTTAGGGTTAGGGTTAGGGTTAGGGTTAGGGTTAGGGTTAGGGTTAGGGTTAGGGTTAGGGTTAGGGTTAGGGTTAGGGTTAGGGTTAGGGTTAGGGTTAGGGTTAGGGTTAGGGTTAGGGTTAGGGTTAGGGTTAGGGTTAGGGTTAGGGTTAGGGTTAGGGTTAGGGTTAGGGTTAGGGTTAGGGTTAGGGTTAGGGTTAGGGTTAGGGTTAGGGTTAGGGTTAGGGTTAGGGTTAGGGTTAGGGTTAGGGTTAGGGTTAGGGTTAGGGTTAGGGTTAGGGTTAGGGTTAGGGTTAGGGTTAGGGTTAGGGTTAGGGTTAGGGTTAGGGTTAGGGTTAGGGTTAGGGTTAGGGTTAGGGTTAGGGTTAGGGTTAGGGTTAGGGTTAGGGTTAGGGTTAGGGTTAGGGTTAGGGTTAGGGTTAGGGTTAGGGTTAGGGTTAGGGTTAGGGTTAGGGTTAGGGTTAGGGTTAGGGTTAGGGTTAGGGTTAGGGTTAGGGTTAGGGTTAGGGTTAGGGTTAGGGTTAGGGTTAGGGTTAGGGTTAGGGTTAGGGTTAGGGTTAGGGTTAGGGTTAGGGTTAGGGTTAGGGTTAGGGTTAGGGTTAGGGTTAGGGTTAGGGTTAGGGTTAGGGTTAGGGTTAGGGTTAGGGTTAGGGTTAGGGTTAGGGTTAGGGTTAGGGTTAGGGTTAGGGTTAGGGTTAGGGTTAGGGTTAGGGTTAGGGTTAGGGTTAGGGTTAGGGTTAGGGTTAGGGTTAGGGTTAGGGTTAGGGTTAGGGTTAGGGTTAGGGTTAGGGTTAGGGTTAGGGTTAGGGTTAGGGTTAGGGTTAGGGTTAGGGTTAGGGTTAGGGTTAGGGTTAGGGTTAGGGTTAGGGTTAGGGTTAGGGTTAGGGTTAGGGTTAGGGTTAGGGTTAGGGTTAGGGTTAGGGTTAGGGTTAGGGTTAGGGTTAGGGTTAGGGTTAGGGTTAGGGTT
>JAZIBN010000211.1:0-85257 GCA_037039145.1 Fundulus diaphanus
ATAATCGCCAACTTCAAGACACTCTATCAACTGTGTGCGGTCATCACTGTGTTTATTATCTGTGTCATAAAGCCTGTGGGCTTTCAGTGCATGAAATATTGGCTACCTACCACGACGATGTCTATAAAAATGATCTCATGGTATATGATTTTGTGAAAAAATATCAGCATTGTATCAAAAATAGGGCCTCGTGCTCGTTTATTCACGGAACGTGTTCTTTGCAAATGTTTAAAGATTGTTACAAGCTGTAACTTGTCTAAATAAAAACACTGTACGCTTGAATAATTTGAAACATTAAAGTTTTCTTTATTACAAATTCATTTCTCCATTTTTTATTTCATACAGACTTTTAGGGTGAAAATGTCAACCATGCAGGGGTTTTCTTGACTCTCTTGCTTCGAGCAGGTCCTTTCCCTGGGGTGGGATCCATAAAGTCTATTCCGGGGAATTTAGGAGACAGCACGATTTTTCCTTCTCGTTTCACGACGGGTTTATCTTTGTTCTTCTCTGATACACCTGTTTCTGTCATGCCTCTGTATTGGTCGCGGGCTTGCGGGTTACTGACTGATGACACAGGGATGTTTAGCTCCTTCAAGGCAGCCATGAACGGGGTCCAGCCTACAGGTTCCTGACTCTGTGTTTTCCTCTTGAACTGAACCAGGAGGTTTTTCAACAAATCAACCAAATGTGAGCCTCCCATCACACGATCGCGGTAAACAAATTCCCCTTTCGAAGTCCAACTCGGGCCAACTTGCGTTAACCTTTTCAGTATGTATTCAGCGTTTTTGCGATCTCTGTTAGGTAGAGCTTTTAAAATGTCATTAGCGGTCTGATCCAATTCAGCAGAAGAGGCTGTAGAGCCAGAGTCCGCCTCATTATTTTCAGGCACAGGGTCACGTTGCACAGTTAAAGTCACTCGGGGTTCCTCAAGCTGACCTTGTTTCATTAGAGTCAGATATCTCTGCAACAGAGCGTTGTACCTTTTAATTTTTTCATAAGAACTCAGTCCCGGTTCATTCAGAATCTCTCTCATTTTAGAATCCAAATCCTCTTCAGCGGTCTCTCTGACGGAAGATTCTGCCGGTGTCAAACGTTTGAACTGATGCGGTGAAACCAGATACATCTTTTGCGCCGTCCTAAGAGACATTTTTTCTCATCTCCTGATGAGACCCCCCACCAGCTCTCCGATTAAAGGGGCGACGGCAGTCAGCAGAGGAAGAATAAAACCGCCCGTTTGATTTTTCAAAACAGCCCGTTTATGTTTTAACCCGGTTCTTTTATCAGCCAGCAATCTGATTATTTTTTTCTGCTTTTGCAATTTTTTATGCTGGGAATGAGATATTTTCACGTTACCTTTTAAGATATTCAGAGATATTTCACACAAGGCTTTGAGAAAGTCGGGTGAGCAGTGAGCAAGAATGTCTTTACGCTTCTTTGCTGTGGCTTGATATAGGGCTCTCAGTAACGGAACATTCCGTCTTATGCGAGCTGACATGATAAAATAATTAATTTAATTTAATTTCGGTACATAAACAGCTGGCCACTGACCTGGGAGCATTCCAGTTCTCAGTCTGAAACGGTCTGGACAAGTAGGAGTCAGATCCACGATTAAATACCCGTGAGGTTCTCTGGTGGCGTCTTGAAAACTCTCCATAAAGAAAGTTTTCTCTGACGGAAATATTTGACGGGCTAATATATTCAGCTGCAGTTTATCTCTAGGATTCTTAAATAACACCATATAATTAGCATTTAAACTGATGGTACGACTATACTTCCCTTTATGAAAAATATTTTGAGTTAACATTATAACAGTCATATTTTTATGATGCCTGTATTGCGTGAAGATTTTCACGACTTCCGGGTGGTCAGAAGCCTGGAAAATCACATCGTCTAAAATAACCAAATGATTTTGATCAGGAGGAAACAGATTTTCATCATCAAAAGAATCAGGTAGTCCTTCGATGAATTTAATCTTTTTATTCATTTTTTGCAATTCAGAATACATACTTTGGAAACAGGTGTAAATCCAGACTATATTTTCAGGAACAACATCCATTACATGGTTACAATTTAGCAAAACACTTTTAACAAAATAAGATTTACCACAACCACTCGGCCCTGCTATTAGAAGTGAAAAGGGGGTTTTTAGTCTGGGGTCAAATTCAACCTCCTGTGTTTCACGGGAGAGAGACATTTTATTTTTCTCAGTTAGCCGTTAATAACCAAACGGAAGAGTTGTACCGTCAGGAAAAAGCCTTCTCTTGTCATACACGACCCGGAGCTTTTTCTGAAATGTGGCATTTTGAAGCTGGAAGTTTCTTTTATGCCTTCTGATGGTGTGTTGCGGGGCTTGTAAAACATCGTCTGTAGAACCTTGCAAATAACCTTCAACCAACTCTTTCACGCTGTCAAAATTCACTCTCTCACAGCATTCACGAGTCAGAGTGATACCTTTAAACTTCATCACAACCCGTTTCTGGTTTCTGGTCTGGTAAGCATAGCTTTTCGGACCTGCGGAAACAAACTGCTCTATCGAGTCACCTGAAAGTTCGTCAGTCAAGTCACCTAATAAATGTCCGAGCTCGAGGGAGGTCTGACCCGGTTTAACCACATAGATCAGACTGTCTGTGTCAATGTACAAAACACGCTCCTTAAGTCTTTCGAGACAGGTGTACAATTTTAGACGTGCGTGGGCAGTTGTAAAGGCAGCGATGAAAACATTATTCACCTTGTTGGGTGGAGAGACGCAGCGTTTGCTGTATTTCCATTGAACCATACACATTTCATCGTTCAGGAAGTGAAAGTAGCTTACTGTGTATTTACCGGAAAATAGAAAGTTAAAAAACTCTTCGGGATCGCTGACAATGCTTGTCTGAGCCAAATCATTTCTCTGTGCAAATTTGCCCCAAAAACTGTTCAGACACAATTTAGCCACCTGCCTTTTAGCCGGGTTCACCTCAATCTTCCGTACATCTAGCTGGATGCCTTGCTCACGTTTGTAGTCTGCCACATATTTCATACGACTTTCCTCGTCCGTAGCCTCAGCAGGAAAACCTGAAGCCTCCTGTTTACCCTTGAGAAATGTGTGGATATACGGTTTAAAGATTGAACTGCTCTGTTTTTCAAAATGCCAAACCTCAGTGATTTTAGCAAGCCGATATCCCTGCTCAAGAGCCTTGTTGAATTCCACACTTACCCATACACCTGTTAACGCTCTCTCTTCATCAGAGTGAGTGCAAGGACCCGACTGGTAGTTCATCTCGGCGCAAGCCCGGCACAGTGTGAACACCAGTTTACCGGTAGATGTCTTGTATGGCAGAACGGGGAAAAACAGGCCACGAGGCGGGTACACGGTCGCCCTGATGAAGCCGAAATAGTTATGAGGATCGTCAAAATCTTTGCAAATGATTTTGGGATGGCCTAACGGGTAGCTGCAGCTGGCATTCACAAATGGATACAGAGATGTGAAGTCGACATAACGTACAGACTCATTCTCTCCGGCCGTGTACCTGAGTCTAAGAGCACAAGTTCGGCCCCCAAACAAACCATCTCGAGGGCGAAGAGGTACAGGTGCGCTGAAACACTCCAGAAACCTTTTGAGACCCGAGTGTGACGCCTTCATCAAACTCCAAGTATGTTCCCACATTATCTCAACATGTACCCCATAAACCGATTCCAATACCCTGGCTCTCTCCATGGTAGCATAATGGAAAGTCTCAAAACAGACTCCTCTGAGCGGGCATTTCTGGTCAGCTGGAAAGCAGCTGGGACATCCGTGATAAAAGCAACCATTGAACTCAAACACAGTCTTTACTCCTCGAATCTCTGCAAATCCATCCACATAATAAGGTCCTAGCTGCACCTCGCCCTTGTTAAGAGCATGTTGAATGAAAATGCCCCGTTCAGCAGCTAGCCACTCTAACCACTGAATGGACGCATCCGAAAAAGTCTTGCACTGCCAGCGGTAATCCACAGGGGAAGGTATGGCTAAAGTGTTAGGGAGCAGGAAATTTGATGTAAAAGCTTTAATACAAGCAGATGCTATCGTTATGGACTTTAATGGATCCACATTTGTCTCTTTAAAGAACTCTTCTCTGAATTTCACACAAGCCCTGAAAAGAATCTCCACGTCATTTTTGCAATAATAAAGAGCCTCCTTCCGAAAGTCAAAGGGGTGGTTGCATGCCTCGTTGTACCAGCTGGAAAAACGTTCCTGCTCGGCTGGGTTCATGTGCTCCACAGCGTAGAAACTAGGTGGAGGAAGCGGGCCCACGTAGTTTAAAGTCTTCTCAGAGGAGAACAAGTGGGGAAAAAAACCTTTAGCGTGATCAGTGAAGCCTAACGCTTTTGGCATCTGGCTGAGTTTCATAGTAAGGAATGAGAGACTGTCTATGAATTTCAGGCTGTAGTCCGGCTCGGTAAAACAGAGAACTTTACTTCCCTGCGTTATTAAATGTGGTTTTATACCCAACTGAACCATCACACTCAGAATCAAGTAAGAGTCAAACCCTCGACTGTTATGAGCCAAAAAGCTGTAACCTCTATAACGAGCTCTCCGGAAATGAAGCAGAAGCTCCTTGACACAGTTCAACCCATAGGAATACCAAATTTCCCCCTTCAACGTTTTTGCGCAGGCAAGATATGGAATGTGTGAACCAGACTTATCTGTAAAAGTTTCGAGATCGTAGAAAACCAATTTGTCGTTGAGTTCAGCATCAGTCACACTTGGCTGAATATAACACTGATGACCGTTTAACGTTACATCAGCACCGGCAGGCACTTTCTCATGACAGATCGGACATTTTATGGAACACTCGTGAGGTTTGCTCTCTTTGCCTGCTGACAACTCATAGAGCTTTTTACAAACAGGACAGAACTTAGTGGTGTCACAGCTACTCACATGCTTGTTGAGTTTGGGCTTCAATCTGGGCACCTTGTGGCTATTAAAACATTGCAGATTACGACATATGCGCTTACAGTCTATGCATTGCACAGAAC
Organism: Fundulus diaphanus; assembly: GCA_037039145.1. NCBI lineage: Eukaryota > Metazoa > Chordata > Actinopteri > Cyprinodontiformes > Fundulidae > Fundulus > Fundulus diaphanus. The sequence continues at coordinate 4,999 of JAZIBN010000211.1, forward strand.
TGTACGGCCTCATCGTACAGTTCGGGTCAAGGCAAACCGCACAGCGACCTTCACAGTTATGTCTGTTGATGTTTTGGAAGCCGCTAAAGCAGTAGCTGCAGATGTAATTAGAGCCTGTGAATGCTGTGAGACTTTTAATGCCATAGTAATGATTTTTGAACAGAAACATAAAAATCGGATTTGAACGATCTGAAAAGTCAGTCTGGAAATTACGAAGCAGTGCATCCTTGCTGTCTTTATAGAATACGACAATTTTCCTGTTGAGAATATTTTCAAACTTGTGCACATCACCGAAAGTTACAGGAGTCTGCTCGGTCAGACCTGCCATATGCTGCCAAATTGTCCCTTGATGGACGGCTTCACTGTCTGTAAAAGTTGGATTATAGAGATGTGCTAGACTTGTTGCAAAACAAAGTTGATTAGAAGAATTTTCAGCAATATATAGATACCGCCTTTTTTTATGGATCAGTTCACAGTCTAATGTTTTAACAGCCTTACGTCTTGCACCCCCGCTTGGCGTTCTTACAACTTGAAGGACGATTTCTACATTGTCGGTTAACTCCTCGTTAGATTGTGTTAAGTCGTCTAAAAATTCCTGAAATGCAGGCAAAATTGAATCGCCTTCGCCATCCACATGTACCACGGTATGATGAGAAAACCCGTGCCCGCTTAATTCAAGCTGGATAATGTCGTTACGAGACGTTAGAGGAATAACAGATTCTGCCAAGTCAGCCAGAACATCATAAACCTGTGTGTAAAATTGGACGGGGTCAGGAATCTCACCAGGCTGCATAGCGGTGATGTTTAAAGAGCGTCTTATTTCTGTGACATTGAAGCGATCACGCTGGACGCTGGATGTAGAGGACTGTTGAGTGTGCTCAGAGCTGTTTACAGCTGACTGGCTGGTGCAGGGCTGATCCTGCAGGCCCTGCACGTCTGGCTGTTGATGCGTGCCGGAGGTGGGGTTTTGCGAAACTGTATTAGAAGAACCAGACGGAATATGATTTTCTACAACAGTCTGATTTAAATTACCCCCGTGCTGTTGCAGGTGGTGATGAGACTGTTCGCCTGCAGGATTAGGGTTAAATGACTGAGAGGAGGATGCGTTTAATTGATGGAGGGCTTGTTCTAGCAACGATAAACGTTCATAATTCCAACCCTGGCCGGCGTGAACCTGATGTCTATCTGGTGAACCATTACCTTCATGTAAATTAGCACCCCCAGACGTATCCCGAAATGGAATATTCTGAAGCTCGTTAACCATTTGCGTGATATCATCTAGAACATTTGTAACCTGCATCTCAAAGTGTGGCGAATCATTTTCCGGGGAGGAGGGTTGAGAAAATGAAGCGTTTAATTGTTGCAGGGCTTCTTCTAACCGAGAGGGTGAAGCATTAGGTAGATTCAGAACCCCTGATGTGTCATCAACTGCAATATTCTGTAATTCGCTTACAGCTTTCAACATTTCATTTAATGCGTGTCTCATTTGCTGGCTCCCCATTTTTACAGAGGTCACAATTTTTACTTGATTACACTGAATGCAGTCTTGACGACTGGAACATCTGGTCCACCTGGATCTGACAGGATGTCACAAGTTCTCCAGCCTGCATGCAGTAAAGCTGTGCTCTGTCTCCTGACGAGAGAATTTGCTCAACAACCGTTGATGTTTCTGTGATAAAGATAAAAAGAATATAATTAGATTTTTAACGTAATCAGGATTGAATAAAATTAATATATCACAAACTAATTCTATGAATGCTTTGAAATTAAATTGTACCTTGAATAATCCTTTTCACAGCACGAGCTTTGATGATTATCCGACCGATGTCTTGTTGCAGCTTCAGGACAGATGAACGGAGATTGATCAAGCTAGGGCCTATCTGTTCACTTGCTGCACGGTCCAATGCCGGTGACCGGAACAACTGATTCAGCAAAATCTGGCAGGATGTCACAAGTTCTCCAGCCTGCATGCAGTAAAGCTGTGCTCTGTCTCCTGAGGATGGAATTTGCTCAACAACCGCTGATGTTTCTGTGATAAAGATAAAAAGAATATAATTCGATTTTTAACGTAATCAGGATTGAATAAAATTAATATATCACAAACTAATTCTATGAATGCTTTGAAATTAAATTGTACCTTGAATAATCCTTTTCACAGCACGAGCTTTGATGATTATCCGACCGATGTCTTGTTGCAGCTTCAGGACAGATGAACGGAGATTGATCAAGCTAGAGGTGGCTCGAGTTACTGCAAACATGAGCATAAAGAATAAATTAATAAATAAATAAATTATAACTACAGAATAAAAATAACAATGACCAATTGAGGGCTTACAGCTGGGGTGAGGAGTTACTGTTGGTACTGCCGGTGTAGAAATTGCTTGTGGAGTCTCCTCTGCTATGTCAGCCCTGGAAGCTGCTCGTGGAGGGGGGATACCCTCTAATGGTTGATTGGCTGTGTCTGCCCGGGAGGCTGCAGGCGGGGTGAGTGGATTGGCTGAATCTGCTGGATCTGGTTGCCCGCAAGGCACTGCAGCTGAAGAAATTTATAATTTATAAAGTTAAATATAAATACCGGATAACATAGTAACAAAACAGGTATTCAATTACCTTCCGGCTGAGGGGTTGAGGTGTCGAGAGGAAGATCCTGTGATGGCAGGGTCATAAGTATATCCCCCTGTGTTACTACAGCCTGGGCGGCTAAAGGGGAACGCTGAGATATTGTTTCACCGGCTGTGCCTGCTTGAACTGCAACCAAAAACAAATAAATTAATTAATAAATAAATAAATAAATTTCATACAGGGGTACTAGATGCGGAAAGATAAAAATAAATAAATTAAATACTGAATAAACAAAGTAAACGGATGTTGATTTACCGTCCGGCTGGTTAAATGCTGCGGTGGGAGATAATATTTCAGCCGTAAACGCCGCTTCGGCTACGATGTCTCGCTGGATTGTTACTGCGGCTAAATAAAACACATAGATTAAATGAACCGAGATAATTCAGAAATGTACAATCGGGGTAAGATTCAGAGCTAAAATAGTTAACTTACGCGCCGCGTGTCGGTCCTGGTGAACAGGCGCGGCATGAATCGCCGTTTGCTGGTTATCAGTCTGTCTGCTAGCTTCCCGATTCCCGAAAACGTCTGGGTCCTGAACGGTTGGAACCGGTGAATTCACAACTTCTCGGATGGGGGACTCAGGCGGACTGATCACTATGTATCCGGCGCCAGGTTCTCCGGTCCTCTGTCGCGCAAACCCGCGGGCGCTTTCAAACGTATCACGTCTCCTCTTGAGCCGATTTTGACGAGGCGTTCGCTGTCTGCCCGGTTGAGGGAGAATGCTCGCTCCTGCATAACCGTTAGTATTGACCTGGTTGGAAGAGCGGTAATATTCATCCATACACCTGTTTAAATCTGAAATACAGAAATAAAAATGGTTACAAACATATGGTTAGGGCTAGTATTAAAATAAATCAATATAATCTTGAAAGACTTCTCACCAAAATCGGTCTGGGTGAAGTCGATTCCTTCGAGCTCTCGAGGCGTGGGTCCTGAAAAATATTATTTATCTTTATATATATATATATATATATATATATATATATAGTACTAATACCGAGGGATCAAATATTGTTCTGTGAGCCGTTGAAAAGCTGGGGAAACCAAGTCGTTCTTGAACGCCTCAGCGTCACACGTGATACATAATCTTTCACCTAGCGTCACAGGGGGAAGCCCGTAAAACACTCTACAGAGAATTGAACAAAAGTAGCTATTGACTGTAGATAAAAATAAAACCTTAAAAACGTTTACTCACCGGCGGTGATTTGGTTATACTCCTGCGATTCGGTGAGCCCATCGGAATGTATCTGAGCCGTAACTCGATGTGTTGACGGACCGGGTGACATACTTCAGGAATCAGCTACCTGTCGCGTTAAGACTAAATTGAGACTGATAGTTTTTAAAGGGGGTTTCATAGTAAACCTGCGACTTCTAATCTGCCCGCCTCCTAAGGGGGGTGACACGGGAGACCAGAATCTTGTAGATCAACGGCGCCTGTATGCTTTTGTTGAAGAGGTGTAACGCTGCAGGGGCTGGGTGGAAACCGTTTGATCCCGAGTCTAGCAGATGTTTCGCCCCGCGTCTAAAAAGTCTGATCTTATTTTATTTCCTGGGCGCATAGTATGCTGATATGCACATTGATACGCTACGCGGCGGGGCGCTGTCTGTTCTCCCACCCATCCTATTGTAGGATCCGGTGCCGTATGCCTAAAAGGTGTCAACAGAGTCGCGTCTCGGCGCCACTCCATTGTCTGACTCAATTTTATTGCTAGAACCACTGTTTCTAGCAAACACCTGGCCCGTCTGCGATAGGACGGAAACCGTTTGATTATAAGAACACGGTGAAGTGTCCTGCGGGGTTTTACAGGTCTGATTGATTTAGGTTCAGACACATCGACGCCTCGAACAGACGCATTGAGGTTTTAACAAACTGAAGACGCTATGAACGGCCGCGTCCACTGACCCGCTTTTAGCTAAGATCCTGCCGTTTGCTTAGAGGGGAGAAAGGATTGCAGAGATATCGGGGAACAAGAGGGGAGCATGCACGGAGATGGTATTTATTTTATTTGATTGCCTCCTTTTCTTTCCCGTTGTTCTGTATGAGCTACAGATTTAAGTAGATAATATGTTTATTGTCATCAACCACAGCCCTTTAGTGTCAAGAGCAAAGTTTCCTATCCTGCAAATGCAGACTATAAGTCTGAAGGTTTATACAACTAAAGTTACACGTTTGATTATAAGTAACCCTACAATAAGCACATTTCTTGACTGTCCCCTTATGCATTAAATAATTAAATAAAGTTACATGTTTGGTTATAAGTAACCCCACAATAAGCACATTTCTTGACTGTCCCCTTATGCATTAAAGAATTAAATAAAGTTACATGTTTGATTATAAGTAACCCTACAATAAGCACATTTCTTGACTGTCCCCATATGCATTAAAGAATTAAATAAAGTTACATGTTTGGTTATAAGTAACCCTACAATAAGCACATTTCTTGACTGTCCCCCCTTATGCATTAAAGAATAATTAAAAATAGGCAAATAAATACTTGTAGTGTGTGTGTGTGTGTGTGTGTGTGTATGTGTGTGTGTGTGTATGTGTGTGTGTGTGTGTGTGTGTGTGTGTGCGTGTGCGTGTGCGTGTGCGTGTGCAGGGTGGGGGTCAGGAAGGGGGGTCAGGAGAGGGGTTCACATAGGGGTGAGAGGTGTCATAAAAAAGGGAGGGGGTCAGGAAGGGGGGGGGGTCATAAATCATTTTTTGGAAGGGGGGGGGGGGTGACAGGTGTCATAAATCATAAGGTCATATACAGTTCATAAGGGTCATAAATTACTTTTGACACATGGTGTATCCTATGGTTTTTTTACGGATATGAAGGAAATATTCAAGAAAAAGTTCATCCACTGTTTCATTGAAGATTATTTCTATAACATTTAGAAACTGGTTGTTAAGCTGGTCACAGCAACATATAAATTTTATTTCATAAGTTAGGTACCTTTCTTTTAAGAAAAACAACAGCAAAAAAGTACTTATTGTTCTGCTGGATCAGGATCAGCTGAAATGAAGTAATCAGTAGTTTGAACCTCTCAGGCTGAGGAAAGGAGCTGAGGAAAGGACCTCTCAGGCTGAAGAATGGTTGCAGGTAGTTGCGATGCAAGAAACAGGAAAAGATTCACAGAAAGTTATTTTTTGTAAATCAAATTATATCCATTCCAGTTTTTTCGTCAAACTACTGTTTTGTATTCAGGCTTTGGGGATAATGAATTTGACAAACACAGGACTGCTTTTTTGTTTAACTGAAAATGTTGATAGAAGAAAGGTAAATACCACATATTTTAAAGACTTATTACTTTATGTCTGTCTACTTCATTTGAGTAAAATGCTAAATTCACATCTTCTGTTTCAAAATGAATCTCAGACTGTCCTGCTGACAGTGATCTGTCTTATCTGTCAATCCCCTAAAATGAATGAATTATTGTCGTTCTGCGTTGGTCTCATTTGAATAATTCCTCCTTTTTCTATACTGGTTCAGTCCTTCCAAGTCGAAAAGTAGGGTCCACGCCGCACAGGTCACCAGATGAATTGTTGTCATTCAGTGGGAGGAGTTAATCCAATTTCTAACTGCTTCCATCTGTATATATCTGCTAGGAAGACCTGAAGGACATTAGTGACAAATGAGAAGAAACAATGGCTTCTATAATCATCAGATCTCAGGTGGTGATTGGTTTCCTCATCCTGTCAGTGAGCTTCACAGGTGAGAAGCTCATTTCAAGCTAATTTTTAAGTGATTAATGTATAATTATTTGAATTCAACAGCTGAGCCTTCTTTACGCAGGTGCTGATGGTCAAACACTGACTGAGTCTGAATCAGTGGTAAAAAGGCCTGGAGAATCCCACAGACTGACCTGCACATATTCAGGTTTCAGTAGCCATCATTGGAATGCTTGGATCAGACAACCAGGTGGAAAAGGACTGGAGTGGATTGCTACTATCAGTGGTGACAGTAGCAACATCTATTACTCTGATTCAGTGAGAAACCGGTTCACCATCTCCAGAGAGAACAGCAGAAATCAGGTGTATCTGCAGATGAACAGCCTGACAGCTGAGGATTCTGCTGTTTATTATTGTGCTCGACAGTCACAGTGACACAGGAAGCAGAAACGCTGTACAAAATCTCCTCAGTGCATGACATGAAGCCACCACTGGAGGAAGCATAACTCAACAAAAGAAATGCAGATAGCTTTACTGTAACAGGCTATGGCCAGTCATAAGGTTTTATATTATTGTCTCAATGTTTTGAGCTGAATTTATCTTTTGGCTTCTTTTGCTCTGCATTTTATTTTAAGTAACTGCCAAAAAAGCCTTGAATGTGAAACAATAGTTTTAAATTCTTATACAGAATGTAGTTTGAAAATAACATACCAGTTAAATCTACACACTATATATGATTAATGAGATTTAGAATATAATATTATTCTCCAAAATCAAAAATGTCAATAATTTCAGCTGAAATGCTTCATTCTCTGTAAGGTGACACTTGTCCTCTAAAACTTGAGGTAAACCTGTTAATGTCCTTTTTCTTTTCCAGAGCAGGTGCAGGAACGAAACAGCAACCAATGTCAGAGACTTATTATATCTTGTTCCTGCTTGAGATAACTTATTATTGAGTAAATGTACATCAAAGTTAAAAAAATGAATATACTTTTGTAATGCCTTCAATTGTAATCAATACAGTGATACAATCCCATGTTTTAATAAAACAAATAACTATAGAACTTAATTTTTTAAAGGGTTTGGTAATCAAGTTACACCAACTTTAAAACAAAAGCAAATTCATGAGGTTTCTTTCACATTGAGGAGGAGTTTATGCAAACCTCCATGTCCTCTACCTCTACTAATGACGGCATACATCCTGAATGAACAGACTTCAGCATGAAGGGTTACAGGACAGGGCTGCTGCTTCTAGCTATCTGCTGGGCAGGTGGATATCATCACTGATTATTGTTCATTTATGCTCACAGCAATGTTTTTTTCAGACATTAAGCAAAGTGTTTTTTATTATATTCACAGGTGTTGATGGTCAGACTCTGACTCAGTCTGAACCGGTGGTTAAAAGACCAGGAGAATCCCACAAACTGACCTGTACAACCTCTGGACTCTCATTCAGCAGCTACTGGATGGCCTGGATCAGACAGGCTCCTGGAAAAGGACCAGAGTGGATTGCTACTGAAGCTCGTGGCACTCAGTACTACTCTCAGTCAGTCCAGGGCAGGTTTGTTGTCTCTAGAGACAACGGCAGAGAGCAGCTGTTTCTGCAGATGAACAGCCTGAAGACAGAAGATTATGCAGTTTATTATTGTGCTCGAGACTCACATTGACTGAAGTGGGTTAAGCACCTGTACAAAAACCTAAGAACCTGGTTCCTTCTTTCCACGTTTTACAAAAAAGCAATAATAATAATAATAATAATAATAATAATAAAAAATAAAAATAATAATAATAATTTAATCTGTCGATGTGGTTGCAAAATTGCTTTAATATAGGCCATTACATATCTTAAAGTTTAATCTGCTATCTTTAATAGTCGTACTAGTATATACCAATAGTATATAAATATGTTCTCATTTGAATGATGAAATGGACAACCACTCATGTAACAATTCAGTCTTGGTGTCACCCATCTTACTCAAAGTACAGTTTTGGGTTCTCAATGCTGCTTATGTATTAAGATTGACAACTTACTATTATTACCAGTGAGCGATTTGCAAAAAAACCAGAGGGGTGATAATTTCAAAAGTTGTATTAATGAATCAAAGTTGTATTAATAATGGTTAGTTAGCAGGTCCTCTTTCAGGTAGCTAGCTAGATCCAGTAGGTTAGACTTTTGTTTTTAAACTTGCGCCATCTACTGTCGGGACTCAGGAGTAGGTATTAATTTACTTTAACCGCTTTGAGCAGAAAATGTAATAATACTCTTTAAATACAAACAACAAAATTAATTTACAAATGTGAAGGACACAAGACATGTATTAATATCAATTTTGAAAAATCCATCATATTCAGGGGTTAAAGCAAAAACAATCAATTTGACTGAAAACATTTTCTAGTCAGCCCATATATTCCCGGGCCGTGGACGTCATGCCACCTTAGTAACCTCATTTGCTTATTGTAACAAGTCCACTTTAACCAAATCTGACATTTCCATTGACAATTCCTGTATCTCTCCCACCTTCCAGCTTCAGAGCCTTTGCACCATCAAGGACAGCCCTCTGCATAATCTCCTTCACTTTCCACATCCATAACATCACCTGGTTAACTTTTATATTTGCACCATCAAGCAAGTTCTCACTTCGCACTTTTGCCAAACTGGTCCACACTCCAACTCACCTTTCCACTTTACAATTTCAAAACCCTCCATAAACTGCAGCTGATTCAGAAGACAGCAGCTTGCATCATTACATCATCTTCTTCACACCTGTACATTAACTCCACTGAATATAAATCAATCCTATATACTCTGTGTCCCCACCTCTCGCTCACTGACTGCTGGAGATGGTCAACAGCCCCTCCACGACCTTCTTTGTTACAGAAAAGCGCAGGTGGAATAATATATATTTTTTTTTCCGAATCAGACCCAGTCAAACCGGGACATCGTTTCACATTCCGACCCTCCTTCTTCTTTTTAAAAAAAAAAACGCGTCATGCTAAATTAGACGAGCTACAGCGTTACTCTTTCAGTTTTAAATAAAACATAACAGTGACAGACACACTTATCGAGGGAAGTTGTTGTCAGCTGTTTTATGCACTGAACTTTCTGACCTGCTGGTTTACATAAATCCAAAGAAAACCTTTGACTATCGCTACTTTCATTCATGCATCTGTGGTCAGTTTGAGATTTTCTTTTAAAAGTTAAAATGATTGAACACGATAAACCTCAGACTGGTAGATTTCCGCTTTGCAAAGACCCGCCCTACTCTCCTTCTGATTGGCTAATGTCCTAGCTCTGCCAGATTTCATTGGTTAAGCACAGCTTCTGTTTAAAATCTTGAATAAAAAGTCTACACGGAACATTTTGCGCTCATTTTCCAAATGACGAAAGTCCCTCACAGCGACGGAGAACATTAAACCCCTGATAATATTACTTATTCAGATCAGAAGGGGGAGGGATGTATCCCCCCCAGGGATAAAACACGAATGACCAGAGGGGGGGACGTCACAACCAGAGGGGGGGGGGGAATCCCCCCCATCCCCCCCAGCAAATCGCACCCTGATTATTACTATTGTTAGGGAAATAATTAGTTGTCTGAGAGGATGTACGTAAGGAGAAGCTGTTATCTACACTTCATATATATGATGTAAGAAATGTGTTTGGAATCTTAAGATAAATTACATGAAATGGGCTACACAGAGCAACTACAGCCAAGTTGTACATTTGTTGAAGTTTGAATTTAATATTTGAAATGCTGTCAGTCTCAGTGACACTTCTACTTCCAGTGCAGAGAAATACAAGAAATGTATTTGCAGTCCCTTGAATATATAAATTTGCTGTCTTTTTTGCTGATGCAGACAGAGTATCTTGGATAAAAAAAGGGTGGGGTTTATCTCTGTGCATTTCTGTATTTTCAAAAGAAAATACAGGATATATCTAGACAACAGACATATTTTGAATATATTTTGGTTCTATTGGCATGTATTTACCGTCTGTCTCTGTTGCTGGTAAGTTCAAATGCAAAATTTTTCAAAGTGGGGAAAAAAGTCCCAATTAGACATTCATCAGATCGGTGATGCTTTAAAGATTAACACACAGCATCTAGTGTGTGTCGTGCCTATAAATTTTGTATAAATGCAGCAAATAATGCTGCCTTCTCTCTTTAGACAGACAAAATGCGTCATAATGCTCAAATCAAGCATCAAAACATAGGATCATGTATATTGCGTAGGACCAATGAAGCTTTGGACCAATAGTGTCCCTACCAAAGTTCAAATCAAACCTACGCACTTGATTCCATGTTACATTCTTTATAGTATGGGTTGGTACATTTCAACCGGTTGTATAGCAAGGTATGTTTCTGTATCGTGTTTTAAATCCGTGCCCCAACGATCTCTGCACGGCCCTGCTCCCAGGTGCTGGTTACTGTTTTTTGGGCCCGACGAGCCCTTATTGTTTAGGCCCATCTCCCTCTCCACCTTTTGTCTCAGGGAGAAAGGAAGGTGAAGAAGGGGTTCCTTCTGGTACCTTCCCATGGTACATGGACAGAATTCAATCTGACTACAATTATTTCATCATGGCTTAAATATAGCACAACATTGTGAAATTGCAGGCTTAAAATGGTGTAGTTATTTGTATACAAGTATACAAGAGAAGAGGCTTGTTTTGCCTTGGTTGATTGTACAACAGGATATAGATATTATCAATCATAAAAAATATAGTTTTAAAACCTCTCTGAAAATATTTGTCACAATTCAAAGTATAAAATATGTTTATTGCAATCAGATTACTATTTCACACATTTTGTATGTATTTAGTTATCATATGCACTAATTTCAGTTGAAGATAAGTTCAGATATTTTATAAATGGTGAAACACAGAATCCCTTCAACCTTTTGAATTCTCTAAACATATAAAATAATGTCAATACTACAGAAACTTAACTTTATATTGTAAATGCTTTAGACTTGCTTAGGAAGGTTTCCAGTCTAATGGCCCTATGCAGGCCAAGGCTGTCCACTATTTTTCAGGTGGTTGAAGCGGAAAATAAACTCCCATCAGCTCACCTCCAACACCACCATGGCTCTGCTGTTGCATCATGTGACTGGCAGTGAGGCTGTTACAGCTATACAGTATGATCCCACAATGATGTTTGGTTGGTGTAATGCACTACTATACTGGAATAAAGTGTAACAAGCTGACACAACTTGTTTCTGACTTGGATCAGGGCTTTAGATCGAGGACAAAAATCGACTGAAGGCAAGCTTCAGTGTCCCATTTCTTTCTCCCATTCAAAAAGGGCTCTAAATGTACAAATTATACAGCCTGAAGACTCTGCTGAGCTTCATTGTATGATAAACCAGAGTGACACAATTAGCAGTACTGTTCAAACCCCCTGAGCCTGAACTATTGAGTGAAGACTTCTCAATTAGAGGGGGCGCTCTGAGACTAGAAATGACTTCAAAGCAGATGAAATGTAAAAAAAAAGAAAAAAAAAGAATTGGATATTATTCCAGACGGTCTGTAGATACAGAACACATGGAAATGTTTATTTTATTTTATATGATAAATAATTATTTGACTAAGAAGAAACCTGTCTGTCTGTTTTTGTGAAACAAAGCTCCAAAACCCATTTAGTGATAATTATCTTTTTCTTATTTTGGTCAAAACTACTGTTATAGATTCAGATGTTGGGGATAATCGGTTTACCAAAAACAGAACTGCTTTTCATTACACTGAAAATGGTTTTTGAGCAGAAAAAATAAATGCCACAAATATTATTTGTAAAGATATTTTTCTGACTTTTTATTTTGTATATGTATTATTCATTTGAGGGGAAATGTTATGGCGCTCAGACTGCGCTGCTGATAGTGATCTGTCTGCCTTGTCAGTCTCTGAATGAACTGTTGTCATTTAGTGTTGGTCTCATTTGAATAATCCCTCCTTTTTCTATACTGGCTCAGTCCTTCCAAGTCGAGAAGTAGGGTGCGCTCAGTCATCATTGCTAATTTGGATCTAATATTAAGTATTTTCATTCCAATGGGAGGAGTTAATCCAATTTCTAACTGCTTCCCTATTTATATATTTGTTAGGATGTTTAAGACCTGAAGGACATCAGTGACAAACACTCTGTGGGCTGAGAAGAGACAATGGCTTCTATATTCATCAGATTTCAGGTGGCGATTGGTTTTCTCATCCTGTCAGTGAGCTGGACAGGTGAGAAGCTAATTTCAAGCAAATTATTAAGGGATGTGTAATTATTTGATTCAGCAGCTGAGGCTTCTATCTGCAGGTACTGATGGTCAAACACTGACTGAGTCTGAATCAGTGGTAAAAAGGCCTGGAGAATCCCACAGACTGACCTGCACATATTCAGGTTTCAGTAGCCATTGGTGGAATGCTTGGATCAGACAACCAGCTGGAAAAGGACTGGAGTGGATTGCTACTATCAGTGATGACAGCAGCTACATCTATCATTCTGACTCAGTGAAAAACCGGTTCACCATCTCCAGAGAGAACAGCAGAAATCAGGTGTATCTGCAGATGAACAGCCTGACAGCTGAGGATTCTGCTGTTTATTATTGTGCTCGATAGTCACAGTGACACAGGAAGCAGAAACACTGTACAAAAACTCCTCAGTGCATGACATGAAGCCACCACTGGAGGAAGCATAACTCAACAAAAAATGCAGATAGCTTTACTGTAACAGGCTATGACCAGTCATAAGGTTTTATACAATTGTCTCAATGTTTTGAGATGAAATTATCTTTTCGCTTCTTTTGCTCTGCATTTTACTTTAAGTAACTGCCAAAAGAACCCCTGAGCCGCTGCTCCTCCACACCGAGAGGAGCCAGTTGAGGTGGCTCAGGCATCTGGTTAGGATGCCTCCTGGACGCCTCCCTGGTGAGGTGTTCCAGGCTCGTCCCACTGGGAGGAGACCCAGGGGAAGACCCAGGACATGCTGGAAGGACTATGTCTCTCGGCTGACCTGGGAACGCCTTGGGATTCCTCCGGAGGAGCTGGCCCAAGTGGCTGGGGAGAGTCACTTGGGCCTGAAGCTGCTACCCCTACGACCCGACCCCAGATAAGCGAAAGAGAATGGATGGATAGATTAATGGATATTTAGAATAGATTAATATTCTCCAAAATCCTAAATGTCAATAATTTCAGCTGAAATACTTCATTCACTAAGGTGACACTTGTCCTCTAAGACTTGAGGTAATCCTATTACTGCCCTTGTTCTTTTTCAGAGCTGCTGCAGGAACAAGACAGTGACCAATGTCAGAGACTTATCATATCCTGTTCCTGCTTCAGATAACTGATTGGTGAGTACATATACATCAAGGTACTTTTTCATAACTTTTTTAACGACTTTAATTGTAATCAATACAGTCTGATAAAATCTCCTTTTTTGATGAAAAAATAACTATAGAACTTAATTTATTTTTTAAAGGGTTTGGTAATCAAGTTACACCAAGTTTAAAACAATAGCAAATTTATGTTTCTTTTACAGTGAGGAGGAGTTTATGCAAACCTCCATGTCCTCTACCTCTACTTATGACGGCGTACATCCTGAATGAACAGACTTCAGCATGAAGGGTTACAGGACAGGGCTGCTGCTTCTAGCTATCTGCTGGGCAGGTGGATATCATCACTGATTATTGTTCCTTTATGCTCACAGCAATCTTTTTTACACACACAAAGCAATATGTTTTTTATTATATTCACAGGTGTTGATGGTCAGACTCTGAGTCAGTGTGAACCGGTGGTTAAAAGACCAGGAGAATCCCACAAACTGACCTGTACAACCTCTGGACTCTCATTCAGCAGCTACTGGATGACCTGGATCAGACAGGCTCCTGAAAAAGGACCAGAGTGGATTGCTACTGAAGCTCGTGGCACTCAGTACTACTCTCATTCAGTCCAGGGCAGGTTTGTTGTCTCTAGAGACAACAGCAGAGAGCAGCTGTTTTTGCAGATGAACAGCCTGAAGACGGAAGATTATGCTGTTTATTATTGTGCTCGAGACTCACGGTGACTGAAGTGGGTTAAGCAGCTGTACAAAAACCTAAGAGCCTGGCTATTAACTTTTTTTGTTTTTTACAGAAAACCAATAATAATAATAATAATAGTAATAATGTTACTGTGATATTCAGCCAAATTATATTTTAGTTTGTACCGTAACCATTATGAGACTGTCAATGTGCCCATTAACAGTGATATACTGTGTTATCTTTTAATTTTCATAAACTCTGAATGCACAGAATCCTCAGCCTAAAAATGCTGCTGTGTGTTACTGCTTCACACCCCAACAGCGACAAAATCAGCTGTAGACCTGAACAGAAACTCTTCTACACTTCAACATGTTTCTGGAGCCAACCACAGGGGGCGCTCTGACTCCACTTATGCTACCAAGGAACAAACAGTTCTGTTGGCTGCTCACTGACATTTAAAAATAACGTATTCATGTTATATCAGTAGTTTAAGCCATTAGACATAATTTTTCACATGACTTTTTCATAATTGTGCAAGTTTTTAAAGCTTTAATAACTGAGGTATACAGACTCGATTAAGGAATGACAAAATTCCCTTATAGCAATAGCACAATTAGCTTCTATTTTGTATCTCCTTTATCATTTGACGAAGTGACATCTAAGATGCTGAAAGTTTATCTGAAAGTTTAAGGTTTTCATATAAAGAATGAGGCAAGGACTTAAGAATACAAACATTTTCATTGTTTAACAAGATGACTTTCTTTTATTTAGCAAAGTACTTTACAATCATGCACCAGCAAATACAATTTTTTTAATTTTTTTTTTCACAGAAGGTGATGACCAGTTTTCAGACCATGATGCATGACAAAGCTAAATAGATAAAAAGTAGACCATGAGTTTGAAAGAGTTATTATGCAACAACAAAGAAGCTTTAAATTTCTACAATTTAGAAATGTTTAAAACTTCTATTGCATCACTTCTCTTTTGAAAGTCTAAATCTGACGACTCTTTTTTACCTGCACTATCAGGGGAGGGTCTATGCAAACTAACTTCTCTTAAAAGCAAACTCTTCGCAAGTTCTCATTCAGTTTATGGCTGAATATCGATATATATATTTAATATTCTCAATTCTTTTTAACAACATAAAACAGCACTTGGTTGTTTTTAATATAGAATGGAGAAAACTGTGATCTGGGGTTTTCTTTTTGTAGTTTTTAGTCATGGTGAGATTTTCAGTTCATCATTGTAATATATATCTGATGACTTATAGTTTCAGCAGAAAATGACCAAAATATGTTTTCTTACAGGAGCCTTGGGAGAGATTAAACTTGAGCAGTCAGCCTCTGAGGTGAAGAGACCTGGAGAGACAGTGAAGATGTCTTGTGTAATTTCTGGTTACACCATGACAAGCGGTTATTTCCACTGGATCAGACAGAGACCAGGGAGAGCTCTGGAGTGGATTGGGGAGATGAACTCTGGTAGCAACTCTCCCAGCTATGCCAGCTCCTTTCAAGGTCGATTCATCATGACAGAAAATGTCCCCAGCAGCACTCAGTACCTCGAGATCAGGAGCCTGACAGCAGAAGATTCTGCTGTTTACTTCTGTGCTCGGAGACACACAGTGACTGAAAGCAGCAGAGCAGCTGTACAAAAACCTCCAGAACAAATAGCAATGGGAGCTCATGGTTGGAAACATCTGGGTTTTCTGCCATATCTCAACTGCATTTAGAAATATTTTACAGCCATTAACACCATATTTTTGGATGTATTGCTATAATGGAAAACATACTTTGATTCTATAAATTAGAACATTAATGAAATGTATGCAGACTGATATTTTAAGTTTTCTGTTAATTATGCTTTTTTTATTTCCTTATTGCTAATAGAAACATGACATTTAAGATTAAAATATTACATCAGACCAGTACAGAAATGTAACAAAAAAGTAGGCTTAATGAAAATAGAATGTTTAATGCCTGTTTAAATGTTTTAATTAAATATACTTTGAATCTGACAAACAAGTCTTATAAGAACACATAATGTAACTTATTAAAAATGACTGTAAAATGTATAACATTAGTTTTAATGCATTTATATTTAGTGAGGTGGAAACAAAGCCAGAAAAAAAATATTTGTGACATTTTCTCAGTGTTTTTTGCTTTCATCTTTGTTTTTGTTGTTGAATTCACAACTCAACAGGGGTCCGTTCTTCGTACGTCGCTAACTCAGTTAGCAGGATTTCATTGTTGACGATTTGGCATGATCTTGGATCGTTTGGTTCTTCGAAAGACATCCTGCACTTGTTGTCATAGCAACATGTGCGCCAGCTTAAGCCTGCTCGAGAGCAGGCTTATTTCATGTAAACAAGATTAGATCACGGCTGTATAAGCGGAGGAGATAGGGAAGTCTGTCGTAGCCATGTCCATTTTTACGACTGCAACCTGTTGCGGAAGGTGCAAGAATAATTTGCAGAGTTTTTCAAATTAATCGCGTATTGCGCAATAGACAGGACCCTTTAGCGCAGCGCGACAGTGTAATTGTAGAGAGATTTTCTTGGTGGCTGTTATAAACAGACAAACACATCATTTAACAGTGGCTTTTAAAGAGGAAAAAGTGGTGTTGGAGCCATAAATCTAAAATATTTAAGTTATTTGTATGATGGTTTGCTTTTTATTTTTATCCTATTCAGTAAGAAGATTTGTTCGGGCCATTTTATTGTGAAGTTTAGTTTTACTTTGAAAGGCTTGCATCCTGTCGAGCCGTATATTGTATTAGAAAAAACTATGGATGGATTATCTAGCCACGGAGCAATACAGTTTTACCGTGTAAACTATGGATGACTTGGAAAAGGAAGAACTTCATTTTTTTTATAGATAAAATTTTTTTTATTAAAAATCCCAGTTTGCATGCGTCCTTTACTTCCCGTGTCTAAGAAATGACACTTAAATTTGGATCTCTTGACATAACAAGTGCCTTTTTAAAATAAAGTATAATAATTAAAGGCTACCATTTTGTAGAATATTCTTGTATTTCACTTTTACTTGTCCCCATGTTCTAGTGGGTCCCGTGGAGGCTCTGACATAAAAGAACAAAGTAAATATGAGATTATTAAAATGCAAAACTTCATACTGTAGAAAGTGATAGAAACATCTACCATGGACAGTATTTACGCATTAATTTGTCTGCTGCTTTTTGCCAGCCCTCTCTCCTGGCTTTAACAGATTTTGAGGTGTTTTAATTAATGACTCAAATTCGGCATAACCTTCCATTAAAAGCTCTTGTTCTGCTTGGGAGAAAAACTGTGGGCGTTCTTTGGCCATGCTGAACAGCCAATAGCGGCGTTGCTGATCAATGTTTCTACTATCGATACATTTCCCCTTTTAAACAAACGCATGAACGCGCCGTTGTCTCAGATAAGTCAATCCAGCCATACTAATCGTAAACAACAGGTGTGTTCGAAGAACCCAATTAGCCGGATCATGATTAGCCGGATGAAATCATCTTGGATGTGTCATTTGATCTTGGATGTTTTAAGCAACGTACGAAGAACGGACCCCTGGTAGCGTAACAACACTGTTGGTAAAACAACAACAAAAAACAATCTGAATTAAACAGAAGATCTTTCTTTTGCCTCTACCACATCACCATTCATGATTCATTCTGCATTTGTAATTAAGGAAAATTATTAAAAATATGCAAACATAATCTGGAAAATGCAAAACTACAAAAAAAAATGCTTTAGGTCATATGTTTTGATCAGAATATCTATAAATTTATAGTAGATGTATGTGACATGTACTCAGCTACAGAAGCAGAGCATTTAATTAACCAGATCACTGATCTCTTAAATAGTAACTTTTAAAGGCTGTCATACTGCTGGTCCTGGTTCGGGCCTGGTCTGTCTCTCTCTCTTCTCTGCAGGGTGTGACGGGCAGGTGTTTCGCGTCCCAGCTAATTAGGTGCCTTCTTAAGGAGCTGAGACCAGGAGCAGGGCGTCAGTTCTTTCTCGCTACCAGCGTGGTACTTGACCAAATTGCCTTTTGACCTAAAGCGTTCCGAGCCAGATCTAACTCTGTCTTTTGTATCTTTCCTCCTAAGAACCACCCAAGCAACCGAACCTTCAAACCTGGACCTCCGTCGACTTTCGGATTCCTCAAGCCACCTGCTCCAAGAATTACCTGCCTGTCCACCCTCCAACGCACCAGCATCAGAAAGGAGAGATTCGCAGTACGCATCAGGACCCAGGACACCACCCTCCCAAAGCCCGAGACAACCCCAAACCCCGTGAGTGCTGCATTCTCCACCTTATCTCACTTCATTGACCAACTATTCACCTCTGCCCTTATCCTTCCCAGCAGAACCCAGGAATATCCAGCCCAGCACCGTTACAGAATCCTCCTCAATAAACTTTTTTTCATAAACCTTACGAACTGTCTCCGTGGTTGCCCCGATTCAGGGTCGTTCTTCTCACAGTATGACAAAGGCTGAGATTAGCATAAATAGCAAACATATTCACAGCAAATATGTATAAAGTGCGCCCCTCTTTTACAATTAAACAATTAAACTGATCAGAACCAGTAAGACATTTTTAATAACTTTAAGTGCAACACAAGCTCTGGCTTGAATACTGGAATCCCTATCGGTCCATTAAAGAAACTGCTATAAAATTAATGTAGAAACCATTTCAGTTTACTAAAAATAAATGGTCCATTTTGGGGTTCAGGGTATTTGCTCTGCACTTCTCAGTTAAAATAGATGTAAAAAAGAAATGTGTTTAAAGAAACTTCTTTACAGTTCTGTTAAAAAGACAAAAACAAACACATTGAAATCAAGCAGCAGGTTATTTTTCTTCTTTGGTATAAGAAAAATAATGGGAATAAGAAAACAAATGAAGAAAAAAAAAGTCCTTTATAGTTGATCAATGGTCAAATTTAAAACAAAAAAACAAAATGGATAGAAACAAATCAGTAGAATAGAAATGGAATACAAACACAATAACATGGCAATTGTAATTTTATGTATTCTTACACATATTTAATTTCCAAAAAGAAATCTTCATAGTTTAAATTATCCAAGATAAACTCCATATACACACCCGCTGACAGGGGGGGACAAACGGGTCAGTTGTCCCGGGCCCAGGACAGATGGGGGGCCCAAAACTGACACTCTGACCATTAAAATACAGGCAGAAGTAATTTTTCAGAAAATATTTGTGAAAAATATTTAATGTTAGAGGAACTAAATATATAGTTGACGTTGCTGCAGTCACCAGCCTGGCCCGCCAATTCAGCGCTGAATGGGTGGGCCAGCAGCGCTGAACAACCGTGCTGCTGCTGCTCAGACTTGGGGAGAGATAGACCACAGATGCGGAAAAACATGAAAAAGGAAAGTAGCACCGTTTAGCTATATTTTAATACCGTAAATGAAATCAAGCTGTATGTTTTGTAAAAAGCGGGTTAAATTCAGTGGAAACACAACAAATTTATATAAGCATGTGAAAAACCATGAGCAAGAAAACGTTGAGCGACAGAAACGGAGAAAGGACACGAAACTTCTCTTATTGCCACGACAGACCCACAGACTGACGTCACTGACTGAGGCGTTTCAGTCCTCCAGCGAACATCCAGGTAGGTAATGTCAGGGTGCCCTGTTTTCCGTGCTCTAATTCTGCTCCACAGGTGGTTCTAGTTGGCTGAGGGGCGTGGCCCACACCTGCGGCTCGTTCGGAGCGGCTTCCTCTGGCTTCTTTATCAGAGCTCAGACAGATGGAAGACGCCAGAGCCTTTACCCAGTCGTGGTACGACGTGGCCTCTGACCAAGATCCTGAAACCTGTACCTGTGAGTCCTTTTCGTGTCCTGAAACTTTGACTGACATTGAGTCTCTTGTTTCTCCAGTTTGTATTTTTGGATTACTCAACTGCCTTGACGTCTCACTCGAAGAACCAGCACCTCAAGAATCCCCGATGCTCAGATATTGCTCTGGCACTCCTCTCAGACTCCCTTGGTGTTATTAAGCCGGGCCTGAGACCCCTTCCCTGGATTCCGCTGGTTCACTCACTCTGGTTAACCCATCTGTCCCTCCTGTCTGCTGTGGCGCGCTCCGGATCCCTCGCCAGCTTTCCATCGTTCTGCCCTCCAGCTGCTAGCCACCGTTCATCCATCGAGAGCTTCTGTCACTGAGTTCCCCCGACACTACTCTCCCGGTTAGGTTTAGCTTGACTAAATGGTAAGCGGCACGGCTTATATTTCCCCTGGTTCGATCTCTCGTATTAATTTCCTCTTTCTTCTGCAGTTAATCCAGCTCTGATGTTTAGACCTCGATTAATCCTCCAGCTGGTCAATCCCCTGTAGTCTGAACCTTCTATAAACATCTTAAAAGTGTGCTTTGTGTTCCGTTGGTATCTGCATGTGGGCTAAACACTTCAAAACCATGACAGATAAGAGTGGTCATCTTCAGCAGCAGTTCATGTTAACTTTCAAAGTAGATATTATCTATCATCTGTTGCTTGAGCCCACACAGAAAATGTAATTAAGACCTTGAAAGAACCCATATATCCTATTAAAAAGTGTTATTTAAGATAAGATAACATTAGCTAATCCTTTATTTATCCCACGACCGGGAAATTTATTAGATTAAAGCAACAGGCAGGTGCACACAACACAGACAAAATTACATAAGGTTTAAAAGATATAAGAGGTGGATTAGGAAAAAAACACTGAACATAACATTATTATTATTATTATTATTATTATTAATAATAAGAAG
The DNA here is from genome assembly GCA_037039145.1 of Fundulus diaphanus. NCBI lineage: Eukaryota > Metazoa > Chordata > Actinopteri > Cyprinodontiformes > Fundulidae > Fundulus > Fundulus diaphanus. Next base: position 26,034 of record JAZIBN010000211.1, read on the forward strand.
AAGAATGTTATGTTATAAAAAGGCCATATTTTGGCTGCAGTGCTTGCTGTTCTCTTATGGAGAAAAGATCGAGTGCACTGAATTCAATAGATGGGTTGAAAAAATCCAACTTATAATACAAAGATTTCCAGGGTGTGTGTGTGTGTGTGTGTGTGTGTGTGTGTGTGTGTCGTGACGGCAGGTGTAGAGGGGGGGCCCAAAAAGACTGCGTTGGCCCGGGTCCTGGCAAAGCTGTCAGCTGGCCTGTCCATACATAAACAGGGAAATTAAAATAGTAATGCTTTTGCATAATTGTTTTGATGATTGAGGTCAGTGATATAAAAATTAGTTACAAATGTAATGCTTCTGTAAGGCACAGACAGGACGAAATCTCAATATTCAGCATTAGCTATTTACTCCCACAAAGCTTTCAAAAAATCAGGCAACACATTGTTGTGAAGCGCCTGAATATAAAGGAGCAGGAACAGGTGAAACTGGTCTGGCTAACTGAGTTGCTGCAGAGGAGATGCAGGTGCAGCTGCTCACAGGAACAGGAGAGTCAGAGTGAGGCATAATCAGCCCACCAAAATCATGACAGCGTCACTGTACTTTCAGAGTAAATTTTCTTATTTTCCTGCAGTACTTGTTACATTAAAAATGGTTTGAGTTCTTCAGTTTGTTTTAAGTTTTGTACATAAAATATCAAAGTTGCAGGTTCCTGCTCTGTTACTTTAACTCCAAATTTAAGATCTTTCTCAAATCATTGACCAAGGCCCTGCAAACTGAACAGAGACAAATAACTTCTACTGGTATTAAGCCTGAGGTTGTCATTTCTTTTCTCATCCTGTCAGTTATCTGGACTGTCAAAAACATTCAAAGAAGTCCCCACAGCGGAGCTATGAGATCATTCTAAAACATTTTTTCCTTGTCCCCCTTAGGTTTTATAAAAAAAAGTTAGTCTCGTGAGCTGTTTGGATGTTTGTTTTTTTCCCCTGAATGTGGTTAGAACCAATATGGGAACAATTGGAGACCTTTACACGTTTAAGTATTGAAAAACAAATAATAATAAAAATTTGGGGATATTTTGATTCAACAGTGAAAATAGTTTTAGTATCCCAATAATTATCCTACTTTAGTTGGAAAACTACAGGTCATGATGGAATCGTTGAGCATTTTATTAATATCTTTTACTACTTTATATATATATATATAGTTTTCTTCTTATTCATGTGACTAAATCCAACTAGTTTTAAAATGATAATCTATGATCTATGATATAGAGTACAATATAAAGGCTTTTCTAAACATTACAGCATATAGTCACATTTCAATATACAACATAAAGTATAGATACTATGTACTGCGTTTGCATAATGTACATCTGAATTAAATAAACCACAGAACATCGGCAATTTCCTTGAGTTTTATTCAGACAAAATTTATTGAGATGAAAATATTACATAGATTACAGAATGGTTTAAAATCGTTAACCTTGCCATAATATTGTATCAAAGAGTGCGATGTGGGTTAAAAGCCCCCAGAATTAAAAAGAAACTCCAACAAACCTCTGCTCTTAAAGGAGCACAAACACTGATGAATTTGAATGACACTAAAATTGTATTTCACAAAATTGAAACAGAAACAGAAAAACTGTTATAGCGGTCAAGTTCCTTTTTTTCACGGTTAACATTGGCAAGGGTTATAATAAGTAGTAACAGGAATTTCAACAATCAACTTAGATTGTAGTAGCGCTACAGACTCCAAGACAGTGAAAAACCAGTTTAGTGTTTTACAAATAGACTAAATTTAAAAATAGGTTGTGAAAACATGATTGATCTACTTCTCTGAAAACTGATTTTGACATTGTGAGGGTGTCAGATTTCCTTTTGAATTGCCTTTGTTCTAAATATTTCCTTCATCCCAAATCTTTCTTTTGAAATTATTCTGCCCTTATGCAAAGTGAATTTCCTCATTGTAGGTTCCTATAAAGACTTGATGTCATGCTGCCATTGGCGTCAGACGAAGGGAAGTTCCCATCAGATCACCTTCAACACCAACATGTTCTCTGTAGCTCTGCTGCTCCTGCTGCTGGCTGCTGGATCTCGTAGGTTTTTTTGTATGATCTCACTGAACATTGTCCACAGTTTTAAGGACTGTCCAGTATATGTTTTTCATTTTTACTCCAACAGGTGTGAAGTGTGAACAGCTGACACAGTCATCCTCTGCTACCGTGCAGCCCGGTCAACGTCTGACCATCAGCTGTCAGGTCTCTTATGATCTGGGCTACTGGACAGCTTGGATCAGACAGGCTGCAGGGAAAGGACTGGAGTGGATTGGAGTTAAAGGCACTGGCTCTTCATACTACAAAGATTCACTGAAGAACAAGTTCAGTATTGACTTAGATACTTCCAGCAAAACAGTGACTCTGAATGGACAGAATATGCAGCCTGAAGAATCTGCTGTGTATTACTGTGCCAGAGACCACAGCAATACAAACCAGCAGCACAGCTGCACAAAAACCCCTACAGTAAAAAAAAGGGGTAAAAATAGAGGAAGAGCTCCAAGTTTTTGTTGGCAGGTTGGTAACAATGAAAGGAAAGCCACTGCATTCCCATACTTCATTACTCTGATATCTGGATATAAATAAAACAGAAGCAACTAGGGATAAAGTCTAAATATATTACTAAACTTTAGTTTAGTTTTAGTTTAGTTTTTACTCATTTTAAACATTCTTTAAAATGATTAGTGGGTTTCAGAGAAATTTTTATCCACCCAAACCCTTTTGAATTTTAAAATTTGAATCAGTTTAAATATATCTTTAAGTCAGTTTCATCAACTATATTATTTTGAGAGAGGAAAAACAATCTACAGAGATGTGCAACAAACACTGGTGTTATGAATTAAATCTAGATTTAAAAATGTATCAATTTCCATTCTGTTTGCTATTCTCTTTTGAGGATGACATAGCAAATAAAGCATAAGTCTAAGAAAAAAACACAATTACAATAAGGTTTTTCATGACTATTAAAAACGATTTTCTAGAGATCCAAGCAAATAAAATTGAAAATCTTTCTTTGATTATTTATATGCATACAATCTGTCTGTTCAGCAGTAAAACATCATAGCACAAATAGTGCCATTGAGAACGAGATAAAAGATGAATGTTTTATAGTATATGGATACCTTTTAGTTCCAAAAAGAAAAAAAGAGTATTATCATCATCAACGAAGCAATAGCAAAATCTTGTAAAAGCCTTTAGTGACTGGCTGGTCTGTGATTATGCAAATTCAGCATTTATTTTAAGGACTTGATCTCCTGTTGCAGGTCATAGAGGAACAGATCATGTTCTTTGTGACTGTGCTACTCCTGGCTGCTGGATCCTGTAAGATACACATTATAATTTCACTTTTATTTATATTACCCTTTAAATTAACGTGATGTTTTCATCAATATATAGGTATTATTTGGCGTGATGGCGGTAACGTATATGCGAACAGAGTCCATGGTCGTATTGAAATCACCAGACACATTAGTAACAGGCTGGTCCATCTTAGGCTGTCCACCCTGAACCCAGAGGATTCTCCGGTGTATTACTGTGCCAGAGAGACACTGTGGTCAATAAGAGCAGAGAGGCCGTACAAAAACCCCTCTCAGTGCAGAAGTGACATCGATACGCAAACAAATACTGAACATCCTGTTAAAACAATAAATTATGTTATGGTTTTTAATTTCCTTTTTTTTTAGCTTCTGTCAACAGGTGGTTCAACAGAGGATATATTCTTACTTCTCATCTTTTTTCAGATGTGTAACTGAAACGGTAAATTTAACATGGGCTCAAATTCATGAAACCTTTCACCCAGGAAGGTTTTATTCTATTTCGCAAGGTCATGTTCTGAGTATCTTGCCTTTAATAAATATCAAGAAATTACAATTTGTGGTGGTAAAAACCATATCTTGATTTCTCACTGGAGACCAAATAAAGACAACTGAGTTTGGCTATTGTTGAATTAAAACATTATTTGCATTTTAATTTGCACTTCTTTTACATCAACATACTTGGAGAAATTTTACAGTTCAGCAAGGTGACCACTTTCTGCTTTCTGAAGAACAAAAATAAAATATTTTGATATACATGCAATGTGGTCATGAAGTGGACATATCCAAACATTAAAATGATGAGTAAATGCACATAAATATATTTGCATACACAGCCATCATCCATTCTCTCCTCTGCTCATCCAGGGCCAGACTGCAGCGGGCAGTCAGGACTGCAGAAAAGATCAACGGTGCCAATGGAGCCTTTCTGTACATTTCCAAAGTGAGGAAACGGGCAGATCCATCCCACCCCGGTCACATGTTCCATCATCTCCCATCTTGTAGGCGCTACAAAGCATCCATCCATCCATCCATCCATCCAATCCTTCCATCCATCCATTCATTTTCCAACACCCTTATCCCTATTGGGTTCACGAGGAGTGCTGATGCCTATCTCCAGCTGTCAATTGGCGAGAGGCAGGGTACACCCTGGACAGGTCACCAGTCTATTGCAGCGCTACAGAGCACTTTATGCCAAACCAAGACTTAGGAACAGTTTCTTCCCACATGCCATCACTCTAAAGAACAACTGACTCTCACTCAATGTAAAAAAAAAACTGTGTTTGGTTTTTATTACTGAACAACCAGGTTATTGTATTATTGTATAAGTAAGCACATTATGAGCATTGTACAATCAAGAGCCAAATTCCTTGTATATGTATACATGCCTGAGAAACAAAGATGATTCTTATTCTGATCTCAATTCCAGGTGTTTTTTTTTTCCTATTTTAATCTAACCTCATAAATAGTTTAGTCTTGTTTTTGCCTACTTTCAATGAGACAATTTACAATGCAAAACATCTGATGAATGATAACTTGAAAATCCAACAAATAAGTCATCATTAAGCTTGGTACGTTATAGAATTGTACATAAGAAAGATTGCATATTCTATTGTCCTGGCTTATTTTCTACTACCAAATTAATTTGTTTTTCCTTTGATCAATATTTATTCTGATATTTACTACTATTCTACTCTTGGTGTTTTTTTTTTTTTTCTCAAGAGCGAACTTTAGATTAGACTATTTACTTTTCTTTTATTCTTCTTTTTTTTCCTTTCAGAACCACTAATAATTTTGTGTATTTATCACGGTCACACCTAAATTTCCCCATTACAGGACATTAAAGGAATTCTTATTTTTATCATTTATTTCCATAAGATCATGCTGTGACCAGTTTCATGACAAAATAAATAACATATACTGTGGAGATCTGAATGCTATGCTGTTATGCCATGTTATGACGTGACAGACTCCAGCTTCCAAAACTGCAACACGCAGTTTTCGGTACTCCAGTGGTGCTATCTCAAAGCTATTTTGTCTTTCAATGCTGCTATGTCAAAGTGCCGACTTCTTGAATGTAATGTCAATCAGTCTCAACCAACTGTGAATTGATTTAAGCAGTATTACCTCCCATTTTAATCAATTTTTGACTTCTTATTTTCATTTATTTTCTTTTGCATGTTCTTTGAATAACGAGTAGTGTTTCCTAGTGTTTTATTAAGTAGAATAATTGCTGTAACAGGGAATTATACTCCGTCTTGTTTAGTTTCGTCATAGCACATAGTATGTTACTCATAGGTTTTAATCCAGAAGTCATCTTAAGGTTCTTCAATTTTTCCTCAGATGTCAACTAGAACCATTCAAATGTCCTTAGGTAGACTTGTATGTTAATGTTAACTGTGTGTCTGTATTGCCCTGTGATGAACTGGTGACCTGTCCAGGGTCAAGTCTGTCTTGGCCTCCTGCCTACTAAGTTAATTTGAATGCTGAAGAAAATTATACATGGTATAAATGCTTTTTATACAAATTTAATTATAATTATATTTTACATCAAAAATATACTCCGCCTCTTGCCCAGTGAACGCTGGAGATATGCACCAGCGACCCCCACAACCCCATGAGGAATTAAGCGGGTCAGAAAATGGATGGATGGATGAATTAAATATTTAGAAAACAATAGGATCAAATAGAAATCTGTAAATTAATGTAAACCATTGAAAACAACAATTAAGCTAGAAATTAAGTGTTGCATTTTAAGCTTTAATCATTGGCATACAATTTTACGATCAAATAAAAAACACGCTTTTTTATTTCAGTGCAATTTGATGTAATACACTGTCTTGAAATATTAGGGTATAAATGAGCTGTTAGGACATATTACAGATATGCTAATTTCTAATACCACGTTCAGGTCACATTCACCAGCTTTAAAATAAAATACATACACTCGATATTCACAGAGCATGTTTTTATCTGAGTTTAAGTTTTCTTTTGAAAATATATATCCCTTCCTATCTGCTATAAAATGTCACAGTGTGGAGTTAGCAGGATGTCTGTTTCATCTGTCAACATGTTTTTTTTCTGCTCTGTTCCTGTTTCTAGCAGCTACTGGTGAGTTTCCGAAATGAATCTTAGAAAGAGTCTTTAACACATTCTTTGTCATTTCTGAGAGAAAAAAAGTTATTTGTCTTTTTTATTCAGGTGTGGAGTGTGAGCAGCTGACACAACCAGCTTCTGTGAATGTAAGGACAGGTCAACGTCTGACCATCAGCTGCCAGGTCTCTTATTCTGTTAGTGGCTACTGGACCCACTGGATCAGACAGCCTGATTGGAAAGGACTGGAGAGAATTGGTCAGGCAATCGGATCTACAACATACTACCAAGATTCACTCAGAAACAAATTCAGCATTTCTACAGATTCCTCCAGCAGCACAGTGACTCACAAAAAACATCTGCAGAGCTGTACAAAAACACCCCGACTGTTACTCCTTAACCATTACCTTTTATCGTTATCAAATGTACAAAATACAAAATATTTTGCCAAAGAAACATGATTTATGATTTACAAGCTGTGCAAATAGTTTTGTTGTTGTTGATGGTTTTCATATTGTCCATATAACTGTCATAATATTAATGTGTTACTAATATTGTAGCAATTAATAATCGACATGATCCCATTGTGAACTTGTAACAACAACTATTGGACTTCCACACAACCAGAAACAGGCTAATATCTAATTTATTTGTGCTTGTTTTGATGTTTTCTCTCTTGCACTTGTACTCTTTCACTCATCACAAAAAATTTGGTTAAAAGGTGGTCATAAATATTCGTATCAAAATTACATTTTAGGATTATGTTTCACCGTAATATGATGAATTGAAGAAAACACTGATAATATTAAAACCAGAGAAGGTAAACCCAAATGTGTTAGAAGAACACATCTGTCAGTCCTGCATAGTCCTATAGTAGGTTTGATCACATACACATTTCTCCTCCTCTGATCTGCTATATTAATGCAACAGAAAAGAGTTGATTTCACAGGAAATGTGTTTCATCAGTCAACATGTTTTGTGCTGCTCTGTTCCTGCTCCTTGTATCTGCAGGTGAGTTTCTTAACAGTCAGTAATTCATTTCTTTTAAACATATATTTATAAATCTTATGTTCTTTTATCAGGTGTGAAGTGTGAACAGCTGACACAGCCAGCTTCTATGACTGTGCAGCCAGGTCAAGGTCAGACCATCAGCTGTCAGGTTTCTTTTTCTGTTAGCAACTACTACACACATTGGGTCAGACAGCCTGCAGATAAAACACTGGAGTGGATCAGTCAGGCGGCTGATGGATCTACAACATACTACAAAGATTCTCTCAGAAGCAAATTTAGCCTTTTTGCAGTTTCTTCCAATAAAACGGTGACTCTTAATGGACAAAACATGCAGCCTAAAGACTTTGCTGTATATTACTGTGCCAAAGAGCGACAGAAATATAAATGAGCAGAAGAGCTGTACAAAAACTCTTCAGAGTCTGAACAGGTGTATTATTACACATTGACCAGCAGAGGTGCTGTTACTGTTAATCACTTATTGTTTTAGAGCAGTTAAGAGTGTTTTATGATTAAGTAAATTTCTCAAATATACAACAAAGTATAACTGTGTATAATAGAAGCTAGGTAAGAATAATGCTAAGAGTAATTTGAAAATTCATTTATTCAGGTAAACATTGGAAATGTTTATATATTTAAACTACATATTGCTCTGTACATTTATCATCACATGTTAATTCCAAAGTGTTATTTTTCAGATAAGATCACATAGTCAGAAGATATTTATAGTGTTTATTTGATGCTTCAGAGTCAATTGAGAAATGTTGCTGCAGCCTCGTGTCTAAATTATGGCAATAAAATCTTCCTGACAATAGCAGCAATAAATCACTGCATGCTACCTTGGAAAAATGAATATAATGGATGAATGTGCTGCATTAGCATTGGCTGATGTACATTGTTTCAATATTAAAGACGGACATTCCTGATCAACAGGTTGTACAAGTGTGTTCAGTTAGTAAAACCATATTATGACAATACTATGATGATAAGCCCTATTGAGCCTTTTTCTCTTTCTCTATTTTTTTTCTCAAGGTAATTTGATATAGAACATCAATTGTCTTTTTTATAACGTATAATGCAGAGTCAAGACCAAGCAGAACATAAGAATATCGTAAAAACAAAACAAAAAATAAATAGCACAAAGGTATTCCTCCTTGCTCATACAATCTGTGAAAAAACATGTCTATTTTAAAAAATTCACAGAGAGATCAATTTAAGAATTTTCTTGTTTGAAAAAAAAAAGTTTTCGGTTGTGCTGTTAATAGTATAGAAGTCATTTATGATTGGCTGGTCTGTCATTATGCAAATTAAATATCCTGCTTTTTAGACTTGATCTCTTACTGTCGGTCACACAGTCACAGAGAAGCTCTCATTGGATCATCTTCAGCACCAACATGTTCTCTGTAGCTCTGCTGCTGCTGGCTGCTGGATACTGTGAGTCTCACTGAGACACTCATACTATGTGCTGATACCACAAAAATGTTAATGGTACATTGTAATTAATCTGATGTTTGTCATCAACAGGTGTGAGGTGTGAACAGCTGACACAGCCAGCCTCTTTGACTGTACAGCCAGGTCAGGCTCTGAGCATCAGCTGTCAGGTCTCTTATTCTGTCACTAGCGATCACACACACTGGATCAGACAACCTGCAGGAAAAGCGCTGGAATGGATGGGTGTTATTTGGAGTGGTGGAGGCACAGTCTATGCCAACAGTGTTCAAGTACGTATAGGAATCACCAGAGACACCAGTAAGAACATAGTGAATCTGAGACTCTCCACCATGAGGCCAGAGGACTCTGCTGTGTATTACTGTGCCAGAGACTCACAGTGGTTAATGTGAGCACAGCGGCTGTACAAAAACTCCTCAGAGAGCAGAAGACACGGGTGACATCAACACACAACTGATGTGGCTGTTGATGATTTCCTGTTTTTCCAACATTCTGCCAACAGTTTCTCACACAGTAAGTGTATCAGTGTGTAATAACAGGTTCTCTTTGGACCCAACTGAATACTCTGAATAATACGGCACAATCATATTAAAAGATGTAAACACATTTTTCCCAAATGTTCAGTATTGTGAACTACAACTTTTCATTATTAGGTCATCACCTACTGTCTGCACAGTGATGGTACCGCTATACTAGGTCCTCTAAAAGCATTTATCTTTTGTTGTAATGGACTGTAATAATAGTTTATCTTAATGTCAATATATTGTGAAAATTGCTTGATTCTCTTCAAGCTATTTGATAAAACTTTTGTGCAGAAGAGAATATATTATTACATTTGGCTTTAAACTTTACCAAAGTTTGAAAATGTGAAACAATGTTGTTGTCACCGAGACATAATTAAAAGTCCTAATGACAGGTGAAACTTTAACAACGCATTTACAGAGAAGCATATGATTACATATGATAAATATAATCATTATTAGGAACCAACATGATGTTTCCAAATTTTGAATTTTAATTTTGACAAATGATCACTACTAGAAACAATATGAGATCACTATTTCCACCTCAACAAAATGATGTTTTTTTATTTTAAGTTGCATAAAGTGACTAAATATGCTCTACAAGCAACAACTTACCACCAGTTTCTGAATAACTTTACCAGAGCATCTTAATGTCTTAATGCCATGATGCCCTAACCCTAAACCATTTTGTCTTGCAATAAACAATATGCATTACTGAATATATTAGGCCTTTAGTTCTTCAATACACAGCTTTTACTGGCTGATATTCACTGCAGTCCAGCAGTTCTTTATCTTATGCATATATTTGCAAAATAAATTGCCAGCCCTAAATATATAGTTTTCCTTTTAAGGGGAGGAGTTGATGTAAACCCAAATTATTCATAACTTTAGATGTTGTTTACAGAATTTAAGACTCGACAACAATCAAACACATGGTGTCCTGAGGAAAACTAAATGTCTTCTACTATGCTTTGATGTGAGGCTGTAATTGCTTCCTGTCAAGGCTGATAATCTACATGCTGATTAAATCCAACCAAATTCTGGGAGTTCTCTCTACAGGTACTGATAATTAAACACTGACTGAATCCGAAACAATGTTTAAAAGACCTGGAGAATCCCACAGACTGACCTGCACACATTCAGAGTTTGATCAGCAATATTGGAACTCTTGGATCAGAACGGAAGTGGAAAAGGAGTGGATTGCTGCTATCAGTGATACTAGAGGCATCATCTACCACTGACAGTCAGTGCAATACCCCTTTACCACTAACATCCTAAAAGAGAGAACAACACAATTTAGGTTTTTATCATAATGGTAAAAGAAAAATGAAAATGAAATTAAAAAGAGTCCTTTGATATTTTCAAGCATTATTGAACTTTTAAGCTGGTAGAAAGATATTTTTCTGTTCTTATCATAACACAAACCAATCCCTTGGCTCAAATAGTGAAAAACACTAAAAGTTTATGTTTTGAAAGTAAAATTAATTTGAACTCAGTTATCTGACTACAAATTACTCCAGTGTTACTAGTCAAATGTCACAGTAAATGCAGATGGCACAAACATTTTTTAACATAATTTCTGTTACATGGTAAATCAAAGTTGAAAGAAGTATAAACTTTGTATTGGAAGGCTGTTAGTAATTAATTCATTACACAGTAATTATGCATTTATTTATGATTACTGTGTGATGAATTACTTTGTTATGATTAAGTACTAATTTAATGTATGTGCTATATTTCTATAGTGTTCAGTCACCTTGTCAAAGTGGTTGCATGTGAAAATTAATTTGTAAAATTTCAATACAACATATAAAAAACCTTAAATAAACATACACAAGGACTTGAATCAACGGTTTGCCACAAACATGGTGACCTACTGAGGAGAAACCTCAAAGCCTTCAGGACACCATACAAGTTTTAAAATGAGTAATAGAAATGGAAAATTCTTTTAGTTGTCTTTATGTAAGGTGAAGTTCCCTAGTCTTCTGTAACAGCTGGATCTCCTAATGTTTAATGCAGGAACTCCCTGCATTTCATCTTCAACATCACCATGTTCTCTGTAACTCTGCTGCAGCTGCTGCTGGCTGTTGGATTCTGTAGGTTTTTGTTGAGGAAGAAACATTTCTGCAATAAAAGGAACATTCTTACAGTAGTCCAGTATTTATAAGAATACTAAGAAAGTGTCACAAAATAACAATTGATTAACCACAGACATTTACTATTTTAAATGCAGATATCTTGTGTTTCTGTTTCTCAATTAACAAAAGCACAATGCAAATAATTTTAAATCATTTTTTTTTCTTTAGACTGTATGCAAATTGTGTGGTCTTGTTGGGGATGTTGACGTAAAGAGTTAATAAGGAAGCAATGTAACACTTGTTAATGTGTGGTCTATTGGCCCTTCCTGTATAAAATCATGCACAACATGATTTATTTAAACCACCCAATAATTACAGAAAATAACAACCACAACACATACCTGGGCTTAATGTGATGAAAGGATTTGTACAACAATAGGTGGAAACCTTTCAGGAAACTTTTACTATAAACAGGGTAATTTGAAATTAAACTTCTTTTATTTTACTTAAGATGAAATAGGGATGACCAGAAAGAACATATATCTATTCTATTTATTTATTTAGTAAAATTAAATTTTAAAACAAAATCAATAAGAATGTATTCTATACACCACATTTGTAGTGATAAGTATTCCAGACAGTTTTGATTGGCAAACTATCAAACAGTCATGCAAATGAAACACTTGCCTCTATAGGCTTGACCTCACACTTTCAGCCAAAGACAAACAGAAGTTTTTATTGGATCATCTTTAACAGCAACATGTCTCCCATAGCTCTGCTGCTGCTGTTGGCTGCTAGATCCTGTGAGTCTCAATGAGACAGACGCGCTTCCAGCATGATCACATCAGCGATGGTTAATGTTTGTTAACAGTTCAGTTTTAAATGTTTTTCCACAGATGTGAAGTGTGAACAGCTGACTCAACCAGGATCTGCGACAGTGCAGCCAGGTCAACATCTGAGCATCAGCTGTCAGGTCTCTTACTCTCTTACCAGCTATCACACACACACCGGATCAGACAACCTGCAGGAAAAAACACTGGAATGGATGGGTGTTATTTAGACCAATGGACAAACAGCCTATGCCAGCAGTAGCCAAGGTCGTATTGAAATCACCAGAGACAATCGTAACAGGCTGGTCCATCTGAGCCTGTCCACCATGAACCCAGAGGATTCTGCAGTATATTTCTGTGCCAGAGAGACACTGTGGTCAATAAGAGCAGAGAGGCCGTACAAAAAACTCTTCTGAGTGCAGAAGTGACATCGACACGCAAACAAATACCGAACATACTGAAATTAAAACAATAAATTATGTTACGTTTGTGATGTCATGTTTTGGTTAGTTTCCCACACCAGGTGGTTAAACAGCAGATATATTCTTGTCTTTTTTTGAGACATGTAACTAAATCTGTAATTTTAATATGGGCCCCAAGTCACAAAGCTTTTTTATAGGAAAGTTTTATTGTTTTTCTTAAGAACATGGTTTTATTATCATCCCTTTAACAGCAATAATATCCTTTTAGAGCCAATAAAGTACAATTTGTAGTGGTAAAAGACACATTTTCGTTTCTTACTAAAGACCAGATAAAGACAGCTGCGTTTGACTATTGTTGAACTAAAATGTTGTTTGCATCTTAATTTGCATTTCATTTACATCAGCAGACTTGGTGAGATTTTTCAATTCAGCAGGGGAATCAGGTTGTGTTTTCTAAGACCAAAAATAAAATAACACTTATAGTATCCTGCTAGAGATAATTCATTAAAACAGGAGTTCTCACAGCAGAGGTCGCGAGATAACATCACTGAAAATGTTGGAGCACTTTTGCAGTTAAGTCTTGAGTAAGTTAGTAGATATTTCAGGTTAACTCAGGTACATTCTTGCCTATATCATAATAGTTAATTTTGTGTTACAGGAAGTGCAATAGATCAAACTTAAATCACATTAATACATTTCTGAGCTTATTTTCTTGCAGATTTCTTACTCTGCAATGTTCTATATCCTACTTTTAATCACACATTTATCCCTTTATATGTTGAAAATTGTGCTTTTTTTCTTGAATATTGAGAATTGTTCAACACCAGCGAACACATGATTTTCTTGCAAATATGTGAATTTAATTACAAAGTTTCTTTGCTGGAATTTACTCGCCCGTAACTAACAATTTATTTTAGTTACTCTAAGATGGCCCTGATACAATTTATTTATTTATTAAATAAAGTCAGAATATCATGAGAATAAAGTGACATAGTTGTTTAAACAGTTGTTTCAAAGCACTAGTACTAATAATAATTGATGGTGGTGTGTTAAAAAGATATATTATTTCCTTATATGTGAAACATATTAAAATATACATTTGCAAAATGCTCAATATTAAAATTTAACACTGGGGAAAGACTGCACCCACTCATTTCTGTCCACTTTACATAAAAATATTTACATGCAAAAATAACAAGGAATTGATTACTGAAATGTCCAACAAATAAGTCATTATTTTTTTCCAAGTTTAGCGTAAGTGTTAAGGAACTAAAACTAAAACAAATACTCATCTGAAATAAAAAATATTTTTGCAGAAATCCATGTAATGTAACATTGTTTCTGTTTCTCTTTAAGGAGGAGCTGAGGCAAAGTCCTTCCCTCTGTACATGTCTATAAAGAGTTTAAGATCGGCAGTAAATCAGTGATAAACGCATTATAGACTGAGCAGAAACAAGTGGCTTCTACAATGATGAAACCTGAGTTTGTGATGGCTTTTTTGATTCTTTCAGCCAGCTGGGCTGGTAAGGACAAATACATTTTTTGTATCCTAAGTGAGAAATGCAAAATTATTGGAGTTTAATAAATGATGAGCTGTATGTCTGCAGGTACTGAAGGTCAAACACTGACTGAGTCTGAATCAGTGGTTAAAAGGCCTGGATAATCCCACAGACTGACCTGCACATATTCAGGCTTTAGTGGGAATCCCTGGATTGCTTGGATCAGACAGGCAGCTGGAAAAGGACTGGAGTGGAATGCTTACACATGTGATGGATGTACTCCGATGTACAAAGATTCATTAAAAAACAAGTTCAGCATTGCAATACAGACTTCCAGCAGCACAGTGACTCTGAATGGACAGAATCTACAGCCTGAAGACTCTGCTGTGTATTACTGTGCGAGGCTGCACACAGTAATGTAAACAAGCAGAAGGATGTACAAAAACTTAAAACTTTTAACATGAGTCACCAGAGGAGGCGCTCTAACATCACTAATGACTGATGTGTTTTTTATTATACCTTTATTTCTACAGGCAAGTCTTTAAGAACAAGTTCTTATTTACAATGTCGACCTGATAAGTGGAGTAACCACTTAGGAAAATGGAAGTAGGGCTAAAATAAATACAATACAAATTAGTAATACATAAAATACAATTAAATACACAATTTCTTATGAACATGTTCAACATGCAGTTAGAAACATATAAAATTTTTATTTCTGTCTCTAGTTTTTACATTTCTGTCTCTCGTCTTTACATTTCTGTTTGTCGTTTTTAGATTTCTGTATGCATTTCTGCCTCATTATGCAAATGAGGAGGGGCTGTTTCTTAAAGGGTCAACTTCTGCCCATTGGTTGGTTAGCATCGGTCAAATCTACATGGCTTTTCCCCACCATAATGCATTATTTAGAGATGTCAAACTCAGCAGGGAGACGTTTAGTGTCCGACCTCTTAAGGGAAGCTGCTAAAAGACTGGAAAATTTAGAACGCTGTACGTTTGGGATCTGAAATATTTTTCTGTGGTTTCGGATTTGGCTTTTCCAGATCATTAACTCATCGGCGGATGATTTATTCAACAACACAGACACCTCTCCGCAACCACAGCAAGGCAGACAGTGAGCTATAATTGTAGTTTCCTCAAAACGAGTCTTCCATTGCGCTGGGAGAATTACATTGGACTCTATGTAGAGCTCGCTCCTCCGCAAATGCTTTTGGGATCGTCTTCAAGTTGCAACACCAGAGGTGGATTATTATCAAATTAATTTCATGTGTATCTCATCTCATGTCTGTCATACCACATTTAGTTGATTTGAAAATAATACTTTTTTTCTGAAGAATTTCCCAAAGCCTAAATGCCAAAAATATTCATTAAAGGTATACTATGCAACCGGGGTTGATTTTCCAGCGAGGCGCCCCCCAGAGGGCGAAAGTAAAAGTGCACTGTCGTAAAAATGCTCAGCTGTTCTGCTTTTTCCGTCAAGACAGGCGCGGTTGTTTTGAGCTTAGCAGACAGGCGAACGCAACGAATCACCATCCTGCTGTTCAAGCAGGGCTACGAGGGAGCGCCCTCCCCTCCTCTCCGTCCCCGCCAGTGGAGTGAGGGGAGCGGGCGTCCCGAAACGACCTCCGCCTGGCCCGGGACCCGCTGGGCCCGGACATCGGCTCGCGGGGGGTTGGGTAGGGCGAGGGTCCCGGTCCGCGCGACGCGCTGGCCGTCTGTTTCCGTATGCCGCGCGGCCGCCGGGGTGTCTCGTCTTTCCTCTCTCCCCTCCGTTCCCCCCGACGCCCGGTGCCTCCCGAGCCGCGTCCGAGCGTCGCGCGGTACAGTTTGAGAACACAGATGAGCGGTGGCCGTTTAAACCCCGCGGTTCCGTCGCACAGTTTGAAAACACAGATCAGCACACAGATGAGCGGTGAACTTTTAAACTCCGCGGTTCCGTCGCACAGTTTGAAAACACAGATCAGCACACAGATGAGCGGTAAACTTTTAAACCCCGCGGTTCCGTCGCAGTTTAAGTTGTATATAAGTACCACGACTGAAAAACTCGTACAGTGTATGCCCGGCTTAACACAGTGAAAGTATGAACATGCACACAGAGAGAGAGTAACCATTACAATGTTACTTACAATCGCATCAGCAGAAACGCGAGGTCCGCGTCAGCCTTGCAGCCTTCTTTCTCTTTTAGCTCTCGCCATTCGGAAAAAGCTTTCCCAATGTTCACCCGTGTACGACTCCTCTCTCTGTCCAGAGCCCTTTTCCTCTTTCTTGCCTGCTCCGACATGGGCTTTCGCTGTTTTATCGCCGGTTCCGCCATGATAACTGCACAAATATCGCCACTGCGCTAGCAACGAGCATACGTTTCACTGGGGGCGTGTAGCAGTTCTCGCCGTAAAGCAAGACCGACTCTCGCGATCTTGCACGAGATTCTGAGCCTGTGGGCGCGGGCCGAGGGCTCCTGCAATTGCAAGTGCGGTATTTCCCCCACAGACCACCAGGGCGGCCAAGAAAACCTTTGTTCAGACTGAAATGACTCATTTAATCATCCAAAACGGTATGAAACACATTAATTAACTGAAAAATGTTGCATAGTGTGCCTTTAAAGTCCCTTTTGCTAGGTTTAGGATATAAAAGAAATCCATTAAACATAACTGTTTGCTCTATAAATCAAATAGTTTTGGATAAAGGGCTTTCACTTTAGTCTGATTTTATAATTTAGATAAGTAAGACCTACACGTTCTCCTATTTTATTATTAGAATAAGTATAAAATGAGCAATTACTACACTATAGATCATTGTTCTGCCAAAATCATGTCACACGTAGATAACCTCACCTGGATCATACTACAACTCTTACTTTGGGAAAATGTGTATATTCGTGACCTAACCACACGCACAGTTCTTTAGCATTTCATAAACATTCAAAATTATGTTTAAAACTATATTTATAATGTCGATAAAACCTAAAACAAATATCAAAAAAATTACAGAACTGTGGGTATAAAACCAGTAACAGGGTGGATTTATTTGTTGGGAGTTCTACTGGTTATAGTTGTAGCGGCGATTAAATCTTTTTAAAAAAATCAGCACTTTGTAGAAGCAAAATGAGCAATACGAGCAATATTGCTGTTGCTTTGGTCGTTGGTCAGCTTTACCAGTACGCAGAACAGGAGGTGGCGCAGTTAAGGAGGCAAATCCTAGTAAGGAGAAGATTGATGTGGCAGAGGAGGCTCAGAAGGCAGGCTTTGCTCGCCCATCTGTGCCAACTAGTAGGCATTTTAAGATTGACAGATTGTTACCTACTTTTATCTTAAAAAAACATTGAGGATGTGTGGATGATATTCTAAATAATAATAACTGAATTCCCATCTTTACTAAATGAAGAGACGACGGTGATGAAGTTCCAGCACTTTTATTGAGAAACAGAGCAGAGATCACATAGATGGAAAGTAATCGCACCCCACTGTCCCGCTGCAGTCTTCGTCTGCCTGTCTCTGCCCTGTCTCGCTTTCGGCTCCCGCTAATACTGCACAGTGGCCTTGGCATGAGACAAAACAGAGACAGTCTATCCTAGACAATAATCATCCCACACAGTATCTACGCAGCATTTGGCCTTGCAATCAGCAAACAGTGAATCTTATACACAGCCATCATGTCTTCAGGCCTCCTATGTCCGAGTGGTGTGAGGCCATAGTGACTTCAGAATAATATTTTTATAACATGACGGTATTAAACACCTGATGACGTTGAAATTGTGACTATTTTTCTAGAAATAATTAAAATGAAAACACAATTTTAACATTTGTAACACTATAGCAGTAAAGTTAAGCTACTTTATTGCACCTACTGACCTTCACAGCATTGATCATTAAGAAATGAAAAAACATATTTCTATGTCTGCCCACCTTTAAAGTGATTAATCTATAAATTATATGCAGTTAGTTTAGCTCATTTTTTTCAGTGAAATGGTAAAAATACCAGAGAAGGGAAGCCATTTGTTACATTTACTATACAACACTATACATTTTACCCTTTCTTTCTTGAGAACTATATTAATCTGCATGTTAAGCAGGTATAGTTTTATGCTGTGAAAAGGTGAGAATTGAAAAAACAATTATGGTAACATTTGGCATTTTTTTATTTACAGGAAGAAACAAAATATGTGAGGATAAACACCTCTGTGCCAATCCTCCAAATATTTTTTTAATGAAGGGGACCTGAAACCAGCCTTCTAGCTAAACAGGGCCACCGTCGTCCTCCTCCTTCAGCTGCTGCCCATCCAGAAGGTCCATGGATGGCCACAGGACATAGAGGTGCTGGTGACCCTCTACTGGCTGGCCTGCGGTGCATCCTATAGGGAAACAGCTTGCCGGTAAGATCTCTTACCTTCTTGGTGATATCACAGTAAATTGGGCAAAAATCTGGGCTATTTCTTCCCTGAGATGGACTGGCGACCTGTCCAGGTTGTACCCTGCCTCTCGCCCATTGACAGCTGGAGATCGGCACCGGCACCCCTCACGAACCCAGCATGTTAGAAAATGAATGATGGATGGTCTGGGCTATTTTTTTTTTCCTTGCCATCAAGATCTTTGCCAACTGGGGCCAGAAAATGCTATTATTGGGCTTTCTTCGTCTGGAAACAAATGTTTACAACCTTTACGTGCGCAACCATCATAAAGTGGTTGAACGTGCTTAGCTGACAATACAGCGATCTGATTGGCTGAGCAGCAAAAATCGAATCACATGACCTCTTGGACTGGAGCGCAACAGTTTAGATTTTTTATCAGCAATTACTTATTAATGTGCAAGTGAAAACGTGGGAACATTGGTGTTTTGAGATCACTGCTATGTGTGGCAACTTATCCAAGTGCAAGAAAGTTGCCCCCTGACAGTTCATACAAAACTTGTAAAGGAGACGTCCTATAGATTCTGGCCCGACTGTTTTCCATAAGCAAGATTTTGGAAAGACCGATCATATGCACAAATATTAGTTTACTGAGTTGATCAATGTCACCAAACAACACTGAATAATGCACAAAGATTTGATGAAGTTAAAAATTATAATGGACTTGTTAAATTTCAATATAAAAATATAAAGAAAGAAAACAAAACTTTTTGTTGGTGTCAAAACAACATCAATAATACAAAGAATGTTATGCTTTTGTTGTTTAGTTTGTGCATTTTTTTTTATTTTGTATATTTCTTCCCTTCTCCTTACTAACATTTTACAAAGTTGTTCATTATCAATTTTTGAAGAAAAAAAATTCTGAAGAACTGCTCTTCATCAGTAAAAATGCATAAAATATGCTTTTGCCAAATACGCTGTGAACATGATTTATTATTTACAAGTTGTTTAATTAGTTTTGTTGTTCATGATGATTTTAATATTTTTTTATTACAGCGTAATTTATTGATTTGTGTCATTATTGTTAATATATTATTCAAATATTGACATGAGCCCATTGTGAACTTGTACCAACAACAAACTGACATCCAAATAGATGTCTTAATATCAAATTTATTTTTGTTTGTTTTGGTGTTTTCTTATCTTGTAATTTTATTCTTTCACTGATCACAAGACATCAGATTAAAAAGTGGTCATACTGATATTCATATCATACTTACAAACAACAATCTGACTTCCACATAATTAGAGACAGGGTAATATATGATGTATTTGTTTCTGTTTTTTTTTTCACTTGTACTCTCTCACTCAAAACAGAAAAATATTAACTATTGGTCAGCATGCAAATCATACTTGCATAACATGATTATGTTTAATCACAAATATTTGTAATAAGATTAACTGAAGAAAAATGTGATAATATTAAAACCAAAGAAAGCAAGATATGTGGTAGACGAACACATCTGTTATACCTACATTGTCACATTGTAGATTTGATCACATGCAAATTTTCCCTCCTCTGATCTGCTATATAAATGCAACAGCATGCAGTTGATTTCACAGGAAGTGTGTTTCATCAGTCATCATGTTTTGTGCTGCTCTGTTCCTGCTCCTTGTATCTGCAAGTGAGTTTTTCACAGGCACCTTTGTCAGTAATTAATTAATTTTAAACATTTCTTAATACTTTCTGACAAACTTTGTTCTTTAATCAGGTGTCAAGTGTGAACAGCTGACACAGCCAGCTTCTATGACTGTGCAGCCAGGTCAAAGTCTGACCATCAGCTGTCAAGTTTCTTATTCTGTTAGCAGCTACTACACACACTGGATCAGACAGCCTGCTGGAAAAGGACTGGAGTGGATCGGTCAGGCAGCTGATGGATCTACAACATACTACAAAGATTTTCTCAGAAACAAATTCAGCCTTTCTGCAGTTTCTTCCAGTAACACAGTAACTCTGAATGGACAGAATGTGCAGCCTGGAGACTCTGCTGTGTATTACTGTGCCAGAGACCATAGTGACACAAACAAGAGGAAGAGCTGTACAAAATCTCCTCTGAGCCTGAACAGCTGTATTATTACACATTACCCAGAGGAGGTGCTCTTAGACCATCAGTTGCTTTATAGCTGTTAAGAGTGTTTTATGAATATTTAACTAAAATACACAATAAAGTAAAAACCTTTCAGAAAATTACAAGATTGTTAAAATGAACATTACTAACTATTATCTGCAAATGTACTTGGACAGTACAAATGAGAAGGTTTTATATATTTAAATTACACTCTCTAAATTTAAGTTATGTCAAATTCAAAGTTGGAAATCTGTGTTTAGTTATTAGATAAGATCACATAATGTTTAGATTCTCTTATTGCAACCATTTTAGTTAACTAATTGATGTTTATGTTGTTGAGCATTTCTTCTCATTTCGTTTTGAGTTATATTCTGTTAGATTTATTCCTTGTGTTCTTTCCTATCTGCCCCTGGATATTATTGTCCCTCTCCCTTTACTCACTACCCTTGTTGTTCCCAGCTATAGCTCACTTTTCATCCTATTACTCTCATCTGCTAGGCATGCCTTTCTCATTACGTCTCCCCTGCAATTGAACTGTCTGGTTCTTCTTTCCCTCTCTGCTTCATTTATCTGCACCATGCCGATACTCAGTGTTATCCCCAGATTCTCAGCTCATGCTCTGTGTCCAGCCTTCCTTGTGTTCTAATCGTTCATTTGTTTCCAATATTGAATTCCTTCACTCACAATTTTACCCTCAACCTCCTGTCTGCAGTTAAGTATAGCATACAACCCCTCAAACACGATAGCCCCATGTCTAAGTCATGCCAGTATTTATGTTTTTTTAGTAAAATCAGCTCATATAGCAGCAAGAAATCGCAGCACGCTGCTTTGGAAAAATACTTTTGGTGGTTGGATGTGTTATGTTAACATTGCTTAATGTATATTTTTCTATATTAAAGAAACACATTTGTGTTAGCTTGTAAAAAAAATTCCCTATAATGATAATTTATTCTGTGTTATTTTCAAAATGTGCTTGTTTTTTTCATGGACTTTTGGTAGAAAACATCAACTGTGTTTCTTAGAGGGAAGAATAGGGAGAATATAAGAATATTGGTAAAAAGAAAACAGTACACATAAAGGTGTTCTTTATTCTTAAATAAGTTAAAAGGGGGTCAGTTTTCTAATTTCACATAGAGAAACAGACTTAAAATGTATCTTGCTTAAAAAAACAACAAACAAAAAACAAGAAGGTTTCCTCTGTGCTGTTAAGATTATGGTAGCCATTTCTGATTGGCTGGTTTGTCATGAAAATTAAATATTCTGCTTTTTAGACTTGATCTCATACTATTAGTCACACAGTCACAGAGAAGCTCTCATTGGATCATCTTCAGTACCAACATGTTCTCTGTAGCTCTGCTGGCTGCTGGATACTGTGAGTCTCACTGAGACACTCAAACTATGCTGACACTGCAGGAATTTTGATGGTACACTGTAATTAATCTGATGTTTATCATCAACAGGTGGGAGGTGTGAACAGCTGACACAGCCAGCCTTTTTGACTGTGCAGCCAGGTCAGGCTCTGAGCATCAGCTGTCAGGTCTCTTATTATGTTACTAGCTATGGCACACATTGGGTCAGTCAACCTGCAGGAAAAGGGTTGAAATGGATGGGTGTTATTTGGTATGATGGAAGCACAGACTATTCCAACAGTGTTCAAGGACGTATAGGAATCACCAGAGACACGAGTAAGAACATAGTGAATCTGAGACTCTCCACCATGAGGCCAGAGGACTCTGCTGTGTATTACTGTGCCAGACGTGCACAGTGGTTAATAAGAGACCTGTTTTAGGCTGTACAGTCAAAGAGGCTGGCTGTGTCAGCTGTTCACACCTCACACCTGTGAGGAAGCAATCTCGGGTTAAGGGTCTTGCTCAGGGATCCCCGAGTGGAGGCAGTGGGGATCAAACCGGGTACTTGCAACCTTCTCAGAGTGCAAGCACACTGCTCTAACCACTTGGCCAACCCTTATCTCCACAAGGGTTTCATACATTGATGGAATATTAATGTTTATGTTATCCGGCCCTCTCATTACGGCTAAAAATAAAGCTGAAGTCTTTAAAGTCAGAGCCAAAAATCCGTTAGCCAAAATACTATTAGGTGACTTCTGATTTCTGGTTATTCAACAAAAGCCCGTTTCAAGCATAAGGCTTGTCCGTTTCGCTCCGCCATCGTTCGATAGTGCTATGAGCGATATTACCGTATTAATATGGAATATTAATGTTGATTTAAAGGCGTTTTGTTTAACTTTAGGATTAGCCGATTCTAGCGACCGATTGATACAGCGACCCCTAGCTCTCAGAGGTATAATCGGATTGATAAAAGCGAGCCTCCCTAAAATAATGATTTTACTAAGCAAATCATTCTTTAAATTGTTATTTAATCAAATAGTGTTCTGTTTAACTCAGGATTTGCATTGTGAATGGGTTGAAAAACATGTTTTAAATTAGTTAAGGTCATTCCATGTTGTTTAACTCAGATCTGCAGTGAACCAGGATTCGCTGAATTATTCTGATGATGATCACTACTTTTATGTTGTCTTTTGTCTCTTTGCATGTACATAGTTCCTTAATTTAGCTTCTTTTTATCTTAATTTTGCTTAGTAGTTTTAGTTAAGTTTCACTAGCCTAGTAGAGAGAATTTGTTAATCGAAATACAGTGGTAATTCAGATAAACAGCACTATATAGTGATGCTCTCTGGATGTTCATTTTATTTCTGTTATTAAATTATTGAACTTGAAGACAAGTTGTCACTCCTTTATTCTATGTGTGTGCAGGGTTTGCTGTTAAAAGATTGCAGGTGCTTGAATTCATCCCTTTCAACCACTATCCTGATACCATCTCAAGAGCTGATCATCACCAGACAATACTTAACAGACAGAGAGTTATTTATGAAACATTAAATAACTTTAAACAGTGTATAATTGCACAACAATATTCTGATATTCCTTATTGGGTCTTTTTTAAAAAAAATAAAAAATTCAAGGGAATTTGGTGTAAAACATCAATTTTCTTTCTTATGACATGTAATACAGAGTCAAGACCAATGATTACAGGAATATGATAAAAACAAAACAAAGGTATTCTTCCTTACACAATCTGTGAAAATGTAGGCATATTTTATAAATTCACATAGAGAAATAAATTTAATCTGCATCTTGTTTAAAAAAACAAAGTAGAGTTTTCTGCTGTGGTAGACATTCATGATTGGTTGGTCACTCATTACGCAAATTAAATATCCTGCTTTTTAGACTTGATCTCTTACCGTCAGTCACGCAGTCACAGAGAAGCTCTCATTGGATCATCTTCAGCACCAACATGATCTCTGTAGCTCTGCTGCTGCTGGTTGCTGGATACTGTAAGTCTCACTGAGACGCACATATTCTGAAACCAAAGAAATGTTGATGGTACACTGTAATTAATCTGATGTTTGTCATCAACAGGTGTGAGGTGTGAACAGCTGACACAGCCAGCCTCTTTGACTGTGCAGCCAGGTCAGGCTCTGAGCATCAGCTGTCAGGTCTCTTATTCTGTTACCAGCTATGGCACAACCTGGGTCAGACAACCTGCAGGAAAAGCGTTGGAATGGATGGGTGCTATTTGGAGTGATGGAAGCAATAGCTATGCCAACAGTGTTCAAGGACGTATAGGAATCACTAGGGACACCAGTAAGAACATAGTGAATCTGAGACTCTCCACCATGAGGCCAGAGGACTCTGCTGTGTATTACTGTGCCAGATACTCACAGTGGTAATGTGAGCACAGCAGCTGTACAAAAACTCCTCACAGAGCAGAAGACAGGGGTGACATCAACACACAACTGATGTGGCTGTTGATGATATCCTGTTTTTCCAACATTGCAACAGGTTTTCTCCTTGAACAGATGTTTTGTTTCAGAGAATGTTATCAGTGTGATCAACAGGTATTCTTTGGACCCAATCCACTCTATATAATATGGTAGAATTAAATTATCCCCTGCTTTATAGGTGACTTAATAACTTACCTCCAGTTTCTTAATTACTTTACCAGAACATCTAATCATCTAAATGCCAAGATGTCCTTACCCCAATAACATTTTCTCACATAATAAGCTACATGCATTACTAAATATATGAGGCATTGAGGACTTTTCTAGCTGATATTTTCTGCAGGCTAAGCAGTTCTTTATGTTGCATCCAATTATTTTTCATTAGTACTTTTTAAAATTAAATGTCTAGCCCTAAACATATATTTTCCCTTTTAAGGGGAGAAGTTATGCAAACCCAAATTATTAATCTTTAGATGTCCTTTATAGACTTTAAACACATGGTGGTCTGAGAAACACTAAATTTCTTCTACTATGTTTTGATGTGAGGTTGTGATTGCTTCCTATCAAGGCTGGTAATCAACATGCGTACTGATTATTTGTATTGATTAAGGCTTGTGAACCCAACATTGTGCTAAACACAGAGTTTTTTTTTAGGGTGAGTAGTGGCAGCTGAGGCAAGCAAGCAGAACCAGTCTTAACACATGTGCAGTCGTTGATGGTGCAGGCAGGCATGGATGAACAGAGGACCGGAAGATGTAGGTAGGGTAAATAGCAGAACCAAATTGACCATGAGTTGCAGGCAGTGACAGGCTTAACCAATGATCAAGGCAGGGACAGACCAGAACAAACAGGCGATGTGAACCGGGGAACCACCAGAACGGGCACGGCGAGCGGCTGGAACTCACAGGGAAACAGGCAGACTTGTGCAGCATGCAGACACAGGCAGCTTTCAATGGGAGAGTCCAGCTGGCTGAGCACACATGAAGTGGTAGAGTCAGAGCACATCACACTGGACAAGACATTCTGGCAGGGATGCCTTATCTGAGGCTGGTATATATATGGACAGGGGAACAGGTCAGTAGAGTTTGTGGTGATTACTGGCAGCAGATGGAGCTGATCTGGGCTAATTGACTGCTGACTGAGGAGACTAAGCTCTTAGTGGCTAAGAGGTGACAGGCTGAAACTTAGAAAAGGTCCAAAACAAACAAAAACCTGAATCATGAGATCATTAAACACTTGACTGAGTCTGAAGCCATGTTCAAAAGACCTGGAGAATCCCCCAGACTGACCTGCACACATTTACAGTTTGATCAGCACTATTGGAACTCTTGGATCAGAGGCAGGAAAAGGAGTGGATTGCTGCTATCAGTGATGGTAGAGGCATCATTTTACCACTTTAACATCCTAAGAGAGAACAGCACAACTTAGGTTTATTTATTATAATGGACAAAAGAAAGATAAAAGGAAATGAAAAAAAAAATCCTTAGAAATTTTCAAGCATTGAACGTTTGAGCTGCCAGAAAGAAAATGTTCTGTTCTTATGAAAACACAAACAAATCCCATACATGTAAGAGTAAAAGACACTGAAAGTTTAAGTCATGACAGAAAAATTTGTTTTAAATAAGTGATCTGACAAAAATTGGCACTTGTGTTGCAACCATGAAAATACACTTTTTTCCATAAGGTACAAAAAATATTTTTAACATAATTTCTGCCGCATGGTAGATCAAAGTTAAAAGTAGTGTGACTTTTGTATTAATAGGTTGGAAATAATTAATTCATTACACAGTAATCAATAATTTATGAATGAGACTTATTTCCTATATTTCTACACACTTTCATCACCCTGCCAATGTGATGGTGCTGCTGTATGTGGAAGTGAATTAGTAAAATAAAATAAAGAAAGAAAGAAAACTTAAATAAACAAATAAACAGTCTTGAATTTACATTAAATGAATCAATAGCTTGACAAAACATGGTGACCTACTGAGGAGAAAGCTCAAAAGCCTTCAGGACACCAGAATTTGTTTGGAATTCCATTCCAAACTCTAACAAGTTTTAGAATGAGCATTTCTAGTGGAACATCTTTTTAGCTGTCTTTATGCAAAGTGAACTTCCTGAGAGTCTACTGTAAATGCCTGATCTCCTGCTGTTCAGTGCAGAATTAAAGAACCTCCCATTAGATCATCTTCACCACAAATATGTTCCCTGTAACTTTGCTGCAGCTGCAGCTGCTGCTGCTGGCTGCGGGATTCTGTAAGTCTCTCATCAAGGCAAAAACCTTGTTATCATGACACATTTTTACCTACTTTTAGTTTACTGTTACATTTGCTGTTTTCCTTCTACAGATGTGAAGTGTGAACAGCTGACCCAGCCAGCCTCCTTAAAGGTGCAACCAGATCAGCCTCTGACCATCAGCTGTCAGGTCTCTTATTCTCTGAGCAGCTATCGCACACACTGGATCAGACAGCCTGCAGGGAAAGGACTGGAGTGGATTGGTAGTGTACGCATTGGATATAACACATACTACAAAGATTCACTAAGGAATAGGTTTAGTATAACCTTACAGGATTCCAGTAAAACAGTGACTCTGAATGGACAGAATTTGCAGCCTGAAGACTCTGCTGTGTATTACTGTGCCAGAGAGCCACAGTGACACAAACAAGCCACATGGCTGTACAAAAACCAGTCAGAGCCTGAAGTCTTGCAATTACAATTTATCTACCAGAGGAGGGGCTCTTAAAGCTTTAAAAATGCCTGTCTTGTCAGATGTTTACACTTTAATGTTGCTCAGAAAAAGACAATGACATTGCAGTTTTAGAAAAAATAAATATGTAATAAAAGAAGTTCATCAAACATACTTCCATCAAGGGATACCTTTCTCTATGGTAAACGGTATACAAGTTATAGAATTAACAAGCTTGCACTTGTATAGTCATTCACCCATTTACGCACACATTCACTACCTGACAGTAGTCAGCTAGGTTGCTAGCCACAGCTGCCCTGGGGTAGAATAATAGAGGTGAGGCTGCCATAATTTGCTGCACTCTGACCACTGCCAGCAGCTAATTTAGGTGGAGTCTCATGCCTTAAAGCACAACAGCTGAGACAGTCGGAGGGAAGGATTGAACCAGCAACCATCAAACTGGCAACCATAAAACCGGTGCCACTGCCTCCCCTGATCTTTAAGGACCATATTTGCCTCAAGACATTTAAATTACTATAAACCTTTGATTTTGGTGTTATAAAAGATGTATTATAGATAGGCACCCCGCTCTTTAGCCCTCCCGTTTGAGCAGGCAGAGTTGAGGCTTGGGCGGCATGCAGCCTTGGTTGACTTGGTGAGGCCTTTATGCCATGGGTGTGCCATGCGGGGGTGGCGTGACCTGCTGGTCTGGACACCTCCAGGTTCATGGGGTGGGCTTGGGTTGGCTGGTTCATTAAAATTGTCTTGGCCCTGTTTCTGTAGGGATGGGTTTAGTGGTTGCCCTGGTTTCAGCTTGTGGCTTGGGTAAGCTGCTGATGGGGAAAACCACCCAGGTCTGGGGACTGGACAGCCTTCAGGGTTATCGGTAAATCGGTAATTGGTAGTGTAGATATGTGTGATGAGTGCAAGTGTGTATCTTATCTCTTTGTGATGTTGGATTTTGGCTGCTCCCTCTCATGGGACATATCGGGTCTCAACCTACTATTTACCAGTCTCAAGGACTCAAGTACTCAAGTGTGGAGCCCATTCCCCTGTCAGTCACCCTGGCGATGATTGACACCTTAACCCACCGGTGAGTTGGTAGTACCCGGTGTTTGGGGCTGGGTGCCCGGGTGTGTACTGGCACACTCCCACTTCTCGTCTTCCACCATGACTGGGAAGAAAAGAAGCAAAAGGTGAACAAATGTACTTATCAAAAATAAAGACTGTTGCTGTTAGTGTCACGTTCAGTCATAAATTAAAAAAAAAGAAGCCTAAGATGGGCGCGCAGAAAGCTGCTGTGGCCGTGGCTTTTTATGTTAGCTGTTGTTTTTTTGCTTATCTCATCGCCACTGCAAGCTCTAATCAAGTGTGGGAGAGAGTTACTTGATCTGGGACCAAACTCCAAAGCCTGTGGATCGGCAAAACCAGACTTTACTACGCTCAAATACAACAGAAAACAGGGACTCTGCTCCCCCAGCTTCTAAACCCTAAGTTTGTGAGGAAATGCAAGAAAAGACGTGGCTTCCATGGTGGCTTCCGCACCAGGCAAATCGCTAATCCACACTGGCCCGTCCTGCCCAGTCTCCTCCTGGCAAATGTTAGACCCCTCGGCAATAAAATAGATGAAATCCGGGTTAGGATTGCTTCATCTAACTTGGACATCTGTGTAGCGATCTCCACAGAGAGCTAGCAGGCCAACTTTATTCAGAGCAGATCAGACCGAAGTGGCAGAGCAGAGTAAAGATGGAGGCTTATTAATGTTCATCCAATGTTCTGCAAAAGCAATTGGCAGCTTCTGCTCCCCCTATCTGGAATATCTAGCAGTTAAATGCAGACGATTCAAACTGGCTAGAGTGTTCAGCTCTGTGATAATTAATGCTACATACATGCAGCCTAAAGCCAATGCTAAGCTTGCCATGGAAGAGCTATACTGCTTTATTAGTGGACTTAGTAACAGCAATCCGGACGTGGTTGTGATTTTAGCCGGAGACTTTATTCATGTTGAACTAAAAGCTGTGCTCCCCAAGTTCCATAAACTCATTAAGTTCCCAACCAGAGACAATAATACATTAAATCAAGTTTACTGCTCTCAGGAGCATACAAAGCTGCTGCAGCCCCTCACTTTGGTTCATCAGATCACATCTCTGTAGAGCTGATTACTGCCCACAAACCACTGATCTGCAGAACCAGACCGGCGACAAAAATCGTTAAGGTTTGGACAGGAGAGGTCTGCTCAGCTCTACAGGACTGGTTTGGAAACAGTGACTGGGATGCATTAAAGAGGGCGTTGACTTAGAAAGCTACACATCATCTGTGCTTTCCTATTTCCACTTCTGCACTGTTACTATCCTACTCACAAAGACAATCCCAACCAGAAATTATGGGTGGAGAGCTTGGTGTGTTTCCTGATGCAGGCACGGGATGCAATGTTCAGATCTGAAAACAGACTGGCCTACAGCAGGGCTAGAAGTGAACTTGAAGAAGGCATCCAGAAGGCCAAGCAAAGGTACAAGCAGCACATTGAGGATCACTTCAGCAGCAAAAATCCACACAGCATGTGGAGAGGCATCAGAAACATCACAGATAACAAGCACAACGAACAGCAGCCCAGCCAGATGAGCACCAACAGCCTCTCGTCCTGCAGCTCCACCAAGTGACCTCTTCCCTGAAAAAGGTCGACCCCAACAAGGCTGCAGGTCAAGACATGATGTCAGTTTGGACACTTAAATCGTGTGCTGACCAGCTGGCAGGGGTCTTTCTGGACAACTTCAACCTCTCCCTGCATCTCTCCATGGTCCCTGTCTGTCTGAAATAATCCGTTATCGTGTCTGTACCCAAGAAACCAATCATCACCTGCCTCAATGATTATTGTCCTATCCCTCTGACCCCTGTCATCATGAAGTACTTCGAGAGGTTCCTCCTAAAATACATCAAAGACGCAATCACTGCTAGCCTGGACAGCCTGCAATTTGCCTATAGGGAGAATTGCTCCACTGTGGATACTATCCAATTAGCACTTCACTCAGCTCTGACTCATCTGCAGTATCCCAACGCCTATGTTAGGAGGCTCTTTGTGGACTTCAGCTCAGCATTCAACACTGTGCTCCCAGACATGCTGGCTCTGAAGCTCCACAACATGGGATTATCCATACCTCTCTGCTCCAGGGTCAGTGACTTCCTCACCAACAGGCCCCAGGTGGTGAGGATAGGGAAACACACATCTGCTCAACTGATCCCCAACACAGGAATTCCACAGGGCTGTGTCCTTAGCTCAGCTCTCCTTACCCTGTTCACCCAGTACTGTTCTGCTGTCCACCTCACAAAATTAGTGGTGAAGTCTGTGGATGACACCATTGTAGTGGGTCTCATCTCCAATGGTCCTGTCTCACTACAGGGAGGTCAGCAATGTCACACAGTGGTGCTCCAGGAACAACCTGAGCCTGAACACCAGTAAGACAAGGAGGTAATTATAGACTACAGGAGGTTAAGGAGAACTGAATATGCTCCACTCTGCATACAGGGGGAGGCAGTGGAGCGTGTGGACAGCATTAGATTCCTGGGCATTCACATCTCATCCGACCTCTCCTTGACTGTGAACACCTCCCACCTGGCAAAGAAGGCCCAACAATGGCTCTTTTTTCTTGAAAAACTGAAAAGGTCTGGACTTTCCACCAAGCTGCTAAATAACTTCTATAGAGCTACCATAGATACTGTTATATGTTTCAACATAACTGTATGGTATGGGAGCTGTACAGTTCAGGAGTGGAAGGACTCAGTGAAGATGGTGAAAACAGCGCAGGGGGTTGTGGGATGCTGTCTACAGGATCTGGACTAGGTTTATGTAGAATGAGTCCAATGAAGGGCCAGACGCATCTCCACTGATCCCACCCACCCAGGCAATTTGCGGTTTGCCTCTCTCCCATCAGGTAAACACTTCAGAAGCCTCAAAGCCAAAACATAAATTTAGAAACAGCTTCTTCCCAAGAGCTGATGGGAGACTGCAGTCCAACGCTTTAAAATCACCTTAATGTTACTGCACACTATCATCTTAGAATATCTAAATGCACATTTCTGTAAATTAAGCATTAAATCATCATTGCAGAATAAACACCTTGTTACCCCATGATCTGTTATCTGTGACTCATGAAGGACAACTAGTTCATACAAACTTTTGAATCTTCATCTTTTTTATTTTTTAATCTCTCTTAAACGTTATAATGGGGGAAAAACACACTGTAACCCTTGTTCATTGCTTGTCTTTTGCTTGTCTTGATTATGTGTGCTCTTAGCCGGAGTGGCCAAAAATAAATTTCACCACGGTAACAAGTGGTGACAATAAAGAATCTTTGAATAAAAAAGTAAATTCATGAATTCCATATTTTACGATATGTCAAAAACATTATGTTGATAAATTAGATAGAGACTAATGTTTTCATGCTTTTATATCTGTTAAGATTTTTATTTTTATTTTTATTGCTTACAACTAGTCAAAGTCAAAGTATCTTTATTCGTCTCCCTTGAGAGAAATGTGCCTCGGTGCATCAGACCAATAAAGAAATGACGACGTTTTCTCTTTTTTTTTTTGGCTGTTATGTATTCTTAGATAAACTTATAACTACTGTTTGAAAGCTTTTTCAACTTGAGTTACATAACCCCTGCACCCAGCCCCCTATTCAGGTTATTTCCAGTAATAAACAAATGTGTGACTAATAAAATTGATGATACAGAAACTCCAGTGACAGCTGAGCCTCACCTTTGGGATTTTAGTGCAGAAGTTTCATCAGTTAACCCACACGTCAGCAGGCAGCTGGCAGAAACCAAACAGCAGCTCAGTTTCACATGCACAGCAAATACTGTGGTTAAACTCAGCTTCGTCTGGTTTTACTTTTTACTCATTTTTTTGCATCAGTCGACTTCAGTCACAGCAGGTCTCCAAAGCAGCACCGGTCCGTAAATCAAATAATGTGCATTGTTCTCTGCAGTGAACTCAGATTTAGGACTCTTTAAAAGGTGCTACACCCTTTATTAAGTCTCTTCACTGTCTTAACAAATTTGATAAAAAAAAAAAAAATTCTCAAAGTGTATTAAGAAAAAAAAATTATTGTCCTTTTCTAAAATTTATTTTTGACATTTTGAAAATAAAAACTATAAAATTAGATAACCGTTAAAAGTACACTCTTTCAGAAAAGAAATTAACAAAAACCTTCTGAACAAATCTATGGCTGGTCGTTTCCTACAACTTTCTGCCATGAGGGCTTAGACAGACTTCCTGGTTAATACTTCCAAAAAAGGTACGTTTTTTAACTTTTTGGAATGCCATGACCTGGATGACTGAGAATCTTTACCAGCATCCTGGTTAGTAAAACAAGACGTGTCTTGAAAGATGAAACAGTACAAAAGGACCAAATTACCTTCTTTTATAATATTTTCTGTGCTCAAGAGGAAAATGTAATGAAGCACTCAAAAACTTATTTCTACAACATTTACCCTGAACTTAAGAGGTTTTTATAAGAAATGTCTCCTTTTAGATACTTTTCTTTGCATTTGGTGAGAAAGGTTTTATCTGGATTTTAGCATTTGGCTGGATAAAAATGAAATGTATATATATATATATATATATATATATATATATATATATATATATATATATATATATATATATATATATATATATATATATATATAGATTGAACTGGGCTACATTTGAAACTTGAAACCTGCCATAATACTCCACTAACTGGCACAAATTCAGACTATTAATACATCATAAAAACTGATAAGGAATGTAAACATGTCTGGACCAGATGCCATTCCATAAAGCCGTAAGTGCTGCTCATTTGTTATTGTGTGGTCTGTTGGCCATTCCTGTATAAAATCATTCACAACAATGTGTCAGTTTAAACCATCTATGAATTGCAGAAAATAACAACCACAACACATACCTGGGCTTAATGTCATGAAAGCGTTTTTTGCAACAATAGGTGGAAACTTCTCAGGAAACTTTTACTATAAACAGAGTCATTTGAAACAAAACTTCTTTTATTTCACTTAAGATGAAAGTGGGATATAGAATATAGAATATAAATAGATTCTTATTTATATTCTTATATTCTTATAGAATATAAGAATATAAATATGACAATATATAGTAAAAAATAATTCTAAAATTAAAAAAAACTATAAAAATGTATTCTATTCAACACATTTGTGGTGATAAGTATGCTAGACAGTTTTGATTGGCTCATCTGTCATTATGCAAATAAAGCACTTGCCTCTATAGGCATGACCTCATGCTTTCAGCCAAAGACAAACAGAAGTTTTCATTGGACCATCTTTAACAGCAACATGTCTCCCATAGCTCTGCTGCTGCTGTTGGCTGCTGGATCCTGTGAGTCTTAATGAGACAGAGGTGCTTTCAGCATGATCACATCAACGATGATTTATTGTTGTTAACAGTTCAGTTTTAAATGTTTCTCCACAGATGTGAAGTGTGAACAGCTGACTCAACCAGGATCTGCGACAGTGCAGCCAGGACAACGTCTGACCATCAGCTGTCAGGTCTCTTATTCTCTGGACAGCTATGCAACACACTGGATCCGGCACCCTGCTGGGAAATGGTTAGAGTGGATCGGTTACACATGTGAAACATGCACCCCAGTCTACAAAGATTCTTTAAAGGACAAGTTCAGTTTTACAGTAGATTCTTCCAGCAACTCTGTGACTCTGAATGGACAGAATCTACAGCCTGCAGACTCTGCTGTGTATTACTGTGCCAAAGAAAGCCACAGTGACACAATAAGTCTGCAGAGCTGTACAAAAACCCCTCAGTGCCTGAAAACTGTAGCATGAAGCTACCAGAGGAGGCGCTCTAAAACCACACATGCATTCAAGGCCAGTTCTTTGTCATCTTCGATTAAAACTTTATGCTGCGGTTAAATTTCACTCTAAGATAAATAACACTTTTTAGACTGAAAGAAAATCTAAATAATGTAGGTTTGCTTTCAGTGTTATACCAACAAACAATATCACCACCTTCTAAGTTGACATGATGTAGCACTTTGTAGGGAGAGCAACAGGAGGGCAGCATCAACAACAGCAGCAGAGATGGAGTAGAAGCTGCAATAGGAAACATTGGTCAGCAGGATGAGCAATAATTGGTTCCAGTCATGGCTGGAGGAGGTTGTAGTTTCAAAAGACTGACTCTTGGCTGCAGAACTCTAATTTATACTTTCATATTTCTATATTTACTCAGCAATATTTACTGAATGTGATGATCATCATATTAACCTTTTTGTTATTTTGTATTTTAAGTTTCTTTATCTCGGTTCAGTGCTCAAATGGTTAGTGCTCAAAATGATTCCATTGTGCTAAAATGAATTAATTCTTGCATTGGAAGCTGGATGTTGTCAAGGTTAGAAAGAAATTTAAATGTATGTTGTTAATGTCTAAAGAGATAATCAGATTTATAATTCCAGTAAAAACTTTATCCTCTTCACCTTTGGAAGAGGTGGTGCTGAAGCAAACTGTAACTGCTTAAATTTTTAAAAACTTTCACTGATTTTAAGATCTTTTTTTAGATTAGTGTTATTAGATCTGAGGTTATCATTGCTTTTCTCATCCCGTCAGTTAAACGGACTGCTGGGAACAATGGATGTTTTCAACAAGAAGTCTCCACAGCGGAGCTATGAGATCATTCTAAAACATTTGTTTTCCTTCTTTGGTTTTATAAAATAATGTCAATCATGTGAGCTCTATGGACATTTTTTCCCATGAATGTGGTCAACCACAAACAACCCTTGGAGACTTTTAAAGATCCAAGTGTTGAAAACACTTGGATTTTCCCCAATTTGAAGTTGGGGATGTTTTGTTTTTTTTAAAAATTAGCTCATTTATTTTGGAAAGCTATTGACAGATCACCATCAATGAAATGGTCAGCCTCGATGATGTTGAGCTTTTTATCTTTTATTGTTTTATGCATGTTCTTCCTTTCCTCAACTTTATGTCATTTTGTCACATTTATAGACGTGAACCAGAAATTCTGTCATCACAGACTACGTTTTAAAAGGTTTATTGAGGCTTAAAATAATGGCAGACGAGGAAGGCAGGCACAAATGGAAAGGAGACCAAAGAGGGTGCAGACAGATCAGGAGGTGCACAAAAGTGATGAATGCAGGAGTTGACTTGAGCAGACGATGGAGATCGAAGGCTAAACAGCGCGGGTGGAGCAAGCAGCAGAACCTCAGGGAAGCAGAGCAGACAAGCAGCCCGCTGACTTTGGAAACCTTCCTCAGTCAGGGCTAAAGACAGGCAGAGTTGCTACGTCCAGCAGGATGAGCACACAGGACTGGGAGCGTTACAATGGCGAAGCACATGGTAGAAGACGAGACCATCTTACAGGTTATATTACAAGGTATATGAGGCTGGGGCACAGGTGAGCAGAGTAAGAACTGATTAGTGGTAGCAGGTGGAACTGGTCTGGGCTGGTGACTGGTGTTAGAAAAATATAAATGTGATAATTTTATTTTCATTAAGTTGCAGGCATCGGTCTGTTTCAAGAGTTGGCTTGCGGGAATGTTCAAACAGGGAGAACAATCGGTGGACTGTTCTGCTAGATAAAGAAATGTCTTGCCTTATCCAGATGTACGGTTGCAGGTGTCTGATCACCACAGAGATAACCCTGTATCCCCTTCCTTGTGTGAATTCCTGATCCCTCCTTGTATGGACTCTGGCCCCTCTTTGAGTGAAAGATAATAAAAAGCAGAATGTGGAGGTAAACCAGGGGAGTTGAGTGCATACCATCTCAGGGAGTACAATTCTCCGTCTGCTTCTCTCCCCTTCTCTGCAGAAAAGTCTAACTTGTGTTCTGTGTTGGTTCTTTCTCGGACAATAAGGGGTTAATAGTTTAACCCTGTCAGCTGGTGACTGAGGAGTGGACTGAGCTAAGTGAAACTTGCAAATTCCTATAAAGACTTGACGTCATGCCATTTTTTGCGTCAGGTGAAGAGGAGTTCCTATCAGATCACCTTTAACACCAACATGTTCTCTGTAGCTCTGCTGCTGCTGATGGCCAAAGCAGAGACACTGTGACAGTATGATATCTCCAATATATATATATATATATATATATATATTTATATATATATATATATATATATATATATACACAGATTTTTTTTTCCTACATGTGTGAAGTGTGAACAGCTGACACAGCCAGCCTCTGTGACTGTGCAGCCAGGTCATCGTCTGACCATCAGCTGTCAGGTCTCTTATGATCTGGGCTACTGGACAGCTTGGATCAGACAGGCTGCTGGGAGAGGACTGGAGTGGATTGGGGTTGAAGGCACTGGCTCTTCATACTTCATAGATTCCATGAAGAGCAAGTTTAATATCAGTTTGGACACTTGGGATAACAAAGTGACACTAAATGGACAGAATATGCAGCCTGAAGACGCTGCATGTTCTATCTACAGTGACAGAATGCCCACAGTAACACAACCCAGCAGCAGAGCTGTACAAAAAACCCTCATGTATAAAAAAATTAGGAGGAGCTCCAAGGTGTTTCATTTCTTTGGCTAGTTTATTACAGTAAAAGGACGCTTTATTGCACTGATATCTGGATATAAGTAAAACTAAAATAAAGAATAAAGTCAAACATATATGACTTATTAGTTATATTGGCTGACATAACAAAGTATGAGTCTAACTATAAAACTACATTACAATGAGGCATTTCATGACAGCAGAAAAAAATTCCCTAGAGATCCAATTGAATAAAATTGAAAATCTTTCTTCCTTTATTTTTATACATGCAATATCTGTTCTACAGTAAAACAGCAAAGCACAAATACTGCCATTGAAAAATTGATTATAAATTAATGTATTATTATTTAGAACATGGGTAAATGATTAATTATTATCGACAGCTTGTAAAACCGCATTCATTTTAACAGTTTACAACAATGCACTGTAAAAGACATTTTTTAGTGGTTGGTTGGTCATTATGCAAATTCAGCATTTATTTTATGGACTTTATCTCATGTTGCAGGTCATAGAGGAAGATCATCTCTCACAGCAACATGTTCTTTGTGACTCTGCTGCTCCTGGCTTCTGGATCCTGTAAGTCTTTCTGAGATACACATTATATTTTCATCACACTTACTTATATTATCCTTTAAATTAATGTGATGTTTTCATCAACAGATGTGAAATGTGAAAAGCTGACACAACCATCTTCTCAGACAGTTCAGCCAGGTCAACGTCTGAGCATCAGCTGTCAGGTCTCTTACTCTCTTACCAGCTATCACACACACTGGATCAGACAACCTGCAGGAAAAACACTGGAATGAATGGGTGTTATTTGGACCAATGGACAAACAGCCTATGCCAGTAGTATCCAAGGTCGTATAGAAATCACCAGAGACATTAGTAACAGGCTGGTGGTTCATCTGAGGCTGTCCACCATGAACCCAAAGGATTCTGCGGTGTATTACTGTGCCAGAGAGACACTTTAATAAAAGCAGAGAGGCTGTACAAAAAATTCTCAGTTTTTGAGACACGTAACTGAATCTGTAATTTTAACATGGGCCCAAAGTCATAAAGCTTTTTCATAGGAAAGTTTTATTGTTTTTCTAAAGACCATGGTTTTATAATCATACCTTTAACACCAATAATATCCTTTTAGAGTCATTAAATTACAATTTTTAGTGGTAAAAAACACATTTTGGTTTCTTACTGAAGACCAGATAAAGACAGCTGCGTTTGGCCATTGTTGAATTAAAACGTTGTTTGCATCTTAATTTGCATTTCATCTACATCAGCATACTCGGTGAGATTTTTCAATTCAGCAGTGGGGTCAGGTTCTGTTTTCTAAAGAACAAAAATAAAATGACACTTACACTATCCTGCTAGAGACAATACATTACAAGAGGGGTTCTCACAGCAGAGGTCGCGAGATAACATCACTGAAAAATGTTGGAGCACTTTTGCAATTAAGCAAAGTTTTGAGTAAGTTAGTAGATATTTCAGGTTAACTCAGGTACATTCTTGCCTACATCGTAATAGTTAATGCTGTGTTGCAAGACGTGCAATACGTCAAACTTAAATCAGACTCATGTCTGAGTCTTCTTACTTTGCAATGTCTGAGAATATCCTACTTTTAATATAGTACATTTATGCATTTAATCATGGAAGATTGTACTTTTCTTCTTGAAGATTGAGAACTTTTCAACATCAGAGAACATACATGATTTTTTCATGGTTTAGTTTTGATTCAGCTTTTGTTTACCATTAGTTTTCAGTTTTTCCACCTTGTTTGGGTTTTAGTGATGATTTGATTTTATTTATTGTTAGTTTTCAGTTTCCTCCTCCCCTTCTCACTCAGCCTTCACTTCACTCCCCTTGCAGTTAGTCACACCTGTTAGTAGTTAATTAGTTAGAGTCATTTCACCTGCCAGTCTCCCTATTTAAGTCCCCCTCTGTTCTCGTTTCCCTGCCGGTCCGTCATCATTCTACACCTACTCCTCGCCTGTCTGCCTGGTTGCTCCTTCTGACCGTTTGTTTTCTGCCTTAGTGTTAAGTTTTGTATCTCTGCTTGCTTCTGGATCCAATTGTCTCCCCTCTGCATCTCAGGCTGAGCTTCTTGACCGTGGTGACTCGACCTGCTAGTATTCACCTTGATTCGCTGTTATCCTGCTATGGTTCTGGTCCTCAAGTATCCACCCTTTCCTGCTGCTAACCCGGCTGTTACTCTGCCTTCAAGAACTAACTCTCACTCACTCACACACACACTCTCTCTCTCTCTCTCTCTCTCTCTCTCTCTCTCTCTCTCTCTCTCTCTCTCTCTCTCTCTCTCTCTCTCTCTCTCTCTCTCTCTCATATCCTTACAATAAAACTCTCAAATTGAGTCCTGTGTATGTGGTTCTAGGTTCATCCGTAGACAAATCCTGACAATGTGTAAACTTAATTACATAATTTAAGTTTATTTGTTGGAATTTACTCCTCTGTGACTGACAATTTACTTTATTTAATCTAAGATGACCCTGATACAATTTATTTATCCATTGAATAGAGTCAGAATATTACAAAAATAAAGTCACACAGTTGTTTAAATAATTGTTTCAAAGTACTTGTGCTAGTAATAATTTGATGCTGATGTGTTGAAAACATTTAGTATTTCTATATCTGTGAAACATATACTAAAGTATAGCTTTGCAAAATGCTCAACATTACAATTTAACACTAGGGAAAGACTGCAACCATGAATTTTTGTCTACTTTACATAAAATTATTTACATGCAAAGATAACAACGGATTAATCACTGGAATGTCGAACAAATAAGTCATTATTTATTTCCACAAGATTATACTGTGACATATGTTTTAAAGAACTAAAATGTCATACTGTCACCTAAATCAAACTGAAATATTCATCTGAAATAAAAATAGTTTCAGCAGAAATCTATATAATATAAGATTGTTTTTGTTTCTCTTTAAGGAGGAGCTAATGCAAAGTCCTCCCATCTGTATGTCTATGATAGCGTTTAGGACCGGCAGTAAATGAGTGAGAAACACATTATAGACTGAGCAGAGACAAATGGCTTCTACAATGATGAAACCTGAGTTTATGATGGCTTTTTTCATTCTGTCATCTAGCTGGGCTGGTAAGGACAAATGTATTTTTTGTATCCTAAGTGAGAAATGAAAAGTTATTGGAGTTTAATAAATAATGAGCTATCTGTATGCAGGTACTGAAGGTCAAACACTGACTGAGTCGGAACCAGTGGTTAAAAGGCTTGGAGAATCCCACAGACTGACCTGCACATATTCAGCCTTTAGTGGGAATCCCTGGATTGCTTGGATCAGACAGGCAGCTGGAAAAGGACTGGAGTGGATTGCTTACACATGTAATGGATGCACTCCAGTCTGCAAAGATTCATTAAAAAACAAGTTCAGTATCACAATACAGGCTTCCAGTAGCACAGTGACTCTGAATGGACAGAATCTACAGCCTGAAGACTCTGCTGTGTATTACTGTGCGAGGGTGCACACAGTAATGTCAACAAGCAGGAGGGATGTACAAAAACTTAAAACCTTTAACATGAGCCACCAGAGGAGGCGCTCTAACATCACCAATGACTTTAATTTCTTATGAACATGTATAGCATGCAGTTAGAAACATATAACATTTTTATTATACCTTACTGATAATTCTGAATTGTTTTGACAAGTGATGAAAGCAGGACAAAATTTGCTTGCCGTTAAAGATGATCTTATTATTGTTTCTGTACAACAAATAAATCCTCAATAAATAAACCAATACATAATATCATTTATGAGAAAGGCAAATTAGTTCCCAGACTGATATTATAGATAGTTATAACCTTTTATTTTTCCCTTACAATTTTCATGCTAAATGGTTAATCACTAAACTATTTTTTAATCAAGCAACAAATCAAGTAACCTGAGAAAAACAAAGTATTTTTTATTTTTTGTTCATGGCAAACAACCTCCAAATCAATCTGGCCTTCACTGAATAAGTTAGCCTATTGTTAATTATTGAATTTACAAAGCGATCTCCAGTGCTTTGTGATTGCTACAGCTGAAGCAGAACAAACACAAAGGCCTGTCTCACAACTACCAAAATATTTATTGATAATTCACTGGAACTATTGGGAAAATATTTTGTGATATTTCACAAAATATTTTTTTGTGAAATATCCTTTAATTAAGGATTTCCTTAAATCAAAGGACATTCAGGATTTCCTTAAATTAAATGACATTTGGGTTTTGTAATAAGACAATGATCTGGAACACACAAGCGGGTAAATGTTGATTATCGAATGAAAATTTTAGAATGGCTTAATTAAACCTAATCTATTGGCTGAATTATTGCTACCTAGAGGGGTATGACCCCTGAGTAGGTTTAGGGGCCTTTTCACCAAAGCCAGCTTGATTTGAGTTGATTTTCCCCTTAAAAAAACAGATTTTTTTTTTAAACTGCATTCTATTGTATTGTATTTGCTCTGTTTATCTCTGTCTGTGATTGTAAAATTTATTACAACTCCTGTCATTGCTTTCTATGTTTTGGTTATAACATAAATTATTTTAATAAAGTTAAGCAATAATGTTACCTCGGAGAAAAAGAAAATCAGCAAAAGTAGAAAGAATAATACTCTTTTCATTAGACTTTCTTGAACAGCAACATACTTGCCATTCGTGGCGATAATCAAATATACAAACACATTTGGATGTTCCCTCGTAGCACATAGCAAGTTGGTCACGTGTTTAAATCCAGGAGCCATCTTAAGGTTCTCCAGTTTTCCTTCAGATGTCAGCTGGAACCATTCATATGTCCTTAGATATGACTTTGTATGTTAATGTTAATGTATGTCTATGGTGTCCTCTGATGAACTGGTGACCTGTCCAGGGTCAAGTCTGTCTTGGCCTCTTCCATACTAAGTTAATTTGAATGCTGAAGAAAATTATACTGGCTATAAATGCTTTTTGAGTCAAGTTTAATACATAAAAAATATTAAGATCAATATAAATCTGTAAACTTATTTAAAACTAATAAAAACAGCAGTTAAGCTAGAAATGGCTAACGTTTTGTATTTTAAGCTTTAATAATTAGGAAAAATGTAGCTATTACATTTCTATTTATATTCAATTTGATGGAACATAGTGTTAGGCTGTTAATGAACTGTTATGAAACTCCACGGTGATTACAGATATGCTAATTTCTAATACCATGTTCAATTCACATTCACCAGCTATACAATAAAATGCATACAATTGATATTCACAAAGCATGTTTTTAGTTTAAGTTTTCTTTTGAGTATTGAGTAGTACCCTGGCTTCTTACCTTGTGGGTTTGATTGTATGCAAACATGTCCCCTCCTTTCTGCTATAATATGTCACAGTGTGGAGTTAGCAGGATGTCTGTTTCATCTGTCAACATGTTTTTTGCTGCTCTGTTCCTGTTCCTAGCAGCTGCTGGTGAGTTTTTGAAATTAACCTTAGAAAGTAGATACTTTCTTTAACACATTCCATGTTTTTTTCTGAGAGAAAAAGTTCTCTATTTTTTTTTAATCAGGTGTGGAGTGTGAGCAGCTGACACAACCAGCTTCTGTGAATGTGAGGACAGGTCAACGTCTGACCATCAGCTGCCAGGTCTCTTATTCTGTTAGTGGCTACTGGACCCACTGGATCAGACAGCCTGATGGAAAAGGACTGGAGTGGATTGGTCAGGCAGCTGGATCCACAACATACTACAAAGATTCACTCAGAAACAAATTCGGCATTTCTACAGACTCCTCCAGCAGCACAGTGACTCTGAATGGACAGAATATGCAGCCTGAAGATACCGCTGTGTATTACTGTGCCAGAGAGCCACAGTGACACAAACCATCTGCAGAGCTGTACAAAAACATCCAAACTGTTACTATTTAACCAGAGGAGGCGCTCTTGTTCAGAGATAAATGTGTGGGATTTAAAAAAATCTAAAGTTTTCAACTATACTACATAACAAAACTTGAATCAAATTTTAACAGAGATATTTATAACATTCACAGTTTCCTCAGTCTTCCTACCATTTGTTTCCTCCATTCTTCAAATACAAATTACCTGTAATGATGCAGAAATAAAAACAACTCAGTATTACTCAGCTGATGGCACTGTTGCCTACACACTGAAGCTGTTAACTTTTCAAGAATATATTTTAAGACCCTTCAGAAAACCAATTTCCTAAGCATTCCCCTTTAAATGACTAAATGAACTGTAGGCTCCCACAGAACATGGTTACCTACATGTTTCTGTCTTGCAAATGTATCTGATTTATTTGCTTTCTCTCTTGCACTTTTACTCTTTCACATATTAGCACCAATTATTTTACTCCATTAATCAAAGGCATATCACCTGTAATGATACAGAAGTAACGTCAACTCAGTATATTTACTCAACTGTTATTGTTGCTTACACAATAGAGCTGTTCACATTTCAAAATTAGATTGTAATACTTTCCAGAAAACAAATTTGTTTTACATTTCCCTTTAAATAATTAAGTGAACTGTAGGCTCCCACAGTACATGGTGACCTGAATGTTTCTCTTCTGTTGTTTTATCAAACGGTAATGATGATTTGATTCTTTTACTGATTGATGAGGGACACAAATTCAAAGTTAAAGTGAAGATGTGATAGCCTCGTGAGCAACGAAGCATGTTGACGAGTACGTCATATGCTTCGTTGATCTGATTGGTTTATTTGGCCCGTCTATCACCAACATAGGCCAATCAGCTAACCAGTATTTTTGCCCCTTCCCAAAATTACTTCAACGGAAGGTTTCCAGATGGATATGCGGAGCAAATCCATCTGGCGGAGTCAGGTAAAAGATGTGATGCAGTTGTATCGGTTTTGCTTGTCATTCCACCCTCCACTGATATTATTTTCTTCCTTCTCTCTAGCCCCATTTGTTGTCTGTCCTTCCATAAATGAGTAAAAAATAAGTTTAAATCACATCACTGTGTGATTTAAACTACTGTGTTTCATCATGTCTTTCCCACAAGCAAGGTTTTGGGACAGACCGATCATATGCACAAATGTCAGTTTACTGAGTTGATCAATGTCACCAAACAAAACTGAATAATGCACAAAGATTTGATGAAGTTAAAGATTATAATGGACTTGTTGAACTTCAATATCCAAATAAAAACAGTTGAAAAATAAATAAATAAAGAAAACAAAACTGTCATGGCGCAGCTTTGCCTGCTGCACCCATGGACATATTCAGGGGCACTTTCCACCTCCCACACAGCTCCGGTCCCACATCCCAGTAATCACGTACACCTGCCAGCCACTAACCAAGCCCAGACTCATTCCACCTGTCATCACTCCTACTTAAACCTCCCTCAGTCAGCTCTTCCCTGGTGGTTCGTCTGCTCATTACTGCTCACCTCACCTCACCTCATCCTTTCCTTGTCCAGCCCGGGTTCCCTTTGTCTCCACCTGCCTGCCTGAAAGTATTCACTCTGCCGTGCTGCTGGTTCGCCTGCTACCTCCGTGCTCTAGGGTTCTTTCTCCAGTGCTCCGGCTCCGTCAATCTTGCCAGTTCCTGCCATCACCATCCTCCTGTTCCAGCCCGGTACAGACTGTTGGTTTTTCATTCTCCACTATCCACTACCTTCAATAAACTCTCTAAACTAAGCTCTGTGTGTGGCTGTGTTTGGGTTCATCTGCAAAATATGACAAAAACTTTTTGTTGGTGTCAAAACAACATCAAGAATACAAAGAATGTTATGCTTTTGTTTAGTTTATCAATTTTTATTATTTTGTATATTGTTTTTCCTTATTAACATTTTACAAATTTTTTCAATTTCAGTTTTTAAAAAAACAAAAATAATAAAATTCTGAATAACTGCTATTTATCAGTAAAAAATAAAATAAAAGATTGGCATAAGATACGCTTTAGCCAAAGGAAAATGATTTATTATTCATAAGTTATTTAATTAGTTTTGCTGTTGATGATTTTCATATTGTTTAT
The DNA here is from genome assembly GCA_037039145.1 of Fundulus diaphanus. Lineage (NCBI taxonomy): Eukaryota > Metazoa > Chordata > Actinopteri > Cyprinodontiformes > Fundulidae > Fundulus > Fundulus diaphanus. The sequence continues at coordinate 70,789 of JAZIBN010000211.1, forward strand.
TACAGTGTCATTTAATTGATCTGTGTCATCATTGGTATCAGTTATTCACAAGAGTTCATTGTAAACTTGTACCAACAACAATCTGACTTCCAAACAGATGTCTTACTATCTAATTTATTTTTGCTTGTTTTGGTGTTTTTTTTCTTTTGTAATATTATTTTACTGATCACAAGACATCAGATTAAAAAGTGGTCATTGATGTTCATATCATACTTACAAACAACAATCTAACTTCCACATAGTCAGAGACAGGGTAATATATGATGTATTTGTTTTTTTTTTCTTTCACTTGTACCATCTCACTCATCACAAAAAAGATTAACCAGTGGTCATCATGCAAATAATACTTGCATAACATGATTATGTTTAATCACAAATGTTTGTAATACCATGAATTGACAAAAAAAGTGATATTAAAACAAAAAAAAGCAATATATGTGATAGAAGAACACATCTGTTATACCTACATTGTCACATTGTAGATTTGATCACATGCAAATTTCTCCTCCTCTGATCTGCTATATAAATGCAACAGCATGCAGTTGATTTCACAGGAAGTGTGTTTCATCAGTCATCATGTTTTGTGCTGCTCTCTTCCTGCTCCTTGTACCTGCAAGTGAGTTTTTAACAGGCGCCTTTGTCAGTAATTCATTAATTTTAAACATTTGTTATTAATTTATGACAAATTTTGTCCTTTTATCAGGTGTCAAGTGTGAACAGCTGACACAGCCAGCTTCTATGACTGTGCAGCCAGGTCAAAGTCTGACCATCAGCTGTCAGGTCTCTTATTCTGTTAGTGGCTACTACACAGCTTGGATCAGACAGCCTGCAGGAAAAGGACTAGAGTGGATTGGTCAGGCAGCTGGATCTACAACATACTACAAAGATTCACTCAGAAACAAATTCAGCATTTCTACAGACTCCTCCAGCAGCACAGTGACTTTGAATGGACAGAATGTGCAGCCTGGAGACTCTGCTGTGTATTACTGTGCCAGAGCCACAGTGACACAAACAAGAGGAAGAGCTGTACAAAATCTCCTCTGAGCCTGAACAGCTGTATTATTACACATTACCCAGAGGAGGTGCTCTTAGACCATCAGTTGCTTTATAGCTGTTAAGAATGTTTTATGATTATTTAACTAAACTACAAACTAAAGTAAAAACCTTTCATAAAATTGCAAGTAAGATTGTACAAATGAACATTACTAACTATTATCTGCAAATATACTTGGACAGTACAAATTGAAAATGTTTATATAATTATATTACACATGTGCTCTCTAAATTTATGTTATCATGTCAAATCCAAAGTAGAAAATGTGTGTTTAGTTCTTAATAAGATCACATAATCTGAATATTTTAATGGTGTTTATTTGAAGCATTAGAGTCAATTGAGAAATGTTGCGACTGCTATCGTCTTTTCCAGTTATGGTCTTTGGGAATCAGGTGTTTGAATTTCTGTAGATGTCTATTTCTTTCCATGTTTAGATTCTCTTGCGTTTTAGTTAATTAATTGATGATTATGTTGTTGAGCATTTCTTGTTTGCTTTGTATTCTATTCTGATAAAGGTATTCCCTGTGTTCCTTCCTATCTGCCCCTGATTATTATTGTCCATCTCCTTTTGCTCACTACCCTCATTGTTCCCAGCTATAGCTCACTTTTCATCCTATTACTCTCATCTGCTAGCCGTGCCTTTCTCCTCACGTCTCCCCTGCAATTGAACTGTCTGGTTCTTTCCCTCTCTGGTTTCTTACTCCTTCATTTATCTGCTCTATGTCGATACTCAGCAATACTCCAGATTCTTAGCCAATGCTCTGTGTCCAGCCTTCATTGTGTTCCTAAATTAATTTGTTTCAAATATTAAATAAATTTTACCCTCAGTCTCTTGTCTGCCATTTGGTCCAGCATACAACCCCTCAAATATGACAGCCCCATGTCTAAGTCATGCCAGTATTTAAGTTTTAAGTAAAATTAGCTTATATAGCAGCAAGAAATCGCAGCACGCTGCTTTGGAAGAATACTTGTGGTGGTTGGATGTGTTATGTTAACATTGCTTAATATATATTTTTCTATATTAAAGAAACACGCGTGTGATGAATCAACAGCTTGTAAAAATATTCCCTATAATGATTATTCATACTGGGTTATTTTCAAATTTTTTTTGTTTTTTTGGGGGCTTTTGGTAGAAAACATCAACCATGTTTCTTAGAGGGAAGAACATTGAGAATATAAAATATTGTAAAAAAAAAACAGATAAAGGTGTTCTTTAATTTTTAAATAAGTTAAAAGGGTCACATAGAGAAATACACTTAAGCTGTATCCTGTTAGAAAAAAACAAGAAGGTTTGTGCTGTGCTGTTAAGATTATAGTAGCCATTCCTGATAGGCTGGTTTGTCATTATTCAAATTAAATATCCTGCTTTTTAGACCTGATCTCTTACTGTCAGTCACGCAGTCACAGAGAAGCTCTCATTGGATCATCTTCAGCACCAACATGTTCTCTGTAGCTCTGCTGCTGCTGGCTGCTGGATACTGTGAGTCTCACTGAGACACTCATACTATGCTGATACCACAGAAATGTTGATGGTACACTGTAATTAATTTGATGTTTGTCATCAACAGGTGTGAGGTGTGAACAGCTGACACAGCCAGCCTCTTTGACTGTTCAGCCAGGTCAGGCTCTGAGCATCAGCTGTCAGGTCTCTTATTCTGTTACCAGCTCTAGCACAACCTGGGTCAGACAACCTGCAGGAAAAGCATTGGAATGGATGGGTATTATTTGGTATGATGGAAGCACAACTTATGCCAACAGTGTTCAAGGACGTATAGGAATCACCAGAGACACCAGTAAGAACATAGTGAATCTGAGACTCTCCACCATGAGGCCAGAGGACTCTGCTGTGTATTACTGTGCCAGACGCACACAGTGGTTAATGTGAGCACAGCGGCTGTACAAAAACTCCTCTGAGTGCAGAAGACAGGGGTGACATCAACACACAATAACTGATGTAGTTGTTGATGATTTCCTGTTTTTCCAACATTCTACCAACAGTTTCTCTCCTTCAAAAGATGTTTCAAAGAATGTTATCAGTGTAATGCAGCAGATTAGCTTTATAACCAATATGTATCAACTTTAAATACTATGATCAAACTAACAGATTGAAACAAAATCCCCCAAATGTCACAATGTGACGTTCTCACAACAAATTTCCCATGGGTCTACCATTCAGTTCCGTTCATTCCAACGTGTTATCTTTATTTTATCATCACCTACAGTCTGCACAGTGATGCGACTGATATACTGAGACTTCTAAAAAAAATCTATATTCTGCTGTTATGGTCTATATTAATAGTTTATTATTATGCCAATTTACTGTGGAAATTCTATTTCTTTCAAGTTGTACAATTTAAACGTTTCTGCAGAAGTGAACATATTATTGCATTTGACATTAAATTCTATGAAGGTTTAAAAAGGGTAAAAATGCTATTGTTCACCGAGACAATCATGAAAGTTGAACTGAAATGACAGCTGAGCAATACATTTACAGAGATGATTAGGATTACATATAAACACACACTATTAAGAACAAATGGAATAAAATTCTTGAATTTTGACAACAATTCATATTATGAATAAATATGCAACCGAGTAGTCCTTGGAACAATGTAAGTCCATTATAACCATCTGAAACAAATGTCTCCAAAAGTTACATAAAGTTACATATTATCATGATTGTGATGAGATCGGAACACAGGGAAGATCTTGTGAGTAGCATGATGAATGGTGAAGCTATGTTTTAATGAAATAACTAAACTCACAGGATGACAGGGATACAGGGACAAGGTACACAACAAGCAGACCAGAACAGGGTAGTTTGACAGTTGAAGATGGATGACGTGACGATGTGTTACACAGAGAGGACTGAACATAAAAGCCATGAGACGGAGGGAAACAAAAGGTGGATAATAAGCCACAGGTGAACTGAGGGATGCAAAAAAGGAAGGGCGATAAACTGGTAGATGGAGGGAATAAACAGAACCTAACAAGGAACAAGATAGTGGGAAAGAAATGGGGAAGAATCTAACTAAACTAAGATGGTACAGGTATAACAGAACTACAGAAATAAAGGACCATAAGCTAACTAAATCCAACAGTACACTAGTAGAATAAATACAGCACAGAAACTGAACTAACGAAGGGAAAGCATAAATATGGATCTTACACAATACTAAAATAATAAGAATATAAGCTAACAAAAACCGTATCTAACATATATCACAATATAACTAACCTTTACCCTGGACAGGAAATTAAACAGGTAACACAAATGAGGATCTAGGAATTGACATTACAAAAGTGCACAAGAACAGACTGCAGGATCCCATGGAGCTAACATAAGTAATCACCCCCTAAGGTTGCACATATGCTCTATAGGCAATATAACAAGTTACCTGCAGGTTCTTAGTGAATTTACGAGAACATCTTAATGCCATCCTAAAAGTATTTTCTGTTGGATTAAACCTCTATCGCTAAATACATTAGTTGTTGTTATACATCACTTAATAGCTTATATATTTATATTTCCTGCAGTCCAAGCTGTTCTTTGCAATATTTATGCTGCATCCCTACATTTCTTCAATGATGAATTTGCAAAATAAATGCACTGCACTATACTTATTCTTCCCTTTGAGGGGAGACGTTGATGCAAACCCAAGATATTAATTTCTTTATGTGTAGTTTACAGAGTTTAAGACCTAGGAAAATTCCAACAAAAAGACTCAACACAAACAAATGCTTTCTATGGTTGTTTGATGTGAGGTTATGCTTGGTTCATTTAAAAGCTGGTAGTCAACATGCAGACTAAATACAACCAAATTCTCAGAGTTCAGTAGCTTATAAGTCTTCTCCCTAAAGGCACCGATGGTTAAATACCGACTGAGACTGACCCTTTGTTTAAAAGACCTGGAGAAACCCACAAAAAGACCTGCACACATTCAGGGTTTCATCAGCATCATGAGAATGCTTGGATCGTACAGGTAGCTCCAAAAGCAGTGGAGTGCTGCTATTAGTGATACTACAGGCATCATTTATTGCTGTCACTCAGTGATATACCATTTTGCCACGTTAACATCCTGAGAGAGAAAAGCACAAATCAGGTGTTTTATTATAGTAGAAAAAAGAAACCCAAACAAATCTCTTACATGTCAACAATGAAAGAGAGTGAAGGTTTAAGTTTTGAAAGTAAAACTGGTTTAAAATGATCTGACTAAACATTACACTAGTGTTGCAACCATGAAAATATATTCATTGTCCAACACACTACAATAACATAATTGTATGTTGTACTCACATGTCGCAGAAAATATTGATAAAAAAGTTTTTTACATAATTTGTGCTGAATGGATAAAGGGAAGGTCAATGCAGCTTGTTCATGTTTTCGGTAATGCTGTAGTGCTTTGCACCTCAGGGCCACCGTAGTGAGCTTGTTAACTGTTCATTCCTCACATGATAAACATAAATCTATTTGTTTATTTCTATAGTTTTCTTTTTTATTTTTTTACAGTGTCCTGTCTGGCATTGTGGCGATAAGAATTGTTGTCTTAATGCCAAAAGGAGCCCAACAGATTTTACTTCTACAAGTGGAGCAGTACGGCTTTCGCCATAGTGCTCCGCTTGATTTATGCATGTAAATAGTTTTATTAAAATTCATGCAGGGAATATTTCATATTATATGGACACTACAATGAGAAAGTAGAAGAGGAAAAGAAAAACAAAGGTGAAAGAAAGAGGAAATAAAAGGGAGAGAATTATACAATTTTATAGGTTTTAATCACCTTGTAGGAAGTGATGGTGCTGTTGCACGTGGAAGTTAATTGTCAAAATTTCAAAATAATATTTTAAAAACTTTACATAAACCAAAGAATTACTTAAATTTACGATTAAATGTGTGTTTCTAACCAGAGTGGATTGCTACTGAAGCTGGTAGCACTCAATACTACTCAGTCCAGGGCAGGTTTGTTGTCTCTAGAGACAACGGCAGAGAGCAGCTTTTTCTGCAGATGAACAGCCTGAAGACTGAAGACTCTTCAGTTTATAATTGTGCTCGAGACTCACAGTGACTAATATGTTGCTGTGGCATCACATAGAAAAACTGAATAATACAAAACCATGTCTTCAAATGTTAAGGTGACAGATGGCTTTAAATTTTTAGTTTTTACATATCATTCCAAACTTGTTCTCAATACAATGGTAACATTTGCTGCAAAATGCACCAGAGCAAACAAAAGACTCTAGACCAAAAATTGCTCAGGCTGCCACAACTATAGCACATTAGTCTTTGAGGTTTTGATTTTCAAGTAAACTGTTTTGAGCAAAATATTAAAAAAATTACTGTAGTTGCACCTATTGCACCTTTTCTGTGAACAATTTAAATATATGGAAAATATTGTAGATCAATTTGAAATCACTGTAACTGTAAAACTAATGAGAAAAGTAATTAAATTAAACATTACAACATTAACATAATTAAATTAGAGGCAGTGATTTATCCAGAAATGCAAGTAAGAAAGTAAGTCCCTTTATGAATAACTGCACATGCGCAAGACCGTCTTTGCTGCTGTTCAACGTCTTAGGGGGATTGCATTAAAGAATCTCCCATATCCACTCCTTATTGCTTTCTACTGAGACCTTCTTCTTCTCATAAACCAGTATATGGTTTACTTCATTGGACTCTGAGCCATTTTCAAAGTACACAGTGAGAGCAGCGGAGTTACAGTGTGGGACAACCAATAGATAAGGCGATACCCCCAAAACTTGAGGGACAGAGGGCGGCGTGGGCAGGGTGAGACATGAAGGAATCTAATTGGTTCTATTCTTTCGGACAGAATGACAGGATTGATCATGGTCAGACTGTTCAGCTTTCACAGAGATCAACATTTTTAACCTCCTTTTTCTGAATACATGCCAGGATGGGAGGTCCATTTGACCCAGTATAATTAAAAGTGTTGCTGAACAGCATTACCAACCACAGCTTTTAACTAGAAATGTACCCGATCTCTTGTATTTTAAGCTTTAGTCATTCGGATAAAATTCCACCATCAATGAAAAAAATAAATAATTAATTTCAGTAGTTCACTTTTTTCAGTGCAATACAATTCAGGCTAATATGCCGTCTTAAAATATTAGGCTATAAATGAATTGGTAAGACACTCCACAATGATTACAGATATTCTAAATTCTAATACTAAGTTCAGGTCACAATCACCAGCTCTAAAATCAAAATGCATACATTTCATATTCATTAAGTATATTTTTTATCTGGGTTTAACTACTCTCTTGAGTTTTGATAGCTTTGCCTTTTACCCTGTGGGTTTGATTGTATGCAAACATGTCCCCTCCTATCTGCTATAAAATGTCACAGTGTGGAGTTAGCAGGATGTCTGTTTCATCTGTCAACATGTTTTTTGCTGCTCTGTTCCTGTTCCTAGCAGCTGCTGGTGAGTTTTTGAAATTAATCTGGTAATGTAGATAATTAACACGCTCCATGTCTTTTCTGAGCGAAAAAGTTCTCTGTTTTTTAATCAGGTGTGGAGTGTGAGCAGCTGACACAACCAGCTTCTGTGAATGTAAGGACAGGTCAACGTCTGACAATCAGCTGTCAGGTCTCTTATTCTGTTAGTGGCTACTGGACCCACTGGATCAGACAGCCTGATGGAAAAGGACTGGAGTGGATTGGTCGGGTAGCTGGATCCACAACATACTACAAAGATTCACTCAGAAACAAATTCAGCATTTCTACAGACTCCTCCAGCAGCACAGTGACTTTGAATGGACAGAATGTGCAGCCTGAAGATACCGCTGTGTATTACTGTGCCAGAGAGCCACAGTCACACAAACCATCTGCAGAGCTGTACAAAAACATCCAAACTGTTACTCTTTAACCAGAGGAGGCGCTCTTGTTCAGAGATAAATGTGTGGGATTTATAAAAATCTAGAGTTTTTAAATACTACATAACAAAACTTGAATCAAATTATAACAGATAATTATAACATTCACAGTCTTCTCTTTCTTCCTACCATTTGTTTCCTCCATTCTTCAAATACAAATTACCTGTAATATTGCCAACACACCAAAGCTGTTAACCTTTAAAAATATATTTTAAGACTCTTCAGAAAACCAATTTCCTAAGGATTCCCCTTTAAATTACTAAATGAACTGTAGGCTCCCACAGAACATGGTTACCTACATGTTCCTGTCTTGCAAATGTATCTGATTTATTTGCTTTCTCTCTTGCACTTTTACTTTTTCACTCATTAGCACCAATTATTTTACTCCATTCTTCACAGGCATATCACCTGTAACCAGAATCAGAATCATATATACTTTAATAATCCCAGAGGGAAAGTGCTGATACAATGATACAGAAGTAACGTCAACTCAGTATATTTACTCAACTGTTATTGTTGCTTACACAATGGAGCTGTTCACTTTTAAAAATTACATTGTAATACTTTCCAGTAAACAAATCTGTTTTACTTTTCCCTTTAAATGATTAAGTGAACTGTTGGTTCCCACAGTACATGGTGACCCAAATGTTTATCTTCTGTTGTTTTATCAAACAGTACTGATGATTTGATTATTTTACCAATTGACGAGGGACACAAATTCAAAGTTAAAGTGAAGATGTGATGCAGTTGTATCGGTTTTGCTTGTCATTCCACCCTCCACTGATATGATTTCCTTCCTTCTCTCTAGCCCCATTTGTTGTCTGTCCTGACATAAATGAGTAAAAAATAAGTTTAAATCACACATGGGTGATAAATAAATGTACTCCTGTTGCAATTTTTGTTGTGTTACAGTTTACCACTGTGTTTCATCATGTCTTTCCCATAATCAAGGTTTTGGGACAGACCGATCATATGCACAAATCTCAGTTTACTGAGTTGATCAATGTCACCAAACAAAACTGAATAATGCACAAAGATTTGATGAAGTTAAAAATTATAAATGACTTGTTGTACTTCAATATCCAAATAAAAACTGTTGAAAAAAATAAAAATAAAAACAGAAAACAAAACTTTTTGTTGGTGTCAAAACAACATCAAGAATACAAAGAATGTTATGCTTTTGTTTAGTTTAGCCATTTTTTTAAATTTTGTATATTGTTTTCCCTTTTCCTTACTAACATTTTACAAATTTGTTCAATATCAGTTTTTGACAAAACAAAAATAATACAATTCTGAAGAACTGCTATTTATCAGTAAAAAATAAAATAGAAATGTGTCATAAAATACATTTTTGCCAAAGGAACATGATTTATTATTCATAAGTTATTTAATTAGTTTTTCTGTTGATGATGATTTTCATATTGTTTATTACAGCATCATTTATTGATTTGTGTCATTATTGTTAATATATTATTCAACTATTGCCATGAGCCCATTGTGAACTTGTACCGACAACAATCTGACTTCCAAACAGATGTCTTAATATTTAATTTATTTTTGCTTTTTTTGATGTTTTCTTATCTTGTAATTTTATTCTTTCACTGATCACAAGACATCAGATTAAAAAGTGGTCATTGATATCCATATCATGCTTACAAACAACAATCTGACTTCCACAGTCAGAGACAGGGTAATATATGAAGTATTTTTTTTCTTTCACTTGTACCATCTCACTCATCACAACAAAGATTAACCAGTGGTCATCATGCAAATAATACTTGCATAACATGATTATGTTTAATTACAAATGTTTGTAATACCAGGAACTGAAGAAGAATGTGATAATATTAAAACCAAAGAAAGCAAGATATGTGGTAGACGAACACATCTGTTATACCTACATTGTCACATTGTAGATTTGATCACATGCAAATTTCTCCTCCTCTGATCTGCTATATAAATGCAACAGCATGCAGTTGATTTCACAGGAAGTGTGTTTCATCAGTCATCATGTTTTGTGCTGCTCTGTTCCTGCTCCTTGTATCTGCAGGTGAGGTTTTAACGGGCACCTTTGTCAGTCATTCATTAATTTTAAACATTTCTTAATAATTTATGACAAACTTTGTTCTTTTATCAGGTGTCAAGTGTGAACAGCTGACACAGCCAGCTTCTATGACTGTGCAGCCAGGTCAAAGTCTGACCATCAGTTGTCAGGTCTCTTATTCTGTTAGTGGCTACTACACAGCTTGGATCAGACAGCCTGCAGGAAAAGGACTGGAGTGGATTGGTGCAGTGGCCCATGGATATACAACATACTACAAAGATTCTCTCAGAAACAAATTCAGCCTTTCTGCAGTTTCTTCCAGTAACACAGTAACTCTGAATGGACAGAATATGCAGCCTGGAGACTCTGCTGTGTATTACTGTGCCAGAGACCACAGTGACACAAACAAGAGGAAGAGCTGTACAAAATCTCCTCTGAGCCTGAACAGCTGTATTATTACACATTACCCAGAGGAGGTGCTCTTAGACCATCAGTTGCTTTATAGCTGTTAAGAGTGTTTTATGATTATTTAACTAAAATAAACAATAAAGTAAAAACCTTTCAGAAAATTGCAAGTAAGATTGTACAAATGAACAATACTAACTATTATCTGCAAATGTACTTGGACAGTACAAATTGAAAATGTTTATATATTAATATTACACATTTGCTCTCTAAATTTATGTTATCATGTCAAATCCAAAGTGGAAAATCCGTGTTTAGTTTTTAGATAAGATCACATAATCTGAAGATTTTAATGGTGTTTATTTGAAGCATTAGAGTCAATTGAGAAATTTTATGACTGCTATCGTCTGGTCCAGTTATGGTCTTTGGGAATCAGGTGTTTGAATTTTGGATTTCTGTAGATGTCTATTTCTTTCCATGTTTAGATTCTCTTGTGTTTTAGTTAATTCATTGATGATTATATTGTTGAGCATATCTTGTTTGCTTTGTATTCTATTCTGTTAAATGTATTCCCTGTGCTCCTTCCTATCTGCCCCTGATTATTATTGTCCATCTCCTTTTGCTCACCACCCTCGTTGTTCACTTTTCATCCTATTACTCTCATCTGCTAGCCGTGCCTTTCTCCTCAAGTCTCCCCTGCAATTGAACTGTCTGGTTCTTTCCCTCTCTGGTTTCTTACGCCTTCATTTATCTGCTCCATGCCGATACTCAGCAATACTCCAGATTCTTAGCCAATGCTCTGTGTCCAGCCTTCATTGTGTTCCTAAATTAATTTGTTTCAAATATTAAATCACTTTTACCCTCAGTCTCCTGTCTGCCGTTTGGTCCAGCATACAACCCCTCATTTTTGACAGCCCCATGTCTAAGTTATGGCAGTATTTATGTTTTTAGTAAAATTAGCTTATATAGCAGCAAGAAATCACAGTATGCAGCTTTGGAAAAATACTTTTGTGTTACGAACGTGAATCAGGCAAACCCAGTATTCAACCAAACAAGCGAGGTATAAGCAAAAACAGGATTTTAATAATAAAACAGGGACAGGCAGGCTCAACAATCAACAGGGCAGTCCAAATTCCGGTACACAAAAGGCAGTCCAAAATCAGGCAGAAGTACCGACAGGGATAAAGCAAGCTCGGATATTCCTTAGGCAGATTCGGGTAGGCAAAACAGGCAATCAGTCAGACAGGGCAGGACAAAACAGATCAGGGGACAGGCTGGCTCAGAATCTAAAAGGCTCTCAGGTTTGCATCAACAGGTCAATCATGAAAGGACCGCTGGAACAAAACTCACCGTGGGCTCGTTAATGATCTGGCAGATTGCAGAGGTTTGTGGCAGGACTATATAGGGGAGTGAGCAGGTGAACGGGAGTGAAGACTAATTATAAGTGAGCAGGTGGAACTAATCAAGGCAAGGGAGCTGACTGATTGCTGAGGGAAGAACAAACCGAGCTGAATAAAGTGACAGGTAAATAACAGTTAATCTAAACAGAACAATACGTCTAAACCAAAGCCAAAACAAGAAAGAACCCAAAAGCAGAAACTAAACTAATAAAACGGATAACCTGAACCAAGACAAAACACAAATCGTGACATTTTGATGGTTGGATGTGTTATGTTAACATTGCTTAAGGTATATTTTTCTATATTAAAGAAACACGTTTGTGATGAATCAACAGCTTGTAAAAATAATCCCTATAATGATTATTCATATTGGGTTATTTTCAAAATATTTTTTTTTTAGGGGCTTTTGGTAGAAAACATCAACCTTTCTTAGAGGGAAGAACAGGTAGAATATAAATATATTGTTAAAAAAAACAGATAAAGGTGTTCTTTAATCCTAATTAAGTTAAAAGGTCACATAGAGAAATACACTTAAGGTGTATCATGTTAGAAAAAAACAAGGTTTGTGCTGTGCTGTTAAGATTATGGTAGCCATTCCTGATTGGCTGGTTTGTCATTATGCAAATTAAATATCCTGCTTTTTAGACTTGATCTCACAATGTCAGTCACACAGTCACAGAGAAGCTCTAACTGGATCATCTTCAGCACCAACATGTTCTCTGTAGCACTGCTGCTGCTGGAAACTGTGAGTCTCACTGAGACACTAATATCATGATGACACAGCAGGAATATTGATGTCACTCTGTAATTAATTTGATGTTTATCATCAACAGGTGTGAGATGTGAACAGCTGACACAGCCAGCCTCTTTGACTGTGCAGCCAGGTCAGGCTCTGAGCATCAGCTGTCAGGTCTCTTATTCTGTTACCAGCTATCACACACACTGGATCAGACAACCTGCAGGAAAACCGTTGGAATGGATGGGTGTTATTTGGAGTAGTGGAAGCACAGCCTATGCCAACAGTGTTCAAGGACGTATAGGAATCACTAGGGACACCAGTAAGAAAATAGTGAATCTGAGACTCTCCACCATGAGGCCAGAGGACTCTGCTGTGTATTACTGTGCCAGAGGCTCACAGTGGTTAATGTGAGCACAGCGGCTGTACAAAAACCCCTCAGAGTGCAGAAGACAGGGGTGACATCAACACATAACTGATGTAGTTGTTGGTGATTTCCTGTTTTTCTAAACTTCTGCCAGCAATTTTTCCCTTTAATGTGTTTCAGAGAATGTTTATCAGTGTGATTCACTTGGTCATCTTCATAGCCAATATTTATCCACTCTGGATAGACGATCATATTAACAGAGTTAATATTAAGCAAACTTTCTCTAAAAAACATTTATCTTCTGCTTGTTGCAGCCCACATATAAATAAAACAGAGTCAGTGATGAAGTTTACGTTGGTTATTCACAATGACACTGTTGGTTTCTTCCCTCTTTCCAAACACTGACAGCGGACTGTAGATCATATGACATTTGAACTCTGATACTTTGGACGGGGGACAAGCCCACAAAACCAAAACCACACACTAAAATAGGGCTTCACTGCAATCGGGTAGTAATAACACTACAAACAATCACCACTTAACACTGCAAGCGATCAGGTTCAGTGCAATATAAGTATTACAGTATTACTAAGGGATTGAGCAAGGGGAACAAAAAGAAAAACAGATTGACAGATAAAATTTAACATGTGCATCCATGCAAAAGAACAACAACAACAAAAAAAACAACAATATCAACCCCATTCTTTAAAAACTAACCCACAATCTTAGCCAACACTTACACGCATGGGACCAGCATGCTTCCTGGCTTCCCAAGGAAACTGACACCTCATTGGAAATACCGTGAGGCTGCCAGGTACCACCCCTTACATGCTGTTATGGTCTGTATTAAATAGTTTTAGATATGGATCAGACACGTTGAAGTTTTTTCACCCTCATGCATTTTAGGAGGGGGCTTTAAAGTTTCGCAAAATAATTTTCTTCACAAATACCTTTTGTTTTACAGTAGTCTAAACAAACTAAATGAGATTTTAATATCCACCCAAAGAAAAAAAAAATCCACCCGACATGTCGGATTCTACAGGAAATATGCAACAGCACGCTGTCGTATTTTGCTCCACCAAATGCGGTGACGCAATTTTTTGACACAGACATGCTCCATGAGTAAGATCTGTAGACATGGCTGCATTGAATTCAGATCAATGCAGAAGAGTCCAAGATGAGTGGCGAGTAGGTTTAAAGGTATACTATGCAACCGGGGTTGATTTTCCAGCGAGGCGCCCCCCCAGAGGGCGAAAGTAAAAGTGCACTGTCGTAAATATGCTCAGCTGTTCTCCTGGTTTCTCCGGCAAGCCAGGCGTGGTTGTTTTGAGCTTAGCAGACAGGCGAACGCAATGAATCACCATCCTGCTGTTCAAGCAGAGCTACGAGGGAGCGCCCTCCCCTCCTCTCTGTCCCCGCCAGTGGAGTGAGGGGAGCGGGCGTCCCGAAACGACCTCCGCCCGGCCCGGGACCCGCTGGGCCCGGACATCGGCTCGCGGGGGGTTGGGTAGGGCGAGGGTCCCGGTCCGCACGACGCGCTGGCCGTCTGTTTCCGTATGCCGCGCGGCC
>JAZIBN010000255.1:0-47500 GCA_037039145.1 Fundulus diaphanus
TATCAGAAGTAGTAGTATCAGTTGTAGTAGTAGTAGTAGTAGTAGGAGTAGTAGTAGTAGGAGTAGTATCTGTTGTAGTTGTATTAATATCAGTTGTATCAGAAGAATTAGAAGGAATTTGAAAAATTTTAAGAATTTGAAAAATTTTAAGAATTTGAAGTACTTGAAGTATTTGAAAAATTTGAAAAAAATTGGAAAAGTCGAAAAAATGTGAAAAATTTCAAAGATTTGAACCATTTGAACCTCTTGAACAATTTGAACAATAAGAATGATTAAAAGAATTTGAAGGAATTTGAAGGAATATGAAAAATTTGAAGAATTTGAAGGAATTTGCATTCATTTCAATGGGAAAAAAGTACGCACAAAAAGTACAAATATTTTAAAAAGTATTAAAGTTAGAATAATGATGAGATATAGCAGGAATGTCGGGAAGGAGCTGAACGTTTTGACACCAAAATTGTTGAAATCGGTTGAAGTATGTGGGAGTAGTTACACGCCGACGGAATAATAATAATAATAACTAGAAAAAGCTGTTCCTACGCAACAGCGAGTGAGAATGCTAATCTGCAGAATGATTTGAAGAGAAGGTGCAGAAGATCCATGCAGAAGAGAAAAAATAGCTGAAAAACATTGAAGAATTTGAAAAATTTGAAGAATTTGAAAAATTTGAAGTCATTTGTAGTAGTAGTAGTAGTAGTAGTAGTAGTAGTAGTATCAGTAGTAGTAGTAGTAGTAGTAGTAGTATCAGTAGTAGTAGTAGTAGTATTAGTTTTTAAAGAATTTGAAGGAATTTGAAGGAATTTGAAGAATTTGAAGGAATTTGTAGTAGTAGTAGTAGTATCAGTAGTACTAGTAGTTGTAATAGTTGTATTATTAGTAGTAATAGTAGTAGTATCAGTAGTAGTACTAGTAGTAGTAGTAGTAGTATCAGTTTTTAAAGAATTTGAAGGAATTTGTAGTAGTAGTAGTAGTAGTAGTAGTAGTATCAGTAGTACTAGTAGTAGTAGTAGTTGTATTAGTAGTAGTAATAATAGTAGTATCAGTAGTATTAGTAGTAGTAGTATCAGTAGTAGTAGTAGTATCAGTTTTTAAAGAATTTGAAGGAATTTGTAGTCGTAGTAGTAGTATTAGTAGTAGTATCAGTAGTACTAGTAGTAGTAGTAGTAGTTGTATTAGTAGTAATAATAGTAGTAGTAGCAGTAGTAGTTGTAGTAGCAGTAGTGGTAGCAGTAGCAGCAATAGTATCATTAGTAGTAGTAGTATCAGGAGTAGTAGTAGTAGTAGTTGTAGTAGTAGTATCAGTAGGAGTAGTATCAGTAGTAGTAGTAGTATCAGTTTTTAAAGAATTTGAAGGAATTTGAAGGAATTTGTAGTAGTAGTAGTAGTAGTAGTAGTAGTAGTAGTATCAGTAGTACTAGTAGTAGTAGTAGTAGTAGTAATAGTAGTAGTATCAGTAGTAGTTGTTGTAGTATCAGCAGTAGCATCAGTAGTAGTAGCAGTAGCAGCAGTAGTATCATTAGTAGTAGTAGTAGTGGTAGTAGTATCAGTAGTAGTAGTAGTAGTATCAGAAGTAGTAGTATCAGTTGTAGTAGTAGTAGTAGGAGTAGTAGTAGTAGGAGTAGTATCTGTTGTAGTTGTAGTATTAATATCAGTTGTATCAGAAGAATTAGAAGGAATTTGAAAAATTTTAAGAATTTGAAAAATTTGAAGAATTTGAAGTATTTGAAGTATTTGAAAAATGTGGAAAAATTTGAAAAATTTGAAAAAATTTGAAAAATCTGAAAGATTTGAACCATTTGAACAATTTGAACAATAAGAATGATTAAAAGAATTTGAAGGAATTTGAAGGAATATGAAAAATGTGAAGAATTTGAAGGAATTTGCATTCATTTCAATGGGAAAAAAGCACGCACAAAAAGTACAAATATTTTAAAAAGTATTAAAGTTAGATTAATGATGAGATATAGCAGGAATGTCGGGAAGGAGCTGAACGTTTTGACACCAAAATTGTTGAAATCGGTTGAAGTATGTGGGAGTAGTTACACGCCGACGGAATAATAATAATAATAACTAGAAAAAGCTGTTCCTACGCAACAGCGAGTGAGAATGCTAATCTGCAGAATGATTTGAGGAGAAGATGCAGAAGATCCATGCAGAAGAGAAAAAATAGCTGAAAAACATTGAAGAATTTGAAAAATTTGAAGAATTTGAACAATTTGAAGTAACTTGTAGTAGTAGTAGTAGTACTAGTATCAGTAGTAGTAGTAGTAGTAGTAGCAGTAGTAGCAGTAGTAGTAGTAGTATCAGTAGTAGTAGTATTAGTTTTTAAAGAATTTGAAGGAATTTGAAGAATTTGAAGGAATTTGTAGTAGTAGTAGTAGTAGTATCAGTAGTACTACTAGTAGTAGTAGTTGTATTATTAGTAGTAATAGTTGTAGTATCAGTAGTAGTAGTATCAGTAGTAGTAGTAGTATCAGTTTTTTAAAGAATTTGAAGGAATTTGAAGGAATTTGTAGTAGTAGTAGTAGTAGTAGTAGTAGTAGTATCAGTAGTACTACTAGTAGTAGTTGTTGTATTAGTAGTAGTAATAGTAGTAGTATCAGTAGTAGTAGTAGTAGTATCAGTAGTAGTAGTAGTAGTATCAGTAGTAGTAGTAGTATCAGTTTTTAAAGAATTTGAAGGAATTTTTAGTAGTAGTAGTAGTATTAGTAGTAGTATCAGTAGTACTAGTAGTAGTAGTTGTTGTATTAGTAGTAGTAATAGTAGTAGTAGCAGTAGTAGTTGTTGTAGTAGCAGTAGTAGTAGCAGTAGCAGCAGTAGTATCATTAGTAGTAGTAGTAGTAGTAGTAGTATTATCAGTAGTAGTAGTGGTATCAGTAGTGGTAGTAGTAGTAGTATCAGTAGTAGTAGTAGAAGTATCAGTAGTAGTAGGAGTAGTATGAGTTTTTAAAGAATTTGAAGGAATTTGAAGAATTTGAAGGAATTTGTAGTAGTAGTAGTAGTAGTAGTAGTAGTAGTATCAGTAGTACTAGTAGTAGTAGTAGTAGTAGTAGTAATTGTAGTAGTATCAGTAGTAGTTGTTGTAGTATCAGCAGTAGCATCAGTAGTAGTAGCAGTAGCAGCAGTAGTATCATTAGTAGTAGTAGTAGTGGTAGTAGTATCAGTAGTAGTAGTAGTAGTATCAGTAGTAGTAGTATCAGTTGTAGTAGTAGTAGTAGTAGTAGTAGTAGTAGTAGTAGTATCTGTTGTAGTAGTAGTATTAATATCAGTTTTATCAGAAGAATTAGAAGGAATTTGAAAAATTTGAAGAATTCGAAAAATTTGAAGAATTTGAAGTATTTGAAGTATTTGAAAAAATTTGAAAAATTTGAAAAAATTTGAAAAATCTGAAAGATTTGAAAAATATGAAAGATTTGAACCATTTGAACCATTTGAACAATTTCAACAATAAGAAGAATTTGAAAGAATTTGAAGGAATATGAAAAATTTGAAGAATTTGAAGGATTTTGCATTGATTTCAATGGGAGCAACCAAAAACGCACAAAAAGTGAAATATTTTAAAAAGTATAAAAGTTAGCATAACCATGAGATATAGCAGGCATGCCGGGAACGAGCCGAACGTTTTGACACCAAAATTGTTGAAATTGGTTGAAGTATGCGGGAGTAGTTAGACGCCGACGGAATAATAATAATAATAATAACTAGAAAAAGCTGTTCCTACGCAACAGCGAGTGAGAATGCTAATCTGCAGAATGATTTGAGAAGATGCAGAAGATCCATGCAGAAGAGAAAAAATAGCTGAAAAATATTAAAGAATTTGAAAAATTTGAAGAATTTGAACAATTTGAAGTAATTTGTAGTATCAGTAGTAGTAGTAGTAGTATCAGTAGTATCAGTAGTAGCAGTAGTATCAGTAGTAGCAGTAGTAGTATCAGTAGTAGTAGTAGTAGTATCAGTAGTATCAGTAGTAGCAGTAGTAGTAGTAGTATCAGTAGTAGTAGTAGTAGTTTTTAAAGAATTTGAAGGAATTTGAAGGTATTTGAAGAATTTGAAGGAATTTGTAGTAGTAGTAGTAGTATCAGTAGTACTAGTAGTAGTAGTAGTTGTATTATTAGTAGTAATAGTAGTAGTATCAGTATTATTAGTAGTAATATCAGTAGTAGTAGCAGTATCAGTTTTTAAAGAATTTGAAGGAATTTGAAGGAATTTGTAGTAGTAGTAGTAGTAGTAGTATCAGTAGTACTAGTAGTAGTAGTAGTTGTATTAGTAGTAGTAATAGTAGTAGTAGTAGTATCAGTAGTAGTAGTAGCAGCAGTAGTATCATTAGTAGTAGTAGTATCAGTAGTAGTAGTAGTATCAGTAGTAGTAGTAGTAGTAGTAGTATCAGTAGTAGTAGAAGTATCAGTAGTAGTAGGAGTAGTATCAGTAGTAGTAGTAGTATCAGTTTTTAAAGAATTTGAAGGAATTTGCAGAATTTAAAGGAATTTGTAGTAGTAGTAGTAGTAGTAGTAGTATCAGTAGTACTAGTAGTAGTAGTAGTAGTAGTAATAGTAGTAGTATCAGTAGTAGTTGTAGTACCAGCAGTAGCATCAGTAGTAGTAGCAGTAGCAGCAGTAGTATCATTAGTAGTAGTAGTAGTGGTAGTAGTAGTATCAGTAGTAGTAGTAGTAGTATCAGTAGTAGTAGTATCAGTTGTAGTAGTATCAGTTGTAGTAGTAGTAGTAGTAGGAGTAGTATCTGTTGTAGTTGTAGTATTAATATCAGTTGTATCAGGAGAATTAGAAGGAATTTGAAAAATTTGAAGAATTTGACAAATTTGAAGAATTTGAAGTATTTGAAGTATTTGAAAAATTTGAAAAAATTTGAAAAATATGAAAAAATTTGAAAAATCTGAAAGATTTGAACCATTTGAACCATTTGAACAATTTGAACAATAAGAATGATTAAAAGAATTTGAAGGAATTTGAAGGAATATAAAAAATTTGAAGAATTTGAAGGAATTTGCATTCATTTCAATGGGAAAAAAGTACGCACAAAAAGTACAAATATTTTAAAAAGTATTAAAGTTAGAATAATGATGAGATATAGCAGGAATGTCGGGAAGGAGCTGAACGTTTTGACACCAAAATTGTTGAAATCGGTTGAAGTATGTGGGAGTAGTTACACGCCGACGGAATAATAATAATAATAATAATAATAATAATAATAATAATAAAGAAAAACAGGAAAACAATAAGTGAGAATGCTGTATAGCATTCTCACTGATAAAGAAAAACAGGAAAACAATAAGTGAGAATGCTGTATAGCATTCTCACTGATAATAATAATAACTAGAAAAAGCTGTTCCTACGCAACAGCGAGTGAGAATGCTAATCTGCAGAATGATTTGAGGAGAAGATGCAGAAGATCCATGCAGAAGAGAAAAAATAACTAAAAAACATTGAAGAATTTGAAAAATTTGAAGAATTTGAAGTAATTTGTATTAGTAGTAGTAGTAGTAGTATCAGTAGTAGTAGTAGTAGTAGTATCAGTAGTAGTAGTAGTATCAGTAGTATCAGTAGTAGCAGTAGTAGTAGTAGTATCAGTAGTAGTAGTATCAGTTTTTAAAGAATCTTAAGGAATTTGAAGGAATTTGTAGTAGTAGTTGTAGTAGTATCAGTAGTACTAGTAGTAGTAGTAGTTGTTGTAGTAAAAGTTGTTGTAGTAGCAGCAGTAGTATCGTTAGTAGTAGTAGTAGTAGTAGTTTCAGTAGTAGTAGTAGTAGTATCAGTAGTAGTAGTAGTAGTAGTATCAGTAGTAGTAGTAGTAGTAGTAGTAGTAGTAGTAGTAGTAGTATCAGTAGTAGTAGTATCAGTAGTAGTAGTATCAGTAGTAGTAGTAGTAGTATCAGTTTTTAAAGAATTTGAAGGAATTTGAAGAATTTGAAGGAATTTGTAGTAGTAGTAGTATCAGTAGTACTAGTAGTAGTAGTAGTAGTAGTTGTATTAGTAGTAGTAGTATCAGTAGTAGTAGTATCAGTAGTAGCAGTAGTAGCAGTTTTTAAAGAATTTTCAAGGAATTTGTAGTAGTAGTAGTAGTAGTAGTAGTATCAGTAGTTCTAGTAGTAGTAGTAGTTGTATTAGTAGTAGTAATAGTAGTAGTATCAGTAGTTGTAGTAGTAGTATCAGTAGTAGTGGTAGTATCAGTTTTTAAAGAATTTGAAGGAATTTGTAGTAGTAGTAGTAGTAGTAGTATTAGTAGTAGTTTCAGTAGTACTAGTAGTGGTAGTAGTATCAGTAGTAGTACTAGTAGTGGTAGTAGTATCAGTAGTAGTAATAGTAGTAGTAGCAGTAGTAGTTGTTGTAGTAGCAGTAGTAGTAGCAGTAGCAGCAGTAGTATCATTAGTAGTAGTAGTAGTAGTAGTAGTAGTAGTAGTAGTATCAGTAGTAGTAGTAGTATCAGTAGTAGTAGTAGTAGTATCAGTAGTAGTAGTATAAGTATCAGTAGTAGTAGTAGTAGTATCAGTGGTAGTGGTAGTATCATTTTTTAAAGTTTTGAAGGAATTTGTAGTAGTAGTAGTAGTAGTAGTAGTATCAGTAGTACTAGTTGTGGTAGTAGTTGTATTAGTAGTAGTAATAGTAGTAGTATCAGTAGTTGTAGTAGTAGTATCAGTAGTAGTGGTAGTATCAGTTTTTAAAGAATTTGAAGGAATTTGTAGTAGTAGTAGTAGTAGTAGTATTAGTAGTAGTTTCAGTAGTACTAGTAGTGGTAGTAGTATCAGTAGTAGTACTAGTAGTGGTAGTAGTATCAGTAGTAGTAATAGTAGTAGTAGCAGTAGTAGTTGTTGTAGTAGCAGTAGTAGTAGCAGTAGCAGCAGTAGTATCATTAGTAGTAGTAGTAGTAGTAGTAGTAGTAGTAGTAGTATCAGTAGTAGTAGTAGTATCAGTAGTAGTAGTAGTAGTATCAGTAGTAGTAGTAGTAGTAGTAGTAGTATCAGTAGTAGTAGTAGAAGTATCAGTAGTAGTAGGAGTAGTATCAGTAGTAGTAGTAGTATCAGTTTTTAAAGAATTTGAAGGAATTTGTAGTCGTAGTAGTAGTCGTAGTAGAAGTACTATCAGTAGTAGTAGTAGTAGTATCAGTAGTATCAGTAGTAGTAGTAGTAGTATCAGTAGTATCAGTAGTAGCAGTAGTAGTAGTAGTATCAGTAGTAGTAGTATCAGTTTTTAAGGAATTTGAAGGAATTTGAAGGAATTTGTAGTAGTAGTAGTAGTAGTATCAGTAGTACTAGTAGTAGTAGTTGTTGTTGTATTATTAGTAGTAAATGTAGAAGTGTCAGTAGTAGTAGTAGTAGTAGTAGTAGTAGTATCAGTAGTAGTAGTAGTATCAGTTTTTAAAGAATTTGAAGGAATTTGTAGTAGTAGTAGTATCAGTAGTATCAGTAGTATCAGTAGTACTAGTTGTTGTATTAGTAGTAGTAATAGTAGTAGTATCAGTAGTAATAGTAGTAGTATCAGTAGTAGTAGTAGTAGTATCAGTAGTAGTGGTAGAATCAGTTTTTAAAGAATTTGAAGGAATTTGTAGTAGTAGTAGTAGTATTAGTAGTAGTATCAGTAGTACTAGTAGTGGTAGTAGTTGTATTAGTAGTAGTAATAGTAGTAGTAGCAGTAGTATCATTAGTAGTAGTAGTAGTAGTAGCAGTAGCAGCAGTAGTATCATTAGTAGTAGTAGTAGTAGTAGTAGTATCAGTAGTAGTAGTAATATCAGTAGTAGTAGTAGTAGTAGTAATATCAGTAGTAGTAGTAGAAGTATCAGTAGGACTAGTATCAGTAGTAGTAGTAGTATCAGTTTTTAAAGAATTTGAAGGAATTTGAAGAATTTAAAGGAATTTGTAGTAGTAGTAGTATCAGTAGTACTAGTAGTAGTAGTAGTAGCAGTAATAGTAGTAGTATCAGTAATAGTTGTTGTAGTATCAGCAGTAGCATCAGTAGTAGTAGCAGTAGCAGCAAGAGTATCATTAGTAGTAGTAGTAGTGGTAATAGTATCAGTAGTAGTAGTAGTAGTAGTATCAATAGTAGTAGTATCAGTTGTAGTAGTAGTAGTAGTAGTAGAAGTAGTAGTAGTAGAAGTAGTAGTAGAAGAAGTAGTATCTGTTGTAGTAGTAGTATTAATATCAGTTGTATCAGAAGAACTAGAAGGAATTTGAAAATTTGAAGTATTCGAAAAAATTGAAAAAATCTGAAAAATTTGAAAAAAATTGAAAAATTTGAAAGATTTGAACAATTTGAACCATTTGAACAATTTGAACATTAAGAACGATTATAAGAATTTGAAAGAATTTGAAGGAATATGAAAAATTTGAAGAATTTGAAGGAATTTGCATTCATTTCAATGGGAACAAAAAACGCACAAAAAGTACAAATACTTTAAAAAGTATAAAAGGTACCATAACCATGAGATATAGCAGTAATGTCGAGAACGAGCCGAACGTTTTGGTACCAAAATCGTTGAAATCGGTTGAAGTATGCAGGAGTAGTTAGACGCACAAAAACGTACGGAATAATAATAATAATAATAATAATAATAATAATAATAATAAAGAAAAACAGGAAAACAATAAGTGAGAATGCTGTATAGCATTCTCACTGATAATAATAAAGAAAAACAGGAAAACAATAAGTGAGAATGCTGTATAGCATTCTCACTGATAATAATAAAGAAAAACAGGAAAACAATAAGTGAGAATGCTGTATAGCATTCTCACTGATAACTAGAAAAAGCTGTTCCTACGCAACAGCGAGTGAGAATGCTAATCTGCAGAATGATTTGAGGAGAAGATGCAGAAGATCAATGCAGAAGAGAAAAAATAGCTAAAAAACATTGAAGAATTAGAAAATTTTGAAGAATTTGAAGAATTTGAAGTAATTTGTAGTAGTAGTAGTAGTCGTAGTAGAAGTACTATCAGTAGTAGTAGTAGTAGTATCAGTAGTAGTAGTAGTAGTATCAGTAGTATCAGTAGTAGCAGTAGTAGTAGTAGTATCAGTAGTAGTAGTATCAGTTTTTAAGGAATTTGAAGGAATTTGAAGGAATTTGTAGTAGTAGTAGTAGTAGTAGTATCAGTAGTACTAGTAGTAGTAGTTGTTGTTGTATTATTAGTAGTAAATGTAGAAGTGTCAGTAGTAGTAGTAGTAGTAGTAGTAGTATCAGTAGTAGTAGTAGTATCAGTTTTTAAAGAATTTGAAGGAATTTGTAGTAGTAGTAGTAGTAGTAGTATCAGTAGTATCAGCAGTACTAGTTGTTGTATTAGTAGTAGTAATAGTAGTAGTATCAGTAGTAATAGTAGTAGTATCAGTAGTAGTAGTAGTAGTATCAGTAGTAGTGGTAGAATCAGTTTTTAAAGAATTTGAAGGAATTTGTAGTAGTAGTAGTAGTAGTAGTAGTATCAGTAGTACTAGTAGTGGTAGTAGTTGTATTAGTAGTAGTAATAGTAGTAGTAGCAGTAGTAGTTATTGTAGTAGCAGTAGTAGTAGCAGTAGCAGCAGTAGTATCATTAGTAGTAGTAGTAGTATCAGTAGTAGTAGTAATATCAGTAGTAGTAGTAGTAGTAGTAATATCAGTAGTAGTAGTAATATCAGTAGTAGTAGTAGAAGTATCAGTAGGAGTAGTATCAGTTTTTAAAGAATTTGGAGGAATTTGAAGAATTTAAAGGAATTTGTAGTAGTAGTAGTATCAGTAGTACTAGTAGTAGTAGTAGTAGTAGTAATAGTAGTACTATCAGTAATAGTTGTTGTAGTATCAGCAGTAGCATCAGTAGTAGTAGCAGTAGCAGCAAGAGTATCATTAGTAGTAGTAGTAGTGGTAATAGTATCATTAGTAGTAGTAGTAGTATCAGTAGTAGTAGTAATATCAGTAGTAGTAGTAGTAGTAGTAATATCAGTAGTAGTAGTAATATCAGTAGTAGTAGAAGGAGTAGTATCTGTTGTAGTAGTAGTATTAATATCAGTTGTATCAGAAGAACTAGAAGGAATTTGAAGAATTTGAAAAATTTGAAGAATTTGAAGTATTTGAAGTATTCGAAAAAATTGAAAAAATCTGAAAAATTTGAAAAAAATTGAAAAATTTGAAAGATTTGAACAATTTGAACCATTTGAACAATTTGAACATTAAGAACGATTATAAGAATTTGAAAGAATTTGAAGGAATATGAAAAATTTGAAGAATTTGAAGGAATTTGCATTCATTTCAATGGGAACAAAAAACGCACAAAAAGTACAAATACTTTAAAAAGTATAAAAGGTACCATAACCATGAGATATAGCAGTAATGTCGAGAACGAGCCGAACGTTTTGGTACCAAAATCGTT
Organism: Fundulus diaphanus; assembly: GCA_037039145.1. Classification (NCBI taxonomy): domain Eukaryota; kingdom Metazoa; phylum Chordata; class Actinopteri; order Cyprinodontiformes; family Fundulidae; genus Fundulus; species Fundulus diaphanus. Next base: position 10,340 of record JAZIBN010000255.1, read on the forward strand.
GAAATCGGTTGAAGTATGCAGGAGTAGTTAGACGCACAAAAACGTACGGAATAATAATAATAATAATAATAATAATAATAATAATAAAGAAAAACAGGAAAACAATAAGTGAGAATGCTGTATAGCATTCTCACTGACTAGAAAAAGCTGTTCCTACGCAACAGCGAGTGAGAATGCTAATCTGCAGAATGATTTGAGGAGAAGATGCAGAAGATCAATGCAGAAGAGAAAAAATTGCTAAAAAAATTGAAGAATTAGAAAAATTTGAAGAATTTGAACAATTTGAAGTAATTTGTAGTAGTATTAGTATTAGTAGTAGAAGTACTATCAGTAGTAGTAGTATCAGTAGTATCAGTAGTAGTAGTAGTAGTATCAGTAGTATCAGTAGTAGCAGTAGTAGTAGTAGTATCAGTAGTAGTAGTATCAGTTTTTAAGGAATTTGAAGGAATTTGAGGAATTTGAAGGAATTTGTAGTAGTAGTAGTAGTATCAGTAGTACTAGTAGTAGTAGTTGTTGTTGTATTATTAGTAGTAATAGTAGTAGTGTCAGTAGTAGTAGTAGTAGTAGTATCAGTAGTAGTAGTAGTATCAGTTTTTAAAGAATTTGAAGGAATTTGTAGTAGTAGTAGTAGTAGTAGTAGTAGTAGTAGTATCAGTAGTATCAGTAGTACTAGTTGTTGTATTAGTAGTAGTAATAGTAGTAGTATCAGTAGTAGTAGTAGTAGTAGTATCAGTAGTAGTGGTAGTATCAGTTTTTAAAGAATTTGAAGGAATTTGTAGTAGTAGTAGTATTAGTAGTAGAAGTACTATCAGTAGTAGTAGTATCAGTAGTATCAGTAGTAGTAGTAGTATCAGTAGTAGCAGTAGTAGTAGTAGTAGCAGTAGTAGTAGTAGTATCAGTAGTAGTAGTATCAGTTTTTAAGGAATTTGAAGCAATTTGAAGGAATTTGTAGTAGTAGTAGTAGTAGTATCAGTAGTACTAGTAGTAGTTGTTGTTGTATTATTAGTAGTAATAGTAGTAGTGTCAGTAGTAGTAGTAGTAGTAGTATCAGTAGTAGTAGTAGTATCAGTTTTTAAAGAATTTGAAGGAATTTGTAGTAGTAGTAGTAGTAGTAGTAGTAGTAGTAGTAGTAGTATCAGTAGTATCAGTAGTACTAGTTGTTGTATTAGTAGTAGTAATAGTAGTAGTATCAGTAGTAGTAGTAGTAGTATCAGTAGTAGTGGTAGTATCAGTAGTAGTAGTAGAAGTATCAGTAGTAGTAGGAGTAGTATCAGTAGTAGTAGGAGTAGTATCAGTAGTAGTAGTAGTATCAGTTTTTAAAGAATTTGAAGGAGTTTGCAGAATTTAAAGGAATTTGTAGTAGTAGTAGTAGTAGTAGTAGTAGTAGTAGTAGTATCAGTAGTACTAGTAGTAGTAATAGTAGTAGTATCAGTAGTAGTTGTAGTATCAGCAGTAGCATCAGTAGTAGTAGCAGTAGCAGCAGTAGTATCATTAGTAGTAGTAGTAGTGGTAGTAGTATCAGTAGTAGTAGTAGTATCAGTAGTAGTAGTATCAGTTGTAGTAGTAGTAGTAGTAAGAGTAGTATATGTTGTAGTTGTAGTATTAATATCAGTTGTATCAGAAGAATTAGAAGGAATTTGAAAAATTTGAAGAATTTGAAAAATTTGAAGAATTTGAAGTATTTGAAGTATTTGAAAAATTTGAAAAAATTTGAAAAATATGAAAAAAATTGAAAAATCTGAAAGATTTGAACCATTTGAACAATTTGAACAATAAGAATGATTAAAAGAATTTGAAGGAATTTGAAGGAATATGAAAAATTAGAAGAATTTGAAGGAATTTGCATTCATTTCAATGGGAAAAAAGTACGCACAAAAAGTACAAATATTTTAAAAAGTATTAAAGTTAGAATAATGATGAGATATAGCAGGAATGTCGGGAAGGAGCTGAACGTTTTGACACCAAAATTGTTGAAATCGGTTGAAGTATGTGGGAGTAGTTACACGCCGACGGAATAATAATAATAACTAGAAAAATTTGCATTTCCTGCGAAAATGCACTGTGAATGCAGATAGCTGAATGATTGAGCAAAAGATGCAGAAGATCTTTGAAGAAGAGAAAAAATAGCTGAAAAGCATTGAAGAAGTTGAAAAAGTTGAAGAATTTGAAAGAGTTGAAGAATTTGAAAGAGTTGAAGAATTTGAACATGAAAGAACAATAGCTGAATGATTAGAAGAAGAAAAAACTGAGGGAAAGGCACCAAACATTTCCTAACTCATTCTAAACACTGAATCGTTTAACAAAGCATAAGTAGAATTTCAAACTTGAATATACTGTTGCCATATGTGGGCCTGCATTTCTAGGGAGTATAAGGGGTTTCGCCCCCATTGAAAAGCATTGGATGTTTGACACCTCCTAACTTGGAGATGCTTTACGTGACGAGGCCCAAACTTATTGTGGAGCATTCTGTATAAAGGAGGTACAGACTCTGTAAAGCAGAAGTTTGTCCGAGCTTCCTAGAGCTACTTCCAATTAGCAACATGCTAACCGTTAGCCGCTAACATGGTTGTGCTCAGGATCACCGGGTGATTGTACTCTGTCAGTTTGGTCCAAATCCTGTACTGGGAAGTGCCTCAAATAGGGGTGCCAATACTTAATGTCGCAAACATGACCAAAGTTCATGGGTCAGATTGGCCTCCTTTAGCAACTCAGCCTCACCACATCTGGGCCCAGAACTCAATATTTGACCAAAATGGTCAGTAGCGCCATTTCCCACAGGTGGGTGGTGCTGTATTGGCCAATTATGTCGTGTCTGGGCATCATGCCAGATCCTGTTGGAAGCAAAGGCCCAATAGGAAAGCATGTGAAATCCAAAATGGGACAGAAAAGTGACACATGGCTGAAAGTCACTTGAAAATTTAAAAATGTTAAGAGGAAGTGACTGTGCGAATTTCAGATTCCTACATTAATCACAGCCGCTGCAGCGGGCGTCGAAAGTTGCCATTGTATCTCAATTGAGCCTCTCCCTCTGGCCCTCAGAGTTCCGTCGTCATGGAAACTCACTCACACCTCTGCTGCAGGCCAGTCTACCGAAGTGCAGAGACTTTGCTCACAATAAGTCCCATTGGATTATAATGGAGAACTTTGCCCCGAACAACGCTCCATATCTCCTGATCCGTAAATGGTAGAGACGTAATTTTTTCTGCGTTTATTTCTTAACGGATAGGGGAAGAAGACTTGCTATCGGTTTTTGCAGGAAATATTTTAATAAAGGCGTAAAAAATTATGATCTAAAGCGGATTTTTAAGGAATTTAAAAAATCCTCTAAAAACGGTCCCGAACAAATCGCTCTAGCTGAAAAAGTATAGGAGATATCAAAATAATTCTTTAACTGTGAGTATCAGCAGGCTTTTGAGGACTATGTTGCTCATTTTTATGTTTGTACAAAAATCGGTGTAGGCACACCGACGATGTAAAAAAGTGGATCATGTGGAAAAATGCAGCTCTAAAGCATTTTTCGGATTTTGAACATTCGCTACTCCCGAACAAATTGTTCCTGCGGCAAAACCGTAACAGTTATCCAAAAAATTCCTCTTTTGTGAGTGCCAGAAGTGTCTGGACTTGAATGTGTGAAAGTCTCATGCCTGTACATCAAACGGTTTAGGAGTAGCGACGATGCGAAAACGTGTGATGTTTTGGATTTTCAGACGTCATTTTTCAAAACCGCTCCATAGGAAATGAATGGGGGAGGTTTCGGGTTTGAGTCGGTCTGAGGTGATTTGCGAAAAATCTATAAATGCTACACCAATGAGGGTTACATTTCCTGAATCCAGACAAAAATTCCTACGTTTTGATGTATAATTTATGTGGATAGGTTGAAAATTGAGCGAGTGAGAAGAAGTTGTTCGGAGAAGAAGAATATGTTGAATTTCTAGAGTGCGCACTCTATAACTGCCTCCTTGACGACCATAGCAACGAATGTTATTTGCTGAATTTCTTGAAAAGCCAAAATTATTTTAAGGAGGTACTATATGAAAATGGTAAAAGATATGAAAAAGCTGAAATATACCATAATAGCTGAAAGATATCACTACATTTTAAAAGTTGATTGGCGTTTCTAGCTGAAAGTAGGCTGAAGCAGTAAGCTGTCAAAAAGCAGCTGAAATGAGCGGAATTTTAGTGAATTACATTCATTTCCTATGGGAGAAAAAAAAGCTGAAAATTTGCAGAAAAAGCTGAATATTTTAAAAAGTTGAAAAGGTATAAGTACAAAAAGATATAGCCATCGATTCCAGAAGAAGCTTAATAGTTTAAAAGTTGAATGGTTGAAATCGGACAAAAACTGTAGGAGGAGAAGCGAATCAAACTTTAAACAGTAACTAGAAAAAGCTGTTCCTACGCAACAGCGAGTGAGAATGCTAATCTGCAGAATGATTTGAGGAGAAGATGCAGAAGATCCATGCAGAAGAGAAAAAATAGCTGAAAAATATTAAAGAATTTGAAAAATTTGAAGAATTTGAACAATTTGAAGTAATTTGTAGTAGTAGTAGTAGTAGTAGTATCAGTAGTAGTAGTAGTAGTAGTATCAGTAGTAGCAGTAGTAGTAGTATCAGTAGTAGTAGTAGTAGTTTTTAAAGAATTTGAAGGAATTTGAAGGTATTTGAAGAATTTGAAGGAATTTGTAGTAGTAGTAGTAGTAGTATCAGTAGTACTAGTAGTAGTAGTAGTTGTATTATTAGTAGTAATAGTAGTAGTATCAGTAGTATTAGTAGTAATATCAGTAGTAGTAGCAGTATCAGTTTTTAAAGAATTTGAAGGAATTTGAAGGAATTTGTAGTATTGTAGTAGTAGTAGTAGTAGTAGTAGTAGTAGTAGTAGTAGTATCAGTAGTACTAGTAGTAGTAATAGTTGTATTACTAGTAGTAATAGTAGTAGTATCAGTAGTAGTAGTAGTAGTATCAGTAGTAGTAGCAGTAGCAGCAGTAGTATCATTAGTAGTAGTAGTATCAGTAGTAGTAGTAGTATCAGTAGTAGTAGTAGTAGTAGTAGTATCAGTAGTAGTAGTAGAAGTATCAGTAGTAGTAGGAGTAGTATCAGTAGTAGTAGTAGTAGTAGTATCAGTTTTTAAAGAATTTGAAGGAATTTGCAGAATTTAAAGGAATTTGTAGTAGTAGTAGTAGTAGTAGTAGTAGTAGTAGTAGTAGTAGTAGTAGTAGTATCAGTAGTACTAGTAGTAGTAATAGTAGTAGTATCAGTAGTAGTTGTAGTATCAGCAGTAGCATCAGTAGTAGTAGCAGTAGTATCATTAGTAGTAGTAGTAGTGGTAGTAGTATCAGTAGTAGTAGTAGTATCAGTAGTAGTAGTATCAGTTGTAGTAGTAGTAGTAGTAAGAGTAGTATCTGTTGTAGTTGTAGTATTAATATCAGTTGTATCAGAAGAATTAGAAGGAATTTGAAAAATTTGAAGAATTTGAAAAATTTGAAGAATTTGAAGTATTTGAAGTATTTGAAAAATTTGAAAAAATTGGAAAAATTTGAAAAAATTTGAAAAAATTTAAAGATTATAACCATTTGAACCATTTGACCAATAAGAACGATTACAAGAATTTGAAGGAATTCGAAGGAATATGAAAAATTTGAAGAATTTGAAGGAATTTGCATTCATTTCAATGGGAGCAAAAAACGCACAAAAAGTACAAATACTTTAAAAAGTATAAAAGGTACCATAACCATGAGATATAGCAGTAATGTCGAGAACGAGCCGAACGTTTTGGTACAAAAATCATTGAAATCGGTTGAAGTATGCAGGAGTAGTTAGACGCACAAAAACGTACGGAATAATAATAATAATAATAATAACTAGAAAAAGCTGTTCCTACGCAACAGCGAGTGAGAATGCTAATCTGCAGAATGATTTGAGGAGAAGATGCAGAAGATCAATGCAGAAGAGAAAAAATAGCAAAAAAAATTGAAGAATTAGAAAAATTTGAAGAATTTGAACAATTTGAAGTAATTTGTAGTAGTATTAGTATTAGTATTAGAAGTACTATCAGTAGTAGTAGTATCAGTAGTATCAGTAGTAGTAGTAGTAGTATCAGTAGTATCAGTAGTAGCAGTAGTAGTATCAGTAGTAGTAGTATCAGTTTTTAAGGAATTTGAAGGAATTTGAGGAATTTGAAGGAATTTGTAGTAGTAGTAGTAGTATCAGTAGTACTAGTAGTAGTAGTTGTTGTTGTATTTAGTAGTAATAGTAGTAGTGTCAGTAGTAGTAGTAGTAGTAGTATCAGTAGTAGTAGTAGTATCAGTTTTTAAAGAATTTGAAGGAATTTGTAGTAGTAGTAGTAGTAGTAGTAGTATCAGTAGTATCAGTAGTACTAGTTGTTGTATTAGTAGTAGTAATAGTAGTAGTATCAGTAGTAGTAGTAGTAGTAGTATCAGTAGTAGTGGTAGTATCAGTTTTTAAAGAATTTGAAGGAATTTGTAGTAGTAGTAGTATTAGTAGTAGAAGTACTATCAGTAGTAGTAGTATCAGTAGTATCAGTAGTAGTAGTAGTATCAGTAGTATCAGTAGTAGCAGTAGTAGTATCAGTAGTAGTAGTATCTGTTTTTAAGGAATTTGAAGGAATTTGAGGAATTTGAAGGAATTTGTAGTAGTAGTAGTAGTAGTATCAGTAGTACTACTAGTAGTTGTTGTTGTATTATTAGTAGTAATAGTAGTAGTGTCAGTAGTAGTAGTAGTAGTAGTAGTAGTAGTATCAGTAGTAGTAGTAGTATCAGTTTTTAAAGAATTTGAAGGAATTTGTAGTAGTAGTAGTAGTAGTAGTATCAGTAGTACTAGTTGTTGTATTAGTAGTAGTAATAGTAGTAGTATCAGTAGTAGTAGTAGTAGTATCAGTAGTAGTGGTAGTATCAGTTTTTAAAGAATTTGAAGGAATTTGTAGTAGTAGTAGTAGTAGTATTAGTAGTAGTACTAGTAGTGGTAGTAGTTGTATTAGTAGTAGTAATAGTAGTAGTAGCAGTAGTAGTTGTAGTAGCAGTAGTAGTAGCAGTAGCAGAAGTAGTATCATTAGTAGTAGTAGTAGTAGTAGTATCAGTAGTAGTAGTAGTAGTAGTAGTAGTAGTATCAGTAGTAGTAGTAGAAGTATCAGTAGGAGTAGTAGAAGTATCAGTAGGAGTAGTATCAGTAGTAGTATTAGTATCAGTTTTTGAAGAATTTGAAGGAATTCGAAGAATTTAAAGGAATTTGTAGTAGTAGTAGTAGTAGTATCAGTAGTACTACTAGTAGTAGTTGTAGTAGTAATAGTAGTAGTATCAGTAGTAGTTGTTGTAGTATCAGCAGTAGCATCAGTAGTAGTAGCAGTAGCAGCAATAGTATCATTAGTAGTAGTAGTAGTAGTAGTAGTATCAGTAGTAGTAGTATCAGTTGTAGTAGTAGTAGTAGTAGAAGTAGTAGTAGTAGAAGTAGTAGTAGTAGGAGTAGTAGTAGGAGTAGTAGAAGTATCAGTAGGAGTAGTATCTGTTGTAGTAGTAGTATTAATATCAGTTGTATCAGAAGTAGTAGAACTAGAAGGAATTTGAAGAATTTGAAAAATTTGAAGAATTTGAAGTATTTGAAGTATTCGAAAACATTGAAAAAATCTGAAAAATTTGAAAAAAATTTAAAAATTTGAAAGATTTGAACCATTTGAACAATTTGAACATTAAGAACGATTACAAGAATTTGAAGGAATTTGAAGGAATATGAAAAATTTGAAGAATTTGAAGGAATTTGCATTCATTTCAATGGGAACAAAAAACGCACAAAAAGTACAAATACTTTAAAAAGTATAAAAGGTACCATAACCATGAGATATAGCAGTAATGTCGAGAACGAGCCGAACGTTTTGGTACGAAAATCGTTGAAATCGGTTGAAGTATGAAGGAGTAGTTAGATGCACAAAAACGTACGGAATAATAATAATAATAATAATAATAATAATAATAATAATAATAATAATAAAGAAAAACAGGAAAACAATAAGTGAGAATGCTGTATAGCATTCTCACTGATAATAATAATAAAGAAAAACAGGAAAACAATAAGTGAGAATGCTGTATAGCATTCTCACTGATAATAATAATAATAATAAAGAAAAACAGGAAAACAATAAGTGAGAATGCTGTATAGCATTCTCACTGAAAAGGCGAAAGAGGATCTCAATAACTGTGAATGCCTACTGCATTCACAGTAATAATAATAACTAGAAAAAGCTGTTCCTACGCAACAGCGAGTGAGAATGCTAATCTGCAGAATGATTTGAGAAGATGCAGAAGATCCATGCAGAAGAGAAAAAATAGCTGAAAAATATTAAAGAATTTGAAAAATTTGAAGAATTTGAACAATTTGAAGTAATTTGTAGTAGTAGTAGTAGTAGTAGTAGTAGTAGTATCAGTAGTAGTAGTAGGAGTATCAGTAGTATCAGTAGTATCAGTAGTTGTATTATTAGTAGTAATAGTAGTAGTATCAGTAGTAGTAGTAGTAGTTTTTAAAGAATTTGAAGGAATTTGAAGGTATTTGAAGAATTTGAAGGAATTTGTAGTAGTAGTAGTAGTAGTATCAGTAGTACTAGTAGTTGTATTATTAGTAGTAATAGTAGTAGTATCAGTAGTATTAGTAGTAATATCAGTAGTAGTATCAGTATCAGTTTTTAAAGAATTTGAAGGAATTTGAAGGAATTTGTAGTAGTAGTAGTAGTAGTATTATCAGTAGTACTAGTAGTAGTAGTAGTTGTATTAGTAGTAGTAATAGTAGTAGTAGTAGTATCAATAGTAGTAGTAGCAGCAGTAGTATCATTAGTAGTAGTAGTATCAGTAGTAGTAGTAGTATCAGTAGTAGTAGTAGTAGTAGTAGTAGTGGTAGTAGTATCAGTAGTAGTAGTAGTAGTATCAGAAGTAGTAGTATCAGTTGTAGTAGTAGTAGTAGGAGTAGTAGTAGTAGGAGTAGTATCTGTTGTAGTTGTAGTATTAATATCAGTTGTATCAGAAGAATTAGAAGGAATTTGAAAAATTTTAAGAATTTGAAAAATTTGAAGAATTTGAAGTATTTGAAGTATTTGAAAAATGTGGAAAAATTTGAAAAATTTGAAAAAATTTGAAAAATCTGAAAGATTTGAACCATTTGAACAATTTGAACAATAAGAATGATTAAAAGAATTTGAAGGAATTTGAAGGAATATGAAAAATGTGAAGAATTTGAAGGAATTTGCATTCATTTCAATGGGAAAAAAGCACGCACAAAAAGTACAAATATTTTAAAAAGTATTAAAGTTAGATTAATGATGAGATATAGCAGGAATGTCGGGAAGGAGCTGAACGTTTTGACACCAAAATTGTTGAAATCGGTTGAAGTATGTGGGAGTAGTTACACGCCGACGGAATAATAATAATAATAACTAGAAAAAGCTGTTCCTACGCAACAGCGAGTGAGAATGCTAATCTGCAGAATGATTTGAGGAGAAGATGCAGAAGATCCATGCAGAAGAGAAAAAATAGCTGAAAAACATTGAAGAATTTGAAAAATTTGAAGAATTTGAACAATTTGAAGTAACTTGTAGTAGTAGTAGTAGTACTAGTATCAGTAGTAGTAGTAGTAGTAGTAGCAGTAGTAGCAGTAGTAGTAGTAGTATCAGTAGTAGTAGTATTAGTTTTTAAAGAATTTGAAGGAATTTGAAGAATTTGAAGGAATTTGTAGTAGTAGTAGTAGTAGTATCAGTAGTACTACTAGTAGTAGTAGTTGTATTATTAGTAGTAATAGTTGTAGTATCAGTAGTAGTAGTATCAGTAGTAGTAGTAGTATCAGTTTTTTAAAGAATTTGAAGGAATTTGAAGGAATTTGTAGTAGTAGTAGTAGTAGTAGTAGTAGTAGTATCAGTAGTACTACTAGTAGTAGTTGTTGTATTAGTAGTAGTAATAGTAGTAGTATCAGTAGTAGTAGTAGTAGTATCAGTAGTAGTAGTAGTAGTATCAGTAGTAGTAGTAGTATCAGTTTTTAAAGAATTTGAAGGAATTTTTAGTAGTAGTAGTAGTATTAGTAGTAGTATCAGTAGTACTAGTAGTAGTAGTTGTTGTATTAGTAGTAGTAATAGTAGTAGTAGCAGTAGTAGTTGTTGTAGTAGCAGTAGTAGTAGCAGTAGCAGCAGTAGTATCATTAGTAGTAGTAGTAGTAGTAGTAGTATTATCAGTAGTAGTAGTGGTATCAGTAGTGGTAGTAGTAGTAGTATCAGTAGTAGTAGTAGAAGTATCAGTAGTAGTAGGAGTAGTATGAGTTTTTAAAGAATTTGAAGGAATTTGAAGAATTTGAAGGAATTTGTAGTAGTAGTAGTAGTAGTAGTAGTAGTAGTATCAGTAGTACTAGTAGTAGTAGTAGTAGTAGTAGTAATTGTAGTAGTATCAGTAGTAGTTGTTGTAGTATCAGCAGTAGCATCAGTAGTAGTAGCAGTAGCAGCAGTAGTATCATTAGTAGTAGTAGTAGTGGTAGTAGTATCAGTAGTAGTAGTAGTAGTATCAGTAGTAGTAGTATCAGTTGTAGTAGTAGTAGTAGTAGTAGTAGTAGTAGTAGTAGTAGTATCTGTTGTAGTAGTAGTATTAATATCAGTTTTATCAGAAGAATTAGAAGGAATTTGAAAAATTTGAAGAATTCGAAAAATTTGAAGAATTTGAAGTATTTGAAGTATTTGAAAAAATTTGAAAAATTTGAAAAAATTTGAAAAATCTGAAAGATTTGAAAAATATGAAAGATTTGAACCATTTGAACCATTTGAACAATTTCAACAATAAGAAGAATTTGAAAGAATTTGAAGGAATATGAAAAATTTGAAGAATTTGAAGGATTTTGCATTGATTTCAATGGGAGCAACCAAAAACGCACAAAAAGTGAAATATTTTAAAAAGTATAAAAGTTAGCATAACCATGAGATATAGCAGGCATGCCGGGAACGAGCCGAACGTTTTGACACCAAAATTGTTGAAATTGGTTGAAGTATGCGGGAGTAGTTAGACGCCGACGGAATAATAATAATAATAACTAGAAAAAGCTGTTCCTACGCAACAGCGAGTGAGAATGCTAATCTGCAGAATGATTTGAGAAGATGCAGAAGATCCATGCAGAAGAGAAAAAATAGCTGAAAAATATTAAAGAATTTGAAAAATTTGAAGAATTTGAACAATTTGAAGTAATTTGTAGTATCAGTAGTAGTAGTAGTAGTATCAGTAGTATCAGTAGTAGCAGTAGTATCAGTAGTAGCAGTAGTAGTATCAGTAGTAGTAGTAGTAGTATCAGTAGTATCAGTAGTAGCAGTAGTAGTAGTAGTATCAGTAGTAGTAGTAGTAGTTTTTAAAGAATTTGAAGGAATTTGAAGGTATTTGAAGAATTTGAAGGAATTTGTAGTAGTAGTAGTAGTATCAGTAGTACTAGTAGTAGTAGTAGTTGTATTATTAGTAGTAATAGTAGTAGTATCAGTATTATTAGTAGTAATATCAGTAGTAGTAGCAGTATCAGTTTTTAAAGAATTTGAAGGAATTTGAAGGAATTTGTAGTAGTAGTAGTAGTAGTAGTATCAGTAGTACTAGTAGTAGTAGTAGTTGTATTAGTAGTAGTAATAGTAGTAGTAGTAGTATCAGTAGTAGTAGTAGCAGCAGTAGTATCATTAGTAGTAGTAGTATCAGTAGTAGTAGTAGTATCAGTAGTAGTAGTAGTAGTAGTAGTATCAGTAGTAGTAGAAGTATCAGTAGTAGTAGGAGTAGTATCAGTAGTAGTAGTAGTATCAGTTTTTAAAGAATTTGAAGGAATTTGCAGAATTTAAAGGAATTTGTAGTAGTAGTAGTAGTAGTAGTAGTATCAGTAGTACTAGTAGTAGTAGTAGTAGTAGTAATAGTAGTAGTATCAGTAGTAGTTGTAGTACCAGCAGTAGCATCAGTAGTAGTAGCAGTAGCAGCAGTAGTATCATTAGTAGTAGTAGTAGTGGTAGTAGTAGTATCAGTAGTAGTAGTAGTAGTATCAGTAGTAGTAGTATCAGTTGTAGTAGTATCAGTTGTAGTAGTAGTAGTAGTAGGAGTAGTATCTGTTGTAGTTGTAGTATTAATATCAGTTGTATCAGGAGAATTAGAAGGAATTTGAAAAATTTGAAGAATTTGACAAATTTGAAGAATTTGAAGTATTTGAAGTATTTGAAAAATTTGAAAAAATTTGAAAAATATGAAAAAATTTGAAAAATCTGAAAGATTTGAACCATTTGAACCATTTGAACAATTTGAACAATAAGAATGATTAAAAGAATTTGAAGGAATTTGAAGGAATATAAAAAATTTGAAGAATTTGAAGGAATTTGCATTCATTTCAATGGGAAAAAAGTACGCACAAAAAGTACAAATATTTTAAAAAGTATTAAAGTTAGAATAATGATGAGATATAGCAGGAATGTCGGGAAGGAGCTGAACGTTTTGACACCAAAATTGTTGAAATCGGTTGAAGTATGTGGGAGTAGTTACACGCCGACGGAATAATAATAATAATAATAATAATAATAATAATAATAATAAAGAAAAACAGGAAAACAATAAGTGAGAATGCTGTATAGCATTCTCACTGATAAAGAAAAACAGGAAAACAATAAGTGAGAATGCTGTATAGCATTCTCACTGATAATAATAATAACTAGAAAAAGCTGTTCCTACGCAACAGCGAGTGAGAATGCTAATCTGCAGAATGATTTGAGGAGAAGATGCAGAAGATCCATGCAGAAGAGAAAAAATAACTAAAAAACATTGAAGAATTTGAAAAATTTGAAGAATTTGAAGTAATTTGTATTAGTAGTAGTAGTAGTAGTATCAGTAGTAGTAGTAGTAGTAGTATCAGTAGTAGTAGTAGTATCAGTAGTATCAGTAGTAGCAGTAGTAGTAGTAGTATCAGTAGTAGTAGTATCAGTTTTTAAAGAATCTTAAGGAATTTGAAGGAATTTGTAGTAGTAGTTGTAGTAGTATCAGTAGTACTAGTAGTAGTAGTAGTTGTTGTAGTAAAAGTTGTTGTAGTAGCAGCAGTAGTATCGTTAGTAGTAGTAGTAGTAGTAGTTTCAGTAGTAGTAGTAGTAGTATCAGTAGTAGTAGTAGTAGTAGTATCAGTAGTAGTAGTAGTAGTAGTAGTAGTAGTAGTAGTAGTAGTATCAGTAGTAGTAGTATCAGTAGTAGTAGTATCAGTAGTAGTAGTAGTAGTATCAGTTTTTAAAGAATTTGAAGGAATTTGAAGAATTTGAAGGAATTTGTAGTAGTAGTAGTATCAGTAGTACTAGTAGTAGTAGTAGTAGTAGTTGTATTAGTAGTAGTAGTATCAGTAGTAGTAGTATCAGTAGTAGCAGTAGTAGCAGTTTTTAAAGAATTTTCAAGGAATTTGTAGTAGTAGTAGTAGTAGTAGTAGTATCAGTAGTTCTAGTAGTAGTAGTAGTTGTATTAGTAGTAGTAATAGTAGTAGTATCAGTAGTTGTAGTAGTAGTATCAGTAGTAGTGGTAGTATCAGTTTTTAAAGAATTTGAAGGAATTTGTAGTAGTAGTAGTAGTAGTAGTATTAGTAGTAGTTTCAGTAGTACTAGTAGTGGTAGTAGTATCAGTAGTAGTACTAGTAGTGGTAGTAGTATCAGTAGTAGTAATAGTAGTAGTAGCAGTAGTAGTTGTTGTAGTAGCAGTAGTAGTAGCAGTAGCAGCAGTAGTATCATTAGTAGTAGTAGTAGTAGTAGTAGTAGTAGTAGTATCAGTAGTAGTAGTAGTATCAGTAGTAGTAGTAGTAGTATCAGTAGTAGTAGTATAAGTATCAGTAGTAGTAGTAGTAGTATCAGTGGTAGTGGTAGTATCATTTTTTAAAGTTTTGAAGGAATTTGTAGTAGTAGTAGTAGTAGTAGTAGTATCAGTAGTACTAGTTGTGGTAGTAGTTGTATTAGTAGTAGTAATAGTAGTAGTATCAGTAGTTGTAGTAGTAGTATCAGTAGTAGTGGTAGTATCAGTTTTTAAAGAATTTGAAGGAATTTGTAGTAGTAGTAGTAGTAGTAGTATTAGTAGTAGTTTCAGTAGTACTAGTAGTGGTAGTAGTATCAGTAGTAGTACTAGTAGTGGTAGTAGTATCAGTAGTAGTAATAGTAGTAGTAGCAGTAGTAGTTGTTGTAGTAGCAGTAGTAGTAGCAGTAGCAGCAGTAGTATCATTAGTAGTAGTAGTAGTAGTAGTAGTAGTAGTAGTAGTATCAGTAGTAGTAGTAGTATCAGTAGTAGTAGTAGTAGTATCAGTAGTAGTAGTAGTAGTAGTAGTAGTATCAGTAGTAGTAGTAGAAGTATCAGTAGTAGTAGGAGTAGTATCAGTAGTAGTAGTAGTATCAGTTTTTAAAGAATTTGAAGGAATTTGTAGTCGTAGTAGTAGTCGTAGTAGAAGTACTATCAGTAGTAGTAGTAGTAGTATCAGTAGTATCAGTAGTAGTAGTAGTAGTATCAGTAGTATCAGTAGTAGCAGTAGTAGTAGTAGTATCAGTAGTAGTAGTATCAGTTTTTAAGGAATTTGAAGGAATTTGAAGGAATTTGTAGTAGTAGTAGTAGTAGTATCAGTAGTACTAGTAGTAGTAGTTGTTGTTGTATTATTAGTAGTAAATGTAGAAGTGTCAGTAGTAGTAGTAGTAGTAGTAGTAGTAGTATCAGTAGTAGTAGTAGTATCAGTTTTTAAAGAATTTGAAGGAATTTGTAGTAGTAGTAGTATCAGTAGTATCAGTAGTATCAGTAGTACTAGTTGTTGTATTAGTAGTAGTAATAGTAGTAGTATCAGTAGTAATAGTAGTAGTATCAGTAGTAGTAGTAGTAGTATCAGTAGTAGTGGTAGAATCAGTTTTTAAAGAATTTGAAGGAATTTGTAGTAGTAGTAGTAGTATTAGTAGTAGTATCAGTAGTACTAGTAGTGGTAGTAGTTGTATTAGTAGTAGTAATAGTAGTAGTAGCAGTAGTATCATTAGTAGTAGTAGTAGTAGTAGCAGTAGCAGCAGTAGTATCATTAGTAGTAGTAGTAGTAGTAGTAGTATCAGTAGTAGTAGTAATATCAGTAGTAGTAGTAGTAGTAGTAATATCAGTAGTAGTAGTAGAAGTATCAGTAGGACTAGTATCAGTAGTAGTAGTAGTATCAGTTTTTAAAGAATTTGAAGGAATTTGAAGAATTTAAAGGAATTTGTAGTAGTAGTAGTATCAGTAGTACTAGTAGTAGTAGTAGTAGCAGTAATAGTAGTAGTATCAGTAATAGTTGTTGTAGTATCAGCAGTAGCATCAGTAGTAGTAGCAGTAGCAGCAAGAGTATCATTAGTAGTAGTAGTAGTGGTAATAGTATCAGTAGTAGTAGTAGTAGTAGTATCAATAGTAGTAGTATCAGTTGTAGTAGTAGTAGTAGTAGTAGAAGTAGTAGTAGTAGAAGTAGTAGTAGAAGAAGTAGTATCTGTTGTAGTAGTAGTATTAATATCAGTTGTATCAGAAGAACTAGAAGGAATTTGAAAATTTGAAGTATTCGAAAAAATTGAAAAAATCTGAAAAATTTGAAAAAAATTGAAAAATTTGAAAGATTTGAACAATTTGAACCATTTGAACAATTTGAACATTAAGAACGATTATAAGAATTTGAAAGAATTTGAAGGAATATGAAAAATTTGAAGAATTTGAAGGAATTTGCATTCATTTCAATGGGAACAAAAAACGCACAAAAAGTACAAATACTTTAAAAAGTATAAAAGGTACCATAACCATGAGATATAGCAGTAATGTCGAGAACGAGCCGAACGTTTTGGTACCAAAATCGTTGAAATCGGTTGAAGTATGCAGGAGTAGTTAGACGCACAAAAACGTACGGAATAATAATAATAATAATAATAATAATAATAATAATAATAAAGAAAAACAGGAAAACAATAAGTGAGAATGCTGTATAGCATTCTCACTGATAATAATAAAGAAAAACAGGAAAACAATAAGTGAGAATGCTGTATAGCATTCTCACTGATAATAATAAAGAAAAACAGGAAAACAATAAGTGAGA
Organism: Fundulus diaphanus; assembly: GCA_037039145.1. NCBI lineage: Eukaryota > Metazoa > Chordata > Actinopteri > Cyprinodontiformes > Fundulidae > Fundulus > Fundulus diaphanus. Next base: position 26,417 of record JAZIBN010000255.1, read on the forward strand.
ATGCTGTATAGCATTCTCACTGATAACTAGAAAAAGCTGTTCCTACGCAACAGCGAGTGAGAATGCTAATCTGCAGAATGATTTGAGGAGAAGATGCAGAAGATCAATGCAGAAGAGAAAAAATAGCTAAAAAACATTGAAGAATTAGAAAATTTTGAAGAATTTGAAGAATTTGAAGTAATTTGTAGTAGTAGTAGTAGTCGTAGTAGAAGTACTATCAGTAGTAGTAGTAGTAGTATCAGTAGTAGTAGTAGTAGTATCAGTAGTATCAGTAGTAGCAGTAGTAGTAGTAGTATCAGTAGTAGTAGTATCAGTTTTTAAGGAATTTGAAGGAATTTGAAGGAATTTGTAGTAGTAGTAGTAGTAGTAGTATCAGTAGTACTAGTAGTAGTAGTTGTTGTTGTATTATTAGTAGTAAATGTAGAAGTGTCAGTAGTAGTAGTAGTAGTAGTAGTAGTATCAGTAGTAGTAGTAGTATCAGTTTTTAAAGAATTTGAAGGAATTTGTAGTAGTAGTAGTAGTAGTAGTATCAGTAGTATCAGCAGTACTAGTTGTTGTATTAGTAGTAGTAATAGTAGTAGTATCAGTAGTAATAGTAGTAGTATCAGTAGTAGTAGTAGTAGTATCAGTAGTAGTGGTAGAATCAGTTTTTAAAGAATTTGAAGGAATTTGTAGTAGTAGTAGTAGTAGTAGTAGTATCAGTAGTACTAGTAGTGGTAGTAGTTGTATTAGTAGTAGTAATAGTAGTAGTAGCAGTAGTAGTTATTGTAGTAGCAGTAGTAGTAGCAGTAGCAGCAGTAGTATCATTAGTAGTAGTAGTAGTATCAGTAGTAGTAGTAATATCAGTAGTAGTAGTAGTAGTAGTAATATCAGTAGTAGTAGTAATATCAGTAGTAGTAGTAGAAGTATCAGTAGGAGTAGTATCAGTTTTTAAAGAATTTGGAGGAATTTGAAGAATTTAAAGGAATTTGTAGTAGTAGTAGTATCAGTAGTACTAGTAGTAGTAGTAGTAGTAGTAATAGTAGTACTATCAGTAATAGTTGTTGTAGTATCAGCAGTAGCATCAGTAGTAGTAGCAGTAGCAGCAAGAGTATCATTAGTAGTAGTAGTAGTGGTAATAGTATCATTAGTAGTAGTAGTAGTATCAGTAGTAGTAGTAATATCAGTAGTAGTAGTAGTAGTAGTAATATCAGTAGTAGTAGTAATATCAGTAGTAGTAGAAGGAGTAGTATCTGTTGTAGTAGTAGTATTAATATCAGTTGTATCAGAAGAACTAGAAGGAATTTGAAGAATTTGAAAAATTTGAAGAATTTGAAGTATTTGAAGTATTCGAAAAAATTGAAAAAATCTGAAAAATTTGAAAAAAATTGAAAAATTTGAAAGATTTGAACAATTTGAACCATTTGAACAATTTGAACATTAAGAACGATTATAAGAATTTGAAAGAATTTGAAGGAATATGAAAAATTTGAAGAATTTGAAGGAATTTGCATTCATTTCAATGGGAACAAAAAACGCACAAAAAGTACAAATACTTTAAAAAGTATAAAAGGTACCATAACCATGAGATATAGCAGTAATGTCGAGAACGAGCCGAACGTTTTGGTACCAAAATCGTTGAAATCGGTTGAAGTATGCAGGAGTAGTTAGACGCACAAAAACGTACGGAATAATAATAATAATAATAATAATAATAATAATAATAAAGAAAAACAGGAAAACAATAAGTGAGAATGCTGTATAGCATTCTCACTGACTAGAAAAAGCTGTTCCTACGCAACAGCGAGTGAGAATGCTAATCTGCAGAATGATTTGAGGAGAAGATGCAGAAGATCAATGCAGAAGAGAAAAAATTGCTAAAAAAATTGAAGAATTAGAAAAATTTGAAGAATTTGAACAATTTGAAGTAATTTGTAGTAGTATTAGTATTAGTAGTAGAAGTACTATCAGTAGTAGTAGTATCAGTAGTATCAGTAGTAGTAGTAGTAGTATCAGTAGTATCAGTAGTAGCAGTAGTAGTAGTAGTATCAGTAGTAGTAGTATCAGTTTTTAAGGAATTTGAAGGAATTTGAGGAATTTGAAGGAATTTGTAGTAGTAGTAGTAGTATCAGTAGTACTAGTAGTAGTAGTTGTTGTTGTATTATTAGTAGTAATAGTAGTAGTGTCAGTAGTAGTAGTAGTAGTAGTATCAGTAGTAGTAGTAGTATCAGTTTTTAAAGAATTTGAAGGAATTTGTAGTAGTAGTAGTAGTAGTAGTAGTAGTAGTAGTATCAGTAGTATCAGTAGTACTAGTTGTTGTATTAGTAGTAGTAATAGTAGTAGTATCAGTAGTAGTAGTAGTAGTAGTATCAGTAGTAGTGGTAGTATCAGTTTTTAAAGAATTTGAAGGAATTTGTAGTAGTAGTAGTATTAGTAGTAGAAGTACTATCAGTAGTAGTAGTATCAGTAGTATCAGTAGTAGTAGTAGTATCAGTAGTAGCAGTAGTAGTAGTAGTAGCAGTAGTAGTAGTAGTATCAGTAGTAGTAGTATCAGTTTTTAAGGAATTTGAAGCAATTTGAAGGAATTTGTAGTAGTAGTAGTAGTAGTATCAGTAGTACTAGTAGTAGTTGTTGTTGTATTATTAGTAGTAATAGTAGTAGTGTCAGTAGTAGTAGTAGTAGTAGTATCAGTAGTAGTAGTAGTATCAGTTTTTAAAGAATTTGAAGGAATTTGTAGTAGTAGTAGTAGTAGTAGTAGTAGTAGTAGTAGTAGTATCAGTAGTATCAGTAGTACTAGTTGTTGTATTAGTAGTAGTAATAGTAGTAGTATCAGTAGTAGTAGTAGTAGTATCAGTAGTAGTGGTAGTATCAGTAGTAGTAGTAGAAGTATCAGTAGTAGTAGGAGTAGTATCAGTAGTAGTAGGAGTAGTATCAGTAGTAGTAGTAGTATCAGTTTTTAAAGAATTTGAAGGAGTTTGCAGAATTTAAAGGAATTTGTAGTAGTAGTAGTAGTAGTAGTAGTAGTAGTAGTAGTATCAGTAGTACTAGTAGTAGTAATAGTAGTAGTATCAGTAGTAGTTGTAGTATCAGCAGTAGCATCAGTAGTAGTAGCAGTAGCAGCAGTAGTATCATTAGTAGTAGTAGTAGTGGTAGTAGTATCAGCAGTAGTAGTAGTATCAGTAGTAGTAGTATCAGTTGTAGTAGTAGTAGTAGTAAGAGTAGTATATGTTGTAGTTGTAGTATTAATATCAGTTGTATCAGAAGAATTAGAAGGAATTTGAAAAATTTGAAGAATTTGAAAAATTTGAAGAATTTGAAGTATTTGAAGTATTTGAAAAATTTGAAAAAATTTGAAAAATATGAAAAAAATTGAAAAATCTGAAAGATTTGAACCATTTGAACAATTTGAACAATAAGAATGATTAAAAGAATTTGAAGGAATTTGAAGGAATATGAAAAATTAGAAGAATTTGAAGGAATTTGCATTCATTTCAATGGGAAAAAAGTACGCACAAAAAGTACAAATATTTTAAAAAGTATTAAAGTTAGAATAATGATGAGATATAGCAGGAATGTCGGGAAGGAGCTGAACGTTTTGACACCAAAATTGTTGAAATCGGTTGAAGTATGTGGGAGTAGTTACACGCCGACGGAATAATAATAATAACTAGAAAAATTTGCATTTCCTGCGAAAATGCACTGTGAATGCAGATAGCTGAATGATTGAGCAAAAGATGCAGAAGATCTTTGAAGAAGAGAAAAAATAGCTGAAAAGCATTGAAGAAGTTGAAAAAGTTGAAGAATTTGAAAGAGTTGAAGAATTTGAAAGAGTTGAAGAATTTGAACATGAAAGAACAATAGCTGAATGATTAGAAGAAGAAAAAACTGAGGGAAAGGCACCAAACATTTCCTAACTCATTCTAAACACTGAATCGTTTAACAAAGCATAAGTAGAATTTCAAACTTGAATATACTGTTGCCATATGTGGGCCTGCATTTCTAGGGAGTATAAGGGGTTTCGCCCCCATTGAAAAGCATTGGATGTTTGACACCTCCTAACTTGGAGATGCTTTACGTGACGAGGCCCAAACTTATTGTGGAGCATTCTGTATAAAGGAGGTACAGACTCTGTAAAGCAGAAGTTTGTCCGAGCTTCCTAGAGCTACTTCCAATTAGCAACATGCTAACCGTTAGCCGCTAACATGGTTGTGCTCAGGATCACCGGGTGATTGTACTCTGTCAGTTTGGTCCAAATCCTGTACTGGGAAGTGCCTCAAATAGGGGTGCCAATACTTAATGTCGCAAACATGACCAAAGTTCATGGGTCAGATTGGCCTCCTTTAGCAACTCAGCCTCACCACATCTGGGCCCAGAACTCAATATTTGACCAAAATGGTCAGTAGCGCCATTTCCCACAGGTGGGTGGTGCTGTATTGGCCAATTATGTCGTGTCTGGGCATCATGCCAGATCCTGTTGGAAGCAAAGGCCCAATAGGAAAGCATGTGAAATCCAAAATGGGACAGAAAAGTGACACATGGCTGAAAGTCACTTGAAAATTTAAAAATGTTAAGAGGAAGTGACTGTGCGAATTTCAGATTCCTACATTAATCACAGCCGCTGCAGCGGGCGTCGAAAGTTGCCATTGTATCTCAATTGAGCCTCTCCCTCTGGCCCTCAGAGTTCCGTCGTCATGGAAACTCACTCACACCTCTGCTGCAGGCCAGTCTACCGAAGTGCAGAGACTTTGCTCACAATAAGTCCCATTGGATTATAATGGAGAACTTTGCCCCGAACAACGCTCCATATCTCCTGATCCGTAAATGGTAGAGACGTAATTTTTTCTGCGTTTATTTCTTAACGGATAGGGGAAGAAGACTTGCTATCGGTTTTTGCAGGAAATATTTTAATAAAGGCGTAAAAAATTATGATCTAAAGCGGATTTTTAAGGAATTTAAAAAATCCTCTAAAAACGGTCCCGAACAAATCGCTCTAGCTGAAAAAGTATAGGAGATATCAAAATAATTCTTTAACTGTGAGTATCAGCAGGCTTTTGAGGACTATGTTGCTCATTTTTATGTTTGTACAAAAATCGGTGTAGGCACACCGACGATGTAAAAAAGTGGATCATGTGGAAAAATGCAGCTCTAAAGCATTTTTCGGATTTTGAACATTCGCTACTCCCGAACAAATTGTTCCTGCGGCAAAACCGTAACAGTTATCCAAAAAATTCCTCTTTTGTGAGTGCCAGAAGTGTCTGGACTTGAATGTGTGAAAGTCTCATGCCTGTACATCAAACGGTTTAGGAGTAGCGACGATGCGAAAACGTGTGATGTTTTGGATTTTCAGACGTCATTTTTCAAAACCGCTCCATAGGAAATGAATGGGGGAGGTTTCGGGTTTGAGTCGGTCTGAGGTGATTTGCGAAAAATCTATAAATGCTACACCAATGAGGGTTACATTTCCTGAATCCAGACAAAAATTCCTACGTTTTGATGTATAATTTATGTGGATAGGTTGAAAATTGAGCGAGTGAGAAGAAGTTGTTCGGAGAAGAAGAATATGTTGAATTTCTAGAGTGCGCACTCTATAACTGCCTCCTTGACGACCATAGCAACGCATGTTATTTGCTGAATTTCTTGAAAAGCCAAAATTATTTTAAGGAGGTACTATATGAAAATGGTAAAAGATATGAAAAAGCTGAAATATACCATAATAGCTGAAAGATATCACTACATTTTAAAAGTTGATTGGCGTTTCTAGCTGAAAGTAGGCTGAAGCAGTAAGCTGTCAAAAAGCAGCTGAAATGAGCGGAATTTTAGTGAATTACATTCATTTCCTATGGGAGAAAAAAAAGCTGAAAATTTGCAGAAAAAGCTGAATATTTTAAAAAGTTGAAAAGGTATAAGTACAAAAAGATATAGCCATCGATTCCAGAAGAAGCTTAATAGTTTAAAAGTTGAATGGTTGAAATCGGACAAAAACTGTAGGAGGAGAAGCGAATCAAACTTTAAACAGTAACTAGAAAAAGCTGTTCCTACGCAACAGCGAGTGAGAATGCTAATCTGCAGAATGATTTGAGGAGAAGATGCAGAAGATCCATGCAGAAGAGAAAAAATAGCTGAAAAATATTAAAGAATTTGAAAAATTTGAAGAATTTGAACAATTTGAAGTAATTTGTAGTAGTAGTAGTAGTAGTAGTATCAGTAGTAGTAGTAGTAGTAGTATCAGTAGTAGCAGTAGTAGTAGTATCAGTAGTAGTAGTAGTAGTTTTTAAAGAATTTGAAGGAATTTGAAGGTATTTGAAGAATTTGAAGGAATTTGTAGTAGTAGTAGTAGTAGTATCAGTAGTACTAGTAGTAGTAGTAGTTGTATTATTAGTAGTAATAGTAGTAGTATCAGTAGTATTAGTAGTAATATCAGTAGTAGTAGCAGTATCAGTTTTTAAAGAATTTGAAGGAATTTGAAGGAATTTGTAGTATTGTAGTAGTAGTAGTAGTAGTAGTAGTAGTAGTAGTAGTAGTAGTAGTATCAGTAGTACTAGTAGTAGTAATAGTTGTATTACTAGTAGTAATAGTAGTAGTATCAGTAGTAGTAGTAGTAGTATCAGTAGTAGTAGCAGTAGCAGCAGTAGTATCATTAGTAGTAGTAGTATCAGTAGTAGTAGTAGTATCAGTAGTAGTAGTAGTAGTAGTAGTATCAGTAGTAGTAGTAGAAGTATCAGTAGTAGTAGGAGTAGTATCAGTAGTAGTAGTAGTAGTAGTATCAGTTTTTAAAGAATTTGAAGGAATTTGCAGAATTTAAAGGAATTTGTAGTAGTAGTAGTAGTAGTAGTAGTAGTAGTAGTAGTAGTAGTAGTATCAGTAGTACTAGTAGTAGTAATAGTAGTAGTATCAGTAGTAGTTGTAGTATCAGCAGTAGCATCAGTAGTAGTAGCAGTAGTATCATTAGTAGTAGTAGTAGTGGTAGTAGTATCAGTAGTAGTAGTAGTATCAGTAGTAGTAGTATCAGTTGTAGTAGTAGTAGTAGTAAGAGTAGTATCTGTTGTAGTTGTAGTATTAATATCAGTTGTATCAGAAGAATTAGAAGGAATTTGAAAAATTTGAAGAATTTGAAAAATTTGAAGAATTTGAAGTATTTGAAGTATTTGAAAAATTTGAAAAAATTGGAAAAATTTGAAAAAATTTGAAAAAATTTAAAGATTATAACCATTTGAACCATTTGACCAATAAGAACGATTACAAGAATTTGAAGGAATTCGAAGGAATATGAAAAATTTGAAGAATTTGAAGGAATTTGCATTCATTTCAATGGGAGCAAAAAACGCACAAAAAGTACAAATACTTTAAAAAGTATAAAAGGTACCATAACCATGAGATATAGCAGTAATGTCGAGAACGAGCCGAACGTTTTGGTACAAAAATCATTGAAATCGGTTGAAGTATGCAGGAGTAGTTAGACGCACAAAAACGTACGGAATAATAATAATAATAATAATAACTAGAAAAAGCTGTTCCTACGCAACAGCGAGTGAGAATGCTAATCTGCAGAATGATTTGAGGAGAAGATGCAGAAGATCAATGCAGAAGAGAAAAAATAGCAAAAAAAATTGAAGAATTAGAAAAATTTGAAGAATTTGAACAATTTGAAGTAATTTGTAGTAGTATTAGTATTAGTATTAGAAGTACTATCAGTAGTAGTAGTATCAGTAGTATCAGTAGTAGTAGTAGTAGTATCAGTAGTATCAGTAGTAGCAGTAGTAGTATCAGTAGTAGTAGTATCAGTTTTTAAGGAATTTGAAGGAATTTGAGGAATTTGAAGGAATTTGTAGTAGTAGTAGTAGTATCAGTAGTACTAGTAGTAGTAGTTGTTGTTGTATTTAGTAGTAATAGTAGTAGTGTCAGTAGTAGTAGTAGTAGTAGTATCAGTAGTAGTAGTAGTATCAGTTTTTAAAGAATTTGAAGGAATTTGTAGTAGTAGTAGTAGTAGTAGTAGTATCAGTAGTATCAGTAGTACTAGTTGTTGTATTAGTAGTAGTAATAGTAGTAGTATCAGTAGTAGTAGTAGTAGTAGTATCAGTAGTAGTGGTAGTATCAGTTTTTAAAGAATTTGAAGGAATTTGTAGTAGTAGTAGTATTAGTAGTAGAAGTACTATCAGTAGTAGTAGTATCAGTAGTATCAGTAGTAGTAGTAGTATCAGTAGTATCAGTAGTAGCAGTAGTAGTATCAGTAGTAGTAGTATCTGTTTTTAAGGAATTTGAAGGAATTTGAGGAATTTGAAGGAATTTGTAGTAGTAGTAGTAGTAGTATCAGTAGTACTACTAGTAGTTGTTGTTGTATTATTAGTAGTAATAGTAGTAGTGTCAGTAGTAGTAGTAGTAGTAGTAGTAGTAGTATCAGTAGTAGTAGTAGTATCAGTTTTTAAAGAATTTGAAGGAATTTGTAGTAGTAGTAGTAGTAGTAGTATCAGTAGTACTAGTTGTTGTATTAGTAGTAGTAATAGTAGTAGTATCAGTAGTAGTAGTAGTAGTATCAGTAGTAGTGGTAGTATCAGTTTTTAAAGAATTTGAAGGAATTTGTAGTAGTAGTAGTAGTAGTATTAGTAGTAGTACTAGTAGTGGTAGTAGTTGTATTAGTAGTAGTAATAGTAGTAGTAGCAGTAGTAGTTGTAGTAGCAGTAGTAGTAGCAGTAGCAGAAGTAGTATCATTAGTAGTAGTAGTAGTAGTAGTATCAGTAGTAGTAGTAGTAGTAGTAGTAGTAGTATCAGTAGTAGTAGTAGAAGTATCAGTAGGAGTAGTAGAAGTATCAGTAGGAGTAGTATCAGTAGTAGTATTAGTATCAGTTTTTGAAGAATTTGAAGGAATTCGAAGAATTTAAAGGAATTTGTAGTAGTAGTAGTAGTAGTATCAGTAGTACTACTAGTAGTAGTTGTAGTAGTAATAGTAGTAGTATCAGTAGTAGTTGTTGTAGTATCAGCAGTAGCATCAGTAGTAGTAGCAGTAGCAGCAATAGTATCATTAGTAGTAGTAGTAGTAGTAGTAGTATCAGTAGTAGTAGTATCAGTTGTAGTAGTAGTAGTAGTAGAAGTAGTAGTAGTAGAAGTAGTAGTAGTAGGAGTAGTAGTAGGAGTAGTAGAAGTATCAGTAGGAGTAGTATCTGTTGTAGTAGTAGTATTAATATCAGTTGTATCAGAAGTAGTAGAACTAGAAGGAATTTGAAGAATTTGAAAAATTTGAAGAATTTGAAGTATTTGAAGTATTCGAAAACATTGAAAAAATCTGAAAAATTTGAAAAAAATTTAAAAATTTGAAAGATTTGAACCATTTGAACAATTTGAACATTAAGAACGATTACAAGAATTTGAAGGAATTTGAAGGAATATGAAAAATTTGAAGAATTTGAAGGAATTTGCATTCATTTCAATGGGAACAAAAAACGCACAAAAAGTACAAATACTTTAAAAAGTATAAAAGGTACCATAACCATGAGATATAGCAGTAATGTCGAGAACGAGCCGAACGTTTTGGTACGAAAATCGTTGAAATCGGTTGAAGTATGAAGGAGTAGTTAGATGCACAAAAACGTACGGAATAATAATAATAATAATAATAATAATAATAATAATAATAATAATAATAAAGAAAAACAGGAAAACAATAAGTGAGAATGCTGTATAGCATTCTCACTGATAATAATAATAAAGAAAAACAGGAAAACAATAAGTGAGAATGCTGTATAGCATTCTCACTGATAATAATAATAATAATAAAGAAAAACAGGAAAACAATAAGTGAGAATGCTGTATAGCATTCTCACTGAAAAGGCGAAAGAGGATCTCAATAACTGTGAATGCCTACTGCATTCACAGTAATAATAATAACTAGAAAAAGCTGTTCCTACGCAACAGCGAGTGAGAATGCTAATCTGCAGAATGATTTGAGAAGATGCAGAAGATCCATGCAGAAGAGAAAAAATAGCTGAAAAATATTAAAGAATTTGAAAAATTTGAAGAATTTGAACAATTTGAAGTAATTTGTAGTAGTAGTAGTAGTAGTAGTAGTAGTAGTATCAGTAGTAGTAGTAGGAGTATCAGTAGTATCAGTAGTATCAGTAGTTGTATTATTAGTAGTAATAGTAGTAGTATCAGTAGTAGTAGTAGTAGTTTTTAAAGAATTTGAAGGAATTTGAAGGTATTTGAAGAATTTGAAGGAATTTGTAGTAGTAGTAGTAGTAGTATCAGTAGTACTAGTAGTTGTATTATTAGTAGTAATAGTAGTAGTATCAGTAGTATTAGTAGTAATATCAGTAGTAGTATCAGTATCAGTTTTTAAAGAATTTGAAGGAATTTGAAGGAATTTGTAGTAGTAGTAGTAGTAGTATTATCAGTAGTACTAGTAGTAGTAGTAGTTGTATTAGTAGTAGTAATAGTAGTAGTAGTAGTATCAATAGTAGTAGTAGCAGCAGTAGTATCATTAGTAGTAGTAGTATCAGTAGTAGTAGTAGTATCAGTAGTAGTAGTAGTAGTAGTAGTAGTAGTAGTAGTATCAGTAGTAGTAGTAGAAGTATCAGTAGTAGTAGGAGTAGTATCAGTAGTAGTAGTAGTATCAGTTTTTAAAGAATTTGAAGGAATTTGTAGTAGTAGTAGTAGTAGTAGTAGTAGTATCAGTAGTACTAGTAGTAGTAGTAGTAGTAGTAATAGTAGTAGTATCAGTAGTAGTTGTAGTACCAGCAGTAGCATCAGTAGTAGTAGCAGTAGCAGCAGTAGTATCATTAGTAGTAGTAGTAGTGGTAGTAGGATCAGTAGTAGTAGTAGTATCAGTAGTAGTAGTATCAGTTGTAGTAGTATCAGTTGTAGTAGTAGTAGTAGTAGTAGTAGGAGTAGTATCTGTTGTAGTATTAATATCAGTTGTATCAGAAGAATTAGAAGGAATTTGAAAAATTTGAAGAATTTGAAAAATTTGAAGAATTTGAAGTATTTGAAGTATTTGAAAAATTTGAAAAAATTTGAAAAATATGAAAAAATTTGAAAAATCTGAAAGATTTGAACCATTTGAACCATTTGAACAATTTGAACAATAAGAATGATTAAAAGAATTTGAAGGAATTTGAAGGAATATCAAAAATTTGAAGAATTTGAAGGAATTTGCATTCATTTCAATGGGAAAAAAGTACGCACAAAAAGTACAAATATTTTAAAAAGTATTAAAGTTAGAATAATGATGAGATATAGCAGGAATGTCGGGAAGGAGCTGAACGTTTTGACACCAAAATTGTTGAAATCGGTTGAAGTATGTGAGAGTAGTTACACGCCGACGGAATAATAATAATAATAATAATAATAACTAGAAAAAGCTGTTCCTACGCAACAGCGAGTGAGAATGCTAATCTGCAGAATGATTTGAGAAGATGCAGAAGATCCATGCAGAAGAGAAAAAATAGCTGAAAAATATTAAAGAATTTGAAAAATTTGAAGAATTTGAACAATTTGAAGTAATTTGTAGTAGTAGTAGTAGTAGTAGTATCAGTAGTAGTAGTAGTAGTATCAGTAGTATCAGTAGTAGCAGTAGTAGTAGTATCAGTAGTAGTAGTAGTATTTTTTAAAGAATTTGAAGGAATTTGAAGGTATTTGAAGAATTTGAAGGAATTTTTAGTAGTAGTAGTAGTAGTAGTATCAGTAGTACTAGTAGTAGTAGTAGTTGTATTATTAGTAGTAATAGTAGTAGTATCAGTAGTATTAGTAGTAATATCAGTAGTAGTAGCAGTATCAGTTTTTAAAGAATTTGAAGGAATTTGAAGGAATTTGTAGTAGTAGTAGTAGTAGTATCAGTAGTACTAGTAGTAGTAGTAGTTGTATTAGTAGTAGTAATAGTAGTAGTATCAGTAGTAGTAGTAGTAGCAGCAGTAGTATCATTAGTAGTAGTAGTATCAGTAGTAGTAGTAGTATCAGTAGTAGTAGTAGTAGTAGTAGTATCAGTAGTAGTAGTAGTAGTAGTAGTAGTAGTATCAGTAGTAGTAGTAGAAGTATCAGTAGTAGTAGGAGTAGTATCAGTAGTAGTAGTAGTATCAGTTTTTAAAGAATTTGAAGGAATTTGCAGAATTTAAAGGAATTTGTAGTAGTAGTAGTAGTAGTATCAGTAGTACTAGTAGTAGTAGTAATAGTAGAAGTATCAGTAGTAGTTGTAGTACCAGCAGTAGCATCAGTAGTAGTAGCAGTAGCAGCAGTAGTATCATTAGTAGTAGTAGTAGTGGTAGTAGTATCAGTAGTAGTAGTAGTAGTAGTATCAGTAGTAGTAGTATCAGTTGTAGTAGTATCAGTTGTAGTAGTAGTAGTAGTAGTAGTAGTAGTAGTAGTATCTGTTGTAGTTGTAGTATTAATATCAGTTGTATCAGAAGAATTAGAAGGAATTTAAAAAATTTGAAGAATTTGAAAAATTTGAAGAATTTGAAGTATTTGAAGTATTTGAAAAATTTGAAAAAATTTGAAAAATATGAAAAAATTTGAAAAATATGAAAGATTTGAACCATTTGAACAATTTGAACAATAAGAATGATTAAAAGAATTTGAAGGAATTTGAAGGAATATCAAAAATTTGAAGAATTTGAAGGAATTTGCATTCATTTCAATGGGAAAAAAGTACACACAAAAAGTACAAATATTTTAAAAAGTATTAAAGTTAGAATAATGATGAGATATAGCAGGAATGTCGGGAAGGAGCTGAACGTTTTGACACCAAAATTGTTGAAATCGGTTGAAGTATGTGGGAGTAGTTACACGCCGACGGAATAATAATAATAATAATAATAATAACTAGAAAAAGCTGTTCCTACGCAACAGCGAGTGAGAATGCTAATCTGCAGAATGATTTGAGGAGAAGATGCAGAAGATCCATGCAGAAGAGAAAAAATAGCTGAAAAATATTAAAGAATTTGAAAAATTTGAACAATTTGAACAATTTGAAGTAATTTGTAGTAGTAGTAGTAGTAGTAGTATCAGTAGTAGTAGTATCAGTAGTAGCAGTAGTAGTAGTAGTATCAGTAGTAGCAGTAGTAGTAGTTGTAGTAGTAGTAGCAGTAGTAGTAGTATCAGTTTTTAAAGAATTTGAAGGAATTTGAAGAATTTGAAGGAATTTGTAGTAGTAGTATCAGTAGTACTAGTAGTAGTAGTAGTTGTATTATTAGTGGTAATAGTAGTAGTATCAGTAGTATTAGTAGTAATATCAGTAGTAGTAGCAGTATCAGTTTTTAAAGAATTTGAAGAAATTTGAAGGAATTTGTAGTAGTAGTAGTAGTAGTAGTTTCAGTAGTAATAGTAGTAGTAGTAGTTGTATTAGTAGTAGTAATAGTAGTATCAGTAGTAGTAGTAGTAGTAGTAGCAGTACTAGTAGCAGTAGCAGCAGTAGTATCATTAGTAGTAGTAGTATCAGTAGTAGTAGTAGTAGTATCAGTAGTAGTAGTAGTAGTAGTAGTAGTAGTATCAGTAGTAGTAGTAGAAGTATCAGTAGTAGTAGAAGTAGTATCAGTAGTAGTAGTAGTATCAGTTTTTAAAGAATTTGAAGGAATTTGCAGAATTTAAAGGAATTTGTAGAAGTAGTAGTAGTATCAGTAGTACTAGTAGTAGTAGTAATATTATTAGTATCAGTAGTAGTTTTAGTATCAGCAGTAGCATCAGTAGTAGTAGCAGTAGCAGCAGTAGTATCATTAGTAGTAGTGGTAGTAGTATCAGTAGTAGTGGTAGTAGTATCAGTAGTAGTAGTAGTAGTATCAGTAGTAGTAGTATCAGTTGTAGTAGTAGTAGTAGGAGTAGTATCTGTTGTAGTATTAATATCAGTTGTATCAGAAGAATTAGAAGGAATTTGAAAAATTTGAAGAATTTGAAAAATTTGAAGAATTTGAAAAATTTGAAGAATTTGAAGTATTTGAAAAATTTGAAAAAATTTGAAAAATATGAAAAAAATTGAAAAATCTGAATGATTTGCACCATTTGAACCATTTGAACAATTTGAACAATAAGAATGATTACAAGAATTTGAAGGAATTTGAAGGAATATGAAAAATTTGAAGAATTTGAAGGAATTTGCATTCATTTCAATGGGAGAAAAGTACGCACAAAAAGTACAAATATTTTAAAAAGTATTAAAGTTAGAATAATGATGAGATATAGCAGGAATGTTGGGAAGGAGCTGAACGTTTTGACACCAAAATTGTTGAAATCGGTTGAAGTATGTGGGAGTAGTTACACGCCGACGGAATAATAATAATAATAATAATAATAATAATAATAATAATAACTAGAAAAAGCTGTTCCTACGCAACAGCGAGTGAGAATGCTAATCTGCAGAATGATTTGAGGAGAAGATGCAGAAGATCCATGCAGAAGAGAAAAAATAGCTGAAAAATATTAAAGAATTTGAAAAATTTGAAGAATTTGAACAATTTGAAGTAATTTGTAGTAGTAGTAGTAGTAGTAGTATCAGTAGTAGTAGTAGTAGTAGTAGTTGTATTAGTAGTAGTAATAGTAGTAGTATCAGTAGTAGTAGTAGTAGTAGTAGTAGTAGTAGTAGTAGTATCAGTAGTAGTAGTAGTATCAGTTTTTAAATAATTTGAAGGAAATTGTAGTAGTAGTAGTATTAGTAGTAGTATCAGTAGTACTACTAGTAGTAGTAGTTGTATTAGTAGTAGTAATAGTAGTAGTAGCAGTAGTAGTTGTAGTAGCAGTAGTGGTAGCAGTAGCAGCAATAGTATCATTAGTAGTAGTAGTAGTAGTAGTAGTAGTATCTGTTGTAGTAGTAGTAGTAGTAGTAGTAGTATCATCAGTAGTAGTAGTAGAAGTATCAGTAGCAGTAGGAGTAGTATCAGTAGTAGTAGTAGTATCAGTTTTTAAAGAATTTGGAGGAATTTGAAGAATTTGAAGGAATTTGTAGTAGTAGTAGTAGTAGTAGTATCAGTAGTACTAGTAGTAGTAGTAGTAGTAGTAATAGTAGTAGTATCAGTAGTAGTTGTTGTAGTATCAGCAGTAGCATCAGTAGTAGTAGCAGTAGCAGCAGTAGTATCATTAGTAGTAGTAGTAGTATTATTATCAGTAGTAGTAGTAGTATCAGTAGTAGTAGTAGTAGTAGTATCAGTAGTAGTAGTAGAAGTATCAGTAGTAGTAGGAGTAGTATCAGTAGTAGTAGTAGTATCAGTTTTTAAAGAATTTGAAGTAATTTGAAGAATTTGAAGGAATTTGTAGTAGTAGTAGTAGTAGTAGTAGTAGTAGTAGTAGTAGTATCAGTAGTACTAGTAGTAGTAGTAGTAGTAGTAATAGTAGTAGTATCAGTAGTAGTTGTTGTAGTATCAGCAGTAGCATCAGTAGTAGTAGCAGTAGTAGCAGTAGTATCATTAGTAGTAGTAGTAGTGGTAGTAGTATCAGTAGTAGTAGTAGTAGTAGTATCAGTAGTAGTAGTATCAGTTGTAGTAGTAGTAGTAGTAGGAGTAGTATCTGTTGTAGTAGTAGTATTAATATCAGTTGTATCAGAAGAATTAGAAAGAATTTGAAAAATTTGAAGAATTTGAAAAATTTTAAGAATTTGAAGTATTTGAAGTATTTGAAAAATTTGAAACAATTTGAAAAATTTGAAAAAATTTGAAAAATCTGAAAGATTTGAACCATTTGAACCATTTGAACAATTTCAACAATAAGAATGATTACAAGAATTTGAAGGAATATAAAAAATTTGAAGAATTTGAAGGAATTTGCATTCATTTCAATGGGAGAAAAATACGCACAAAAAGTACAAATATTTTAAAAAGTATTAAAGTTAGAATAATGATGAGATATAGCAGGAATGTCGGGAAGGAGCTGAACGTTTTGACACCAAAATTGTTGAAATCGGTTGAAGTATGTGGGAGTAGTTACACGCCGACGGAATAATAATAATAATAATAATAATAACTAGAAAAAGCTGTTCCTACGCAACAGCAAGTGAGAATGCTAATCTGCAAAATGATTTGAGGAGAAGATGCAGAAGATCCATGCCGAAGAAAACAAATAGCTGAAAAACATTGAAGAATTTAAAAAAATTGAAAAATTTGAACAATTTGAAGTAATTTGTAGTAGTAGTATCAGTAGTAGTAGTATTAGTTTTTAAAGAATTTGAAGGAATTTGAAGGTATTTGTAGTAGTAGTAGTAGTATCAGTAGTACTAGTAGTAGTAGTATCAGTAGTAGTAGTAGTAGTAATATCAGTAGTATCAGTAGTAGTAGTATTAGTTTTTAAAGAATTTGAAGGAATTTGAAGGTATTTGAAGAATTTGAAGGAATTTGTAGTAGTAGTAGTAGTAGTATCAGTAGTAGTAGTAGTAGTAGTTGTTGTATTATTAGTAGTAATAGTAGTAGTATCAGTAGTAGTAGTAGTAATATCACTAGTAGTAGTAGTAGTATCAGTTTTTAAAGAATTTGAAGGAATTTGAAGGAACTTGTAGTAGTAGTAGTAGTAGTAGTATCAGTAGTACTAGTAGTAGTAGTAGTTGTAATAGTAGTAGTATCAGTAGTAGTAGTAGTAGTATCAGTAGTAGTAGTAGTATCAGTTTTTAAAGAATTTGAAGGAATTTGTAGTAGTAGTAGTAGTAGTAGTATCAGTAGTACTAGTAGTAGTAGTTGTATTAGTAGTAGTAATAGTAGTAGCAGTAGTAGTTGTTGTAGTAGCAGTAGCAGCAGTAGTATCATTAGTAGTATCATTAGTAGTAGTAGTAGTATCAGTAGTAGTAGTAGTAGTATCAGTAGTAGTTGTTGTAGTATCAGCAGTAGCATCAGTAGTAGTAGCAGTAGCAGCAATAGTATCATTAGTAGTAGTAGTATCAGTAGTAGTAGTATTATCAGTAGTATCAGTAGTAGTAGTAGAAGTATCAGTAGTAGTAGGAGTAGTATCAGTAGTAGTAGTAGTATCAGTTTTTAAAGAATTTGAAGGAATTTGAAGAATTTGAAGGAATTTGTAGTAGTAGTAGTAGTAGTATCAGTAGTAGTAGTAGTAGTAGTAGTAGTAGTAGTATCAGTAGTAGTTGTTGTAGTATCAGCAGTAGCATCAGTAGTAGAAGCAGTAGTGGCATTAGTAGTAGTAGTAGTGGTAGTAGTATCAGTAGTAGTAGTAGTAGTAGTATCAGTAGTAGTAGTATCAGTAGCAGTAGTAGTAGTAATAGTATCTGTTGTAGTAGTAGTATTAATATCAGTTGTATCAGAAGAATTAGAAGGAATTTGAAAAATTTGAAGAATTTGAAAAATTTGAAGAATTTGAAGTATTTGAAATATTTGAAAAATTTGAAAAAAATTGAAAATTTGAAAAAATTTGAAAAATCTGAAAGATTTGAACCATTTGAACCGTTTGAACAATTTGAATAAGAATGATTACAAGAATTTGAAGGAATTTGAAGGAATATGAAAAATTTGAAGAATTTGAAGGATTTTGCATTGATTTCAATGGGAGCAACCAAAAATGCACAAAAAGTGAAATATTTTAAAAAGTATAAAAGTTAGCATAACCATGAGATATAGCAGGCATGCCGGGAACGAGCCGAACGTTTTGACACCAAAATTGTTGAAATTGGTTGAAGTATGCGGGAGTAGTTAGACGCCGACGGAATAATAATAATAATAATAAAGAAAAACAGGAAAACAATAAGTGAGAATGCTGTATAGCATTCTCACTGACTAGAAAAAGCTGTTCCTACGCAACAGCGAGTGAGAATGCTAATCTGCAGAATGATTTGAGAAGATGCAGAAGATCCATGCAGAAGAGAAAAAATAGCTGAAAAATATTAAAGAATTTGAAAAATTTGAAGAATTTGAACAATTTGAAGTAATTTGTAGTAGTAGTAGTAGTAGTATCAGTAGTAGTAGTAGTAGTATCAGTAGTATCAGTAGTAGCAGTAGTAGTAGTAGTATCAGTAGTAGTAGTAGTAGTATCAGTAGTATCAGTAGTAGTAGTAGTATCAGTAGTAGCAGTAGTAGTTTTTAAAGAATTTGAAGGAATTTGAAGGTATTTGAAGAATTTGAAGGAATTTGTAGTAGTAGTAGTAGTAGTAGTATCAGTAGTACTAGTAGTAGTAGTAGTTGTATTATTAGTAGTAATAGTAGTAGTATCAGTAGTATTAGTAGTAATATCAGTAGTAGTAGCAGTATCAGTTTTTAAAGAATTTGAAGGAATTTGAAGGAATTTGTAGTAGTAGTAGTAGTAGTATCAGTAGTACTAGTAGTAGTAGTAGTTGTATTAGTAGTAGTAATAGTAGTAGTAGTAGTATCAGTAGTAGTAGTAGCAGCAGTAGTATCATTAGTAGTAGTAGTAGTATCAGTAGTAGTAGTAGTAGTAGTAGTATCAGTAGTAGTAGTAGAAGTATCAGTAGTAGTAGGAGTAGTATCAGTAGTAGTAGTAGTATCAGTTTTTAAAGAATTTGAAGGAATTTGCAGAATTTAAAGGAATTTGTAGTAGTAGTAGTAGTAGTAGTAGTATCAGTAGTACTAGTAGTAGTAGTAGTAGTAGTAATAGTAGTAGTATCAGTAGTAGTTGTAGTACCAGCAGTAGCATCAGTAGTAGTAGCAGTAGCAGCAGTAGTATCATTAGTAGTAGTAGTAGTGGTAGTAGTATCAGTAGTAGTAGTAGTAGTATCAGTAGTAGTAGTATCAGTTGTAGTAGTAGTAGTAGTAGGAGTAGTATCTGTTGTAGTTGTAGTATTAATATCAGTTGTATCAGGAGAATTAGAAGGAATTTGAAAAATTTGAAGAATTTGACAAATTTGAAGAATTTGAAGTATTTGAAGTATTTGAAAAATTTGAAAAAATTTGAAAAATATGAAAAAATTTGAAAAATCTGAAAGATTTGAACCATTTGAACCATTTGAACAATTTGAACAATAAGAATGATTAAAAGAATTTGAAGGAATTTGAAGGAATATCAAAAATTTGAAGAATTTGAAGGAATTTGCATTCATTTCAATGGGAAAAAAGTACGCACAAAAAGTACAAATATTTTAAAAAGTATTAAAGTTAGAATAATGATGAGATATAGCAGGAATGTCGGGAAGGAGCTGAACGTTTTGACACCAAGATTGTTGAAATCGGTTGAAGTATGTGGGAGTAGTTACACGCCGACGGAATAATAATAATAACTAGAAAAAGCTGTTCCTACGCAACAGCGAGTGAGAATGCTAATCTGCAGAATGATTTGAGGAAAAGATGCAGAAGATCCATGCAGAAGAGAAAAAATAGCTGAAAAATATTAAAGAATTTGAAAAATTTGAAGAATTTGAACAATTTGAAGTAATTTGTAGTAGTAGTAGTAGTAGTAGTATCAGTAGTAGTAGTAGTAGTATCAGTAGTATCAATAGTAGCAGTAGTAGTAGTATCAGTAGTAGTAGTAGTAGTTTTTAAAGAATTTGAAGGAATTTGAAGGTATTTGAAGAATTTGAAGGAATTTGTAGTAGTAGTAGTAGTAGTATCAGTAGTACTAGTAGTAGTAGTAGTTGTATTATTAGTAGTAATAGTAGTAGTATCAGTAGTATTAGTAGTAATATCAGTAGTAGTAGCAGTATCAGTTTTTAAAGAATTTGAAGGAATTTGAAGGAATTTGTAGTAGTAGTAGTAGTAGTAGTATCAGTAGTACTAGTAGTAGTAGTAGTTGTATTAGTAGTAGTAATAGTAGTAGTATCAGTAGTAGTAATAGTAGTATCAGTAGTAGTAGCAGTAGCAGCAGTAGTATCATTAGTAGTAGTAGTATCAGTAGTAGTAGTAGTATCAGTAGTAGTAGTAGTAGTAGTAGTAGTAGTATCAGTAGTAGTAGTAGAAGTATCAGTAGTAGTAGGAGTAGTATCAGTAGTAGTAGTAGTATCAGTTTTTAAAGAATTTGAAGGAATTTGCAGAATTTAAAGGAATTTGTAGTAGTAGTAGTAGTAGTAGTAGTAGTGGTAGTAGTAGTAGTATCAGTAGTACTAGTAGTAGTAGTAGTAATAGTAGTAGTATCAGTAGTAGTTGTAGCATCAGCAGTAGCATCAGTAGTAGTAGCAGTAGCAGCAGTAGTATCATTAGTAGTAGTAGTAGTGGTAGTAGTATCAGTAGTAGTAGTAGTAGTATCAGTAGTAGTAGTATCAGTTGTAGTAGTAGTAGTAGTAGTAAGAGTAGTATCTGTTGTAGTTGTAGTATTAATATCAGTTGTATCAGAAGAATTAGAAGGAATTTGAAAAATTTGAAGAATTTGAAAAATTTGAAGAATTTGAAGTATTTGAAGTATTTGAAAAATTTGAAAAAATTTGAAAAATATGAAAAAATTTGAAAAATCTGAAAGATTTGAACCATTTGAACAATTTGAACAATAAGAATGATTAAAAGAATTTGAAGGAATTTGAAGGAATATGAAAAATTTGAAGAATTTGAAGGGATTTGCATTCATTTCAATGGGAAAAAAGTACGCACAAAAAGTACAAATATTTTAAAAAGTATTAAAGTTAGAATAATGATGAGATATAGCAGGAATGTCGGGAAGGAGCTGAACGTTTTGACACCAAAATTGTTGAAATCGGTTGAAGTATGTGGGAGTAGTTACACGCCGACGGAATAATAATAATAATAATAATAATAATAATAATAATAATAATAATAAAGAAAAACAGGAAAACAATAAGTGAGAATGCTGTATAGCATTCTCACTGATAATAATAATAATAATAATAATAATAATAATAAAGAAAAACAGGAAAACAATAAGTGAGAATGCTGTATAGCATTCTCACTGATAATAATAATAAAGAAAAACAGGAAAACAATAAGTGAGAATGCTGTATAGCATTCTCACTGATAATAATAATAAAGAAAAACAGGAAAACAATAAGTGAGAATGCTGTATAGCATTCTCACTGACTAGAAAAAGCTGTTCCTACGCAACAGCGAGTGAGAATGCTAATCTGCAGAATGATTTGAGGAGAAGATGCAGAAGATCAATGCAGAAGAGAAAAAATAGCTAAAAAAATTGAAGAATTAGAAAAATTTGAAGAATTTGAACAATTTGAAGTAATTTGTAGTAGTATTAGTATTAGTAGTAGTAGTACTAGTATCAGTAGTAGTAGTATCAGTAGTAGCAGTAGTA
>JAZIBN010000255.1:52500-95000 GCA_037039145.1 Fundulus diaphanus
GATTAATGATGAGATATAGCAGGAATGTCGGGAAGGAGCTGAACGTTTTGACACCAAAATTGTTGAAATCGGTTGAAGTATGTGGGAGTAGTTACACGCCGACGGAATAATAATAATAATAATAACTAGAAAAATTTGCATTTCCAGCGAAAATGCACTGTGAATGCAGATAGCTGAATGATTGAGCAAAAGATGCAGAAGATCTTTGAAGAAGAGAAAAAATAGCTGAAAAGCATTGAAGAAGTTGAAAAAGTTGAAGAAGTTGAAAAAGTTGAAGAATTTGAAAGAGTTGAAGAATTTGAACATGAA
Source organism: Fundulus diaphanus (assembly GCA_037039145.1). NCBI lineage: Eukaryota > Metazoa > Chordata > Actinopteri > Cyprinodontiformes > Fundulidae > Fundulus > Fundulus diaphanus. The sequence goes on from JAZIBN010000255.1 coordinate 52,810, forward strand.
AGAACAATAGCTGAATGATTAGAAGAAGAAAAAACTGAGGGTAAGGCACCAAACATTTCCTAACTCATTCTAAACACTGAATCATTTAACAAAGCAGAAGTAGAATTTCAAACTTGAATATACTGTAGCCATATGTGGGCCTGCATTTGTAGGGAGTATAAGGGGTTTCGCCCCCATTGAAAAGCATTGGATGTTTGACACCTCCTAGCTTGGAGATGCTTTACGTGACGTGGCCCAAATTTATAGTGGAGCATTCTGTATAAAGGAGGTAAAGACTCTGTAAAGCAGAAGTTTGTAGGACCTTCCTAGAGCTACTTCCGGTTAGCAACATGCTAACAGTTAGCCGCTAACAGGGTTGTGTTCAGTATCACCAGGTGAGTGTACTCTGTCAGTTTGGTCCAAATCCTGTACTGGGAAGTGCCTCAAAAAGGGTGCCAATACTTAATGTCACCAAAGGTCACCAAAGGTCATGAGTCAGATTGGCCTCCTTTAGCAACTCAGCCTCACCACATCTGGGCCCAGAACTCAACATTTGACCAAAATGGTCAGTAGCGCCATTTCCCACATGTGGGTGGTGCTGTATTGGCCAATTATGTCGTGTCTGGGCATCATGCCAGATCCTGTTGGAAGCAAAGGCCCAATAGGAAAGCATGTGAAATCCAAAATGGGACAGAAAAGTGACACATGGCTGAAAGTCACTTGAAAATTTAAAAATGTTAAGAGGAAGTGACTGTGCGAATTTCAGATTCCTACATTAATCACAGCCGCTGCAGCGGGCGTCGAAAGTTGCCATTGTATCCCAATGGAGCTTCTCCCTCTGGCCCTCAGAGTTCCGTCGTCATGGAAACTCACTCACACCTCTGCTGCAGGCCAGTCTACCGAAGTGCAGAGACTTTGCTCACAATAAGTCCCATTGGATTATAATGGAGAACTTTGCCCCGAACAACGCTCCATATCTCCTGATCCGTAAATGGTAGAGACGTAATTTTTTCTGCGTTTATTTCGTAACGGATAGGGGAAGAAGACAGGCTATCGGTTTTTGCTGGAAAAAGTTTAATAAAGGCGTGAAAAATTATGATATAAAGGTGATTTTTATGGACTTTCAGAAATCCTCTAAAAACGGTCCCGAACAAATCGCTGTAGCTGAAAAAGTATAAGAGATATCAAAATAATTCTTTCACTATGAGTATCAGCAGGCTTTTGAGGACTATGGTGCCCATTTTCATGTTTGTACAAAAATCGGTGTAGGCACAGCGACGATGTAAAAAAGTGGATGATGTGGGAAAATGCAGCTGAAAAGCGTTTTCAGGAATTTGCACATTCGCTACTCCCGAACAAATTGTTCCTGCGGTAAAACCGTAACAGTTATCCAAACAATTCCTTTTTTATGAGTGCCAGAAGGGTCGGGACATTCATGTGTGAAAGTCTCATGCTTGTACATGAAACGGTTTCGGAGTAGCGACGATGCGAAAACATGTGATGTTTTCAATTTTCAGGCGTCATTTTTCAAAACCGCTCCATAGGAAATGAATGGGGGAGGTTTCGGGTTTGTGTCGCTCTGAGGTGATTTGCGAAAAATCTATAAATGCTACAGCAATGAGGGTTACATTTCCTGAATCCAGACAAAAATACCTACGTTTTGATGTATAATTTATGTGGATAGGTTGAAAATTGAGCGACTGAGAAGAAGTTGTTCGGAGAAGAAGAATTTGTTGAATTTCTAGAGTGCGCACTCTATAACTGCCTCCTTGACGACCATAGCAACGCATGTTATTTGCTGAATTTCTTGAAAAGCCAAAATTATTTTAAGGAGGTACTATATGAAAATGGTAAAAGATATGAAAAAGCTGAAATAGACCATAATAGCTGAAAGATATCACTAAATTTTAAAAGTTGAATGGCGTTTCTAGCTGAAAGTAGGCTGAAGCAGTAAGCTGTCAAAAAGCAGCTGAAATGAGCGGAATTTTAGTGAATTACATTCATTTCCTATGGGAGAAAAAAAGCTGAAAATTTGCAGAAAAAGCTGAATATTTTAAAAAGTTGAAGAGTTAAAAGTACAAAAAGATATAGCCATCGATTCCAGAAGAAGCTGAATAGTTTAAAAGTTGAATGGTTGAAATCGGAGAAAAATTGTAGGAGGAGAAGCGAATCAAACTTTAAACAGTAAAAACGCATTTGGAAGAATAAACACTAAGAAGAAGAATAAAGAATAAAGAGAAACAGGATCTCAAGAACTGTGAATGCCTACTGCATTCACAGTAATAACTAGAAAAAGCTGTTCCTACGCAACAGCGAGTGAGAATGCTAATCTGCAGAATGATTTGAGGAGAAGATGCAGAAGATCAATGCAGAAGAGAAAAAATAGCTAAAAAACATTGAAGTATTAGAAAATTTTGAAGAATTTGAAGAATTTGAAGTAATTTGTAGTAGTAGTAGTAGTAGTAGAAGTACTATCAGTAGTAGTAGTAGTATCAGTAGTAGTAGTAGTAGTATCAGTAGTATCAGTAGTAGCAGTAGTAGTAGTATCAGTAGTAGTAGTATCAGTTTTTAAGGAATTTGAAGGAATTTGAAGGAATTTGTAGTAGTAGTAGTAGTAGTATCAGTAGTACTAGTAGTAGTAGTTGTTGTTGTATTATTAGTAGTAATAGTAGAAGTGTCAGTAGTAGTAGTAGTGGTAGTAGTATCAGTAGTAGTAGTAGTATCAGTTTTTAAAGAATTTGAAGGAATTTGTAGTAGTAGTAGTAGTAGTATCAGTTGTAGTAGTATCAGTAGTATCAGTAGTAGCAGTAGTAGTAGTAGTAGTAGTAGTAGTATCAGTAGTAGTAGTATTAGTTTTTAAAGAATTTGAAGGAATTTGAAGAATTTGAAGGAATTTGTAGTAGTAGTAGTAGTAGTATCAGTAGTACTAGTAGTACTAATAGTTGTATTATTAGTAGTAATAGTAGTAGTATCAGTAATAGTAGTAGTATCAGTAGTAGTAGTAGTATCAGTTTTTAAAGAATTTGAAGGAATTTGAAGGAATTTGTAGTAGTAGTAGTAGGATCAGTAGTACTAGTAGTAGTGGTATTATTAGTAGTAATAGTAGTAGTATCAGTAGTAGTAGTAGTAGTATCAGTAGTAGTAGTAGTATCAGTTTTTAAAGAATTTGAAGGAATTTAAAGGAATTTGTAGTAGTAGTAGTAGTAGTAGTAGTAGTAGTATCAGTAGTACTAGTAGTAGTAGTAGTAGTATCAGTAGTACTAGTAGTAGTAGTAGTTGTATTAGTAGTAGTAATAGTAGTAGTATCAGTAGTAGTAGTAGTAGTAGTAGTATCAGTAGTAGTAGTATCAGTGTTTAAAGAATTTGAAGGAATTTGTAGTGGTAGTAGTATTAGTAGTAGTATCAGTAGTACTAGTAGTAGTAGTAGTTGTATTAGTAGTAGTAATAGTAGTAGTAGCAGTAGTAGTTGTAGTAGCAGTAGTGGTAGCAGTAGCAGCAATAGTATCATTAGTAGTAGTAGTATTAGTAGTAGTAGTATCAGTAGTAGTAGTAGTAGTAGTATCAGTAGTAGTAGTATAAGTATCAGTAGTATTAGGAGTAGTATCAGTAGTAGTAGTAGTATGAGTTTTTAAAGAATTTGAAGGAATTTGTAGTAGTAGTAGTAGTAGTAGTAGTAGTATCAGTAGTACTAGTAGTAGTAGTAGTAGTAGTAGTAGTAGTATCAATAGTAGTAGTAGTAGTAGTAGTATCAGTAGTAGTAGTAGAAGTATCAGTAGTATCATTAGTAGTAGTAGTAGTAGTAGTATCAGTAGTAGTAGTAGAAGTATCAGTAGTAGTAGTAGAAGTATCAGTAGTAGTAGGAGTAGTATCAGTAGTAGTAGTTGTATCAGTTTTTAAAGAATTTGAAGGAATTTGAAGAATTTGAAGGAATTTGTAGTAGTAGTAGTAGTAGTAGTAGTAGTAGTAGTAGTATCAGTAGTACTAGTAGGAGTAGTAGTAGTAGTAATAGTAGTAGTATCAGTAGTAGTTGTTGTAGTATCAGCAGTAGCATCAGTAGTAGTAGCAGTAGCAGCAGTAGTATCATAAGTAGTAGTAGTAGTAGTAGTAGTATCAGTAGTAGTAGTATCAGTTGTAGTAGTAGTAGTAGTAGTAGGAGTAGTAGTAGTATCAGTTGTAGTAGTAGTAGTAGGAGGAGGAGTAGTATCTGTTGTAGTTGTAGTATTAATATCAGTTGTATCAGAAGAATTAGAAGGAATTTGAAAAATATGAAGAATTTGAAGTATTTGAAGTATTTGAAAAATTTGAAAAAATTTGAAAAATTTGAAAAAAATTGAAAAATCTCAAAGATTTGAACCATTTGAACCATTTGAACTATTAGAACAATAAGAATGATTACAAGAATTTGAAGGAATTTGAAGGAATATGAAAAATTTGAAGAATTTGCATTCATTTCAATGGGAAAAAAGTACGCACAAAAAGTACAAATATTTTAAAAAGTATTAAAGTTAGAATAATGATGAGATATAGCAGGAATGTCTGGAAGGAGCTGAACGTTTTGACACCAAAATTGTTGAAATCGGTTGAAGTATGTGGGAGTAGTTACACGCCGACGGAATAATAATAATAATAATAATAATAACTAGAAAAAGCTGTTCCTACGCAACAGCGAGTGAGAATGCTAATCTGCAGAATGATTTGAGAAGATGCAGAAGATCCATGCAGAAGAGAAAAAATAGCTGAAAAATATTAAAGAATTTGAAAAATTTGAAGAATTTGAACAATTTGAAGTAATTTGTAGTAGTAGTAGTAGTAGTATCAGTAGTAGTAGTAGTAGTATCAGTAGTATCAGTAGTAGCAGTAGTAGTAGTAGTATCAGTAGTAGTAGTAGTAGTATCAGTAGTATCAGTAGTATCAGTAGTAGTAGTAGTATCAGTAGTAGCAGTAGTAGTTTTTAAAGAATTTGAAGGAATTTGAAGGTATTTGAAGAATTTGAAGGAATTTGTAGTAGTAGTAGTAGTAGTAGTATCAGTAGTACTAGTAGTAGTAGTAGTTGTATTATTAGTAGTAATAGTAGTAGTATCAGTAGTATTAGTAGTAGTATCAGTAGTATTAGTAGTAATATCAGTAGTAGTAGCAGTATCAGTTTTTAAAGAATTTGAAGGAATTTGAAGGAATTTGTAGTAGTAGTAGTAGTAGTATCAGTAGTACTAGTAGTAGTAGTAGTTGTATTAGTAGTAGTAATAGTAGTAGTAGTAGTATCAGTAGTAGTAGTAGCAGCAGTAGTATCATTAGTAGTAGTAGTATCAGTAGTAGTAGTAGTATCAGTAGTAGTAGTAGTAGTAGTAGTATCAGTAGTAGTAGTAGAAGTATCAGTAGTAGTAGGAGTAGTATCAGTAGTAGTAGTAGTATCAGTTTTTAAAGAATTTGAAGGAATTTGCAGAATTTAAAGGAATTTGTAGTAGTAGTAGTAGTAGTAGTAGTAGTATCAGTAGTACTAGTAGTAGTAGTAGTAATAGTAGTAGTATCAGTAGTAGTTGTAGTACCAGCAGTAGCATCAGTAGTAGTAGCAGTAGCAGCAGTAGTATCATTAGTAGTAGTAGTAGTGGTAGTAGTATCAGTAGTAGTAGTAGTAGTATCAGTAGTAGTAGTATCAGTTGTAGTAGTAGTAGTAGTAGGAGTAGTATCTGTTGTAGTTGTAGTATTAATATCAGTTGTATCAGGAGAATTAGAAGGAATTTGAAAAATTTGAAGAATTTGACAAATTTGAAGAATTTGAAGTATTTGAAGTATTTGAAAAATTTGAAAAAATTTGAAAAATATTAAAAAATTTGAAAAATCTGAAAGATTTGAACCATTTGAACCATTTGAACAATTTGAACAATAAGAATGATTAAAAGAATTTGAAGGAATTTGAAGGAATATCAAAAATTTGAAGAATTTGAAGGAATTTGCATTCATTTCAATGGGAAAAAAGTACGCACAAAAAGTACAAATATTTTAAAAAGTATTAAAGTTAGAATAATGATGAGATATAGCAGGAATGTCGGGAAGGAGCTGAACGTTTTGACACCAAGATTGTTGAAATCGGTTGAAGTATGTGGGAGTAGTTACACGCCGACGGAATAATAATAATAATAATAATAATAACTAGAAAAAGCTGTTCCTACGCAACAGCGAGTGAGAATGCTAATCTGCAGAATGATTTGAGGAGAAGATGCAGAAGATCCATGCAGAACAGAAAAGATAGCTCAAAAACATTGAAGAATTTGAAAAATTTGAAGAATTTTAACAATTTGAAGTAATTTGTAGTAGTAGTAGTAGGAGTAGTAGTAGTATCAGTAGTAGTAGTAGTAGTAGTAGTATCAGTAGTAGTAGTAGTATCAGTAGTAGCAGTAGTAGCAGTAGTAGTAGTATCAGTTTTTAAAGAATTTGAAGGAATTTGAAGGAATTTGAAGAATTTGAAGGACTTTTTAGTAGTAGTAGTAGTGGTATCAGTAGTACTAGTAGTAGTACTTGTATTATTAGTAGTAATAATAGTAGTATCAGTAGTAGTAGTAGTATCAGTAGTAGTAGTAGTATCAGTAGTACTAGTACTAATAGTAGTAGTAATAGTAGTAGTATCAGTAGTAATTCTTGTAGTATCAGCAGTAGCATCAGTAGTAGTAGCAGAAGCAGCAGTAGTATCATTAGTAGTAGTAGAAGTGGTAGTAGTATCAGTAGTAGTAGTATCAGTTGTAGTAGTAGTAGTAGTACTAGGAGTAGTATCTGTTGTAGTAGTAGTATTAATATCAGTTGTATCAGAAGAATTAGAAGGAATTTGAAAGATTTGAAGAATTTGAAAAATTTGAAGAATTTGAAGTATTTGAAGTATTTGAAAAATTTGAAAAAATTTGAAAAATATGAAAAAATTTGAAAAATCTGAAAAATTTGAACCATTTGAACCATTTGAACAATTTGAACAATAAGAATGATTAAAAGAATTTGAAGGAATTTGAAGGAATATAAAAAGTTTGAAGAATTTGAAGGAATTTGCATTCATTTCAATGGGAAAAAAGTACGCACAAAAAGTACAAATATTTTAAAAAGTATTAAAGTTAGAATAATGATGAGATATAGCAGGAATGTCGGGAAGGAGCTGAACGTTTTGACACCAAAATTGTTGAAATCGGTTGAAGTATGTGGGAGTAGTTACACGCCGACGGAATAATAATAATAACTAGAAAAAGCTGTTCCTACGCAACAGCGAGTGAGAATGCTAATCTGCAGAATGATTTGAGGAAAAGATGCAGAAGATCCATGCAGAAGAGAAAAAATAGCTGAAAAATATTAAAGAATTTGAAAAATTTGAAGAATTTGAACAATTTGAAGTAATTTGTAGTAGTAGTAGTAGTAGTAGTATCAGTAGTAGTAGTATCAGTAGTATCAATAGTAGCAGTAGTAGTAGTATCAGTAGTAGTAGTAGTAGTTTTTAAAGAATTTGAAGGAATTTGAAGGTATTTGAAGAATTTGAAGGAATTTGTAGTAGTAGTAGTAGTAGTATCAGTACTACTAGTAGTAGTAGTAGTTGTATTATTAGTAGTAATAGTAGTAGTATCAGTAGTATTAGTAGTAATATCAGTAGTAGTAGCAGTATCAGTTTTTAAAGAATTTGAAGGAATTTGAAGGAATTTGTAGTAGTAGTAGTAGTAGTAGTAGTATCAGTAGTACTAGTAGTAGTAGTAGTTGTATTAGTAGTAGTAATAGTAGTAGTATCAGTAGTAGTAATAGTAGTATCAGTAGTAGTAGCAGTAGCGGCAGTAGTATCATTAGTAGTAGTAGTATCAGTAGTAGTAGTAGTATCAGTAGTAGTAGTAGTAGTAGTAGTATCAGTAGTAGTAGTAGAAGTATCAGTAGTAGTAGGAGTAGTATCAGTAGTAGTAGTAGTATCAGTTTTTAAAGAATTTGAAGGAATTTGCAGAATTTAAAGGAATTTGTAGTAGTAGTAGTAGTAGTAGTAGTGGTAGTAGTAGTAGTATCATTAGTACTAGTAGTAGTAGTAGTAATAGTAGTAGTATCAGTAGTAGTTGTAGCATCAGCAGTAGCATCAGTAGTAGTAGCAGTAGCAGCAGTAGTATCATTAGTAGTAGTAGTAGTGGTAGTAGTATCAGTAGTAGTAGTAGTAGTATCAGTAGTAGTAGTATCAGTTGTAGTAGTAGTAGTAGTAGTAGTAAGAGTAGTATCTGTTGTAGTTGTAGTATTAATATCAGTTGTATCAGAAGAATTAGAAGGAATTTGAAAAATTTGAAGAATTTGAAAAATTTGAAGAATTTGAAGTATTTGAAGTATATGAAAAATTTGAAAAAATTTGAAAAATATGAAAAAATTTGAAAAATCTGAAAGATTTGAACCATTTGAACAATTTGAACAATAAGAATGATTAAAAGAATTTGAAGGAATTTGAAGGAATATGAAAAATTTGAAGAATTTGAAGGAATTTGCATTCATTTCAATGGGAAAAAAGTACGCACAAAAAGTACAAATATTTTAAAAAGTATTAAAGTTAGAATAATGATGAGATATAGCAGGAATGTCGGGAAGGAGCTGAACGTTTTGACACCAAAATTGTTGAAATCGGTTGAAGTATGTGGGAGTAGTTACACGCCGACGGAATAATAATAATAATAATAATAATAATAATAACTAGAAAAAGCTGTTCCTACGCAACAGCGAGTGAGAATGCTAATCTGCAGAATGATTTGAGAAGATGCAGAAGATCCATGCAGAAGAGAAAAAATAGCTGAAAAATATTAAAGAATTTGAAAAATTTGAAGAATTTGAACAATTTGAAGTAATTTGTAGTAGTAGTAGCAGTAGTAGTAGTAGTAGTATCAGTAGTAGTAGTAGTAGTATCAGTAGTATCAGTAGTATCAGTAGTTGTATTATTAGTAGTAATAGTAGTAGTATCAGTAGTAGTAGTAGTAGTTTTTAAAGAATTTGAAGGAATTTGAAGGTATTTGAAGAATTTGAAGGAATTTGTAGTAGTAGTAGTAGTAGTATCAGTAGTACTAGTAGTTGTATTATTAGTAGTAATAGTAGTAGTATCAGTAGTATTAGTAGTAATATCAGTAGTAGTATCAGTATCAGTTTTTAAAGAATTTGAAGGAATTTGAAGGAATTTGTAGTAGTAGTAGTAGTAGTATTATCAGTAGTACTAGTAGTAGTAGTAGTTCTATTAGTAGTAGTAATAGTAGTAGTAGTAGTATCAGTAGTAGTAGTAGCAGCAGTAGTATCATTAGTAGTAGTAGTATCAGTAGTAGTAGTAGTATCAGTAGTAGTAGTAGTAGTAGTAGTAGTATCAGTAGTAGTAGTAGAAGTATCAGTAGTAGTAGGAGTAGTATCAGTAGTAGTAGTAGTATCAGTTTTTAAAGAATTTGAAGGAATTTGTAGTAGTAGTAGTAGTAGTAGTAGTAGTATCAGTAGTACTAGTAGTAGTAGTAGTAGTAGTAATAGTAGTAGTATCAGTAGTAGTTGTAGTACCAGCAGTAGCATCAGTAGTAGTAGCAGTAGCAGCAGTAGTATCATTAGTAGTAGTAGTAGTGGTAGTAGGATCAGTAGTAGTAGTAGTATCAGTAGTAGTAGTATCAGTTGTAGTAGTATCAGTTGTAGTAGTAGTAGTAGTAGTAGTAGGAGTAGTATCTGTTGTAGTATTAATATCAGTTGTATCAGAAGAATTAGAAGGAATTTGAAAAATTTGAAGAATTTGAAAAATTTGAAGAATTTGAAGTATTTGAAGTATTTGAAAAATTTGAAAAAATTTGAAAAATATGAAAAAATTTGAAAAATCTGAAAGATTTGAACCATTTGAACCATTTGAACAATTTGAACAATAAGAATGATTAAAAGAATTTGAAGGAATTTGAAGGAATATCAAAAATTTGAAGAATTTGAAGGAATTTGCATTCATTTCAATGGGAAAAAAGTACGCACAAAAAGTACAAATATTTTAAAAAGTATTAAAGTTAGAATAATGATGAGATATAGCAGGAATGTCGGGAAGGAGCTGAACGTTTTGACACCAAAATTGTTGAAATCGGTTGAAGTATGTGAGAGTAGTTACACGCCGACGGAATAATAATAATAATAATAATAATAATAATAATAATAATAATAAAGAAAAACAGGAAAACAATAAGTGAGAATGCTGTATAGCATTCTCACTGATAATAATAATAAAGAAAAACAGGAAAACAATAAGTGAGAATGCTGTATAGCATTCTCACTGATAATAATAATAATAATAAAGAAAAACAGGAAAACAATAAGTGAGAATGCTGTATAGCATTCTCACTGACTAGAAAAAGCTGTTCCTACGCAACAGCGAGTGAGAATGCTAATCTGCAGAATGATTTGAAGAGAAGGTGCAGAAGATCCATGCAGGAGAGAAAAAATAGCTGAAAAACATTGAAGAATTTGAAAAATTTGAAGAATTTGAACAATTTGAAGTCATTTGTAGTAGTAGTAGTAGTAGTAGTAGTAGTATCAGTAGTAGTAGTATCAGTAGTATCAGTAGTAGCAGTAGTAGTAGTAGTAGTATCAGTAGTAGTAGTATTAGTTTTTAAAGAATTTGAAGGAATTTGAAGGAATTTGAAGAATTTGAAGGAATTTGTAGTAGTAGTAGTAGTATCAGTAGTACTAGTAGTTATAATAGTTGTATTATTAGTAGTAATAGTAGTAGTATCAGAAGTAGTACTAGTAGTATCAGTAGTAGTAGTAGTATCAGTTTTTAAAGAATTTGAAGGAATTTGTAGTAGTAGTAGTAGTATCAGTAGTACTAGTAGTAGTAGTAGTTGTATTAGTAGTAGTAATAGTAGTAGTATCCGTAGTAGTAGTAGTAGTAGTAGTAGTATCAGTAGTAGTAGTAGTATCAGTTTTTAAAGAATTTGAAGGAATTTGTAGTAGTAGTAGTAGTAGTAGTAGTAGTTGTATTAGTAGTAATAATAGTAGTAGTAGCAGTAGTAGTTGTAGTAGTTGTAGTAGCAGTAGTGGTAGCAGTAGCAGCAATAGTATCAGTAGTAGTAGTATCAGTAGTAGTAGTTGTAGTAGTAGTAGTAGTATCAGTAGGAGTAGTAGAAGTATCAGTAGTAGTAGGAGTAGTATCAGTAGTAGTAGTATCAGTTTTTAAAGAATTTGAAGGAATTTGAAGAATTTGAAGTAATTTGTAGTAGTAGTAGTAGTAGTATCAGTAGTACTAGTAGTAGTAGTAATTGTATTATTAGTAGTAATAGTAGTAGTATCAGTAGTAGTAGTAGTAGTATCAGTAGTAGTAGTAGTATCAGGTTTTAAAGAATTTGAAGGAATTTGTAGTAGTAGTAGTAGTAGTAGTAGTAGTAGTAGTAGTATCAGTAGTACTACTAGTAGTAGTAGTAGTATCAGTAGTACTACTAGTAGTAGTAGTTGTATTAGTAGTAGTAATAGTAGTAGTATAGTTGTAGTTGTAGTATCAGTAGTGGTATCAGTAGTAGTAGTAGTAGTAGTAGTAGTAGTAGTAGTAGTAGTAGTAATAGTAGTAGTATCAATAGTTGTAGTTGTAGTATCAGTAGTGGTATCAGTAGTAGTAGTAGTAGCAGCAGTAGTAGTATCATTAGTAGTAGTAGTTGTTCTAGTAGTAACAGTAGTAGTAGTAGTAGTAGTAGTGGTAGTAATAGTAGTAGTAGTGGTAGTAGTAGTAGTAATAGAAATATCGGTAGTAGTAGTAGTAGTAGTAGTAGTAGTTTGAAGGAATTTGCATTGATTTCAGTGGGAGCAAAAAAACGCACAAGAAGTAAAAATATTTTAAAAAGTATAAAATTTATCATAACCATGAGATATAGCAGTAATGTTGAGAACGAGCTGAATGTCTTAGTACCACAATTGTCGAAATCGGTTTAAGTATGCAGAAGAACTCTCAGAAGAACCAATCTTTCCACAAAATGAGAGGAGAAGGAGACAAACAGAATCTAATTGTCCAGAACAGGGATAGAAAAAATTTGAAGTGAACCGAAAACCTATTAAGATGTAACTGTGTCACAACCTTAATAAAGTTAAAGTAAATTTTTAAATTTAAAATAAAACTACAAATAATAGTTTACTAAAGTATAACAACATTTTATAAAATAGTACCAATAAAAGAGGCCTTTAAACATGATGTTGTTACAGACACAAAAATCACTTCACATTGTTGTTTTATGTGATTATATTGCAAAACAGGTTTTAGGTAACATGGAGTTCATGGAATACATATATTACAGCAAAGATGAATAACATACATGGACACATAAATGCTTTACTCAGGTGTAGTTTCAAAGGCTTTTCACATTGTGCTTAGACCAGAGGTAATATTCACACTTTTTCTGTGCCCACTTCAAATCTAGGTTGACTAAAGCTTATACTGACCTATAGATTCATCATGTTTTTTTTGTTTTGTTTTTTTGTGGTGTTTCATAGAGATTTCAATCATTTTTGTACAAAAATACAAACACAGGATTACACATCATTACATGTGGCCTGTGTGTGTTTTTTACACTAGTTTTGGTCATTTTACAAACATCTGTCAGATTCAGAATTAATCTATGTTTGCTTGACTCATGTCCTAAGTTTAGGTTTAAAACTGGCCAGTTCTAATTGCACAGATGTGGAAAACCTTTTTCCATACCAACTTACCAGCTGATACCCCACAATAGGACAGTATTCACACAATAGTGTCACACTTGAATAATAAAGAGTTCAGAAAAGAATGACTTTTTTTAAATTGGACAGTGGTCAAAAATATTAACAGATGACCTAGTATTACACATTACAGAAATTACACATTCCAGAATTACACCACCTCCAGATTACAGTTAACACACCATGAGGGAGTCCTGTCTGATTCCCATTATAGTTATGACAAAGACAATCCTGTTCATGATTACATTTAGATGTGAATCATTTAAAAGCTAACTTAATATCTTAAAAAGAAACCATATTTGAGGAAACCTGATGGAGAAATATATGACACATCATTCTGAAACATGGCACAAAGCTGTCCATAGATGGACAGGATAAAAATTTGTAAATACTCTATAAATTCTAGAGTTTACATTTATATGGTTGTTATTTGATGAATTTGGTCATCTCTGTTGTTTGTCTAAAGAGTTAATGAGCAATAAGTTGCTGTGAAGATCTAAATGTTCATACACATAACCTTTGTTGTTGCAGGCCTTCAGCAGAAAAGCAGGAGTATTTCTATTTCTGAGGCTCAGTGTGAAGGGATGCTGCTGCACACAGGACAGGAAGTCAGATAAACAAAGATGGCTTCGATTTGTCGGCAGCAACATCTGATCCCAGCCAAAAACGTAGCAGCAGTTTATCTCAGCTGGAGAAGGAAGATATTGGCCTGCAGAAAGGAAAGGGGTCCTGAGAAAGCAAGAGGAGACATACATTGTAATGACGTTTAATGTAGAAATACATTTCACGTGATGCATGAAAAGTATTTACCTTAGACTTTGCTGCAGAGCACAAACCATATCACTGTTTCTCTTTAGCTGAGAGGATGTCAGCATGAAGGAGACCCAGCAAAAGAAGGCAGAACTATGACACAAACTGTGACCTATAATATAAAAAGTGTTATCATGAATAAACACAGCATACCCAGAGAAATGAAGAGAGTTTATGCTTTTACAAAGAGAAGACCTCCACTCTACATTGTGATTGCTGAGAAGAACCCCAGTCAGTGGAAGCAGGAGAATGTTCCTCTGATCTAGCAGCTCACTGTGACTCCAGCTGATGTGGCTCTTCTCAAAGATAGCCAGGTGGTTGGCTTAGGGCAGAATTTGATCCTGTTTTTAAGTGTATGATAGCAAGAAGTAGGAGATTCCTCCATTTTGTTCATGAAGACGATGAAGTACTGAGTTGTGCTGGGGCATTGTAATGGAGGATACAGGAGAACACCTATCCTATTTGAAGGAAACACATCTAAACAGTTATAGTGGAGTTATAGTTCTTTGATTACCCAACCCACCTCACACCCCCTTTTCCCCCCACCCCAGTGGGGTACCAGCTGGTATGTATTGTTGGTACATCAGGAAGCCGGTGTTCCACACAGAACATCGGCTTTCTGATGTTTGTCTGAGTCCTGCTAAATAAAGCAGCTTTTATAGAGCTGCTAAGACATTGATGGTCTACGCGTTTATTAACCCTGACCCAATCCACTTAGATGAATGTACTTGCCAAAACATGACATAAAGTTTGACTTTACTATATTCGACTACATTCTTACCTGGACAAAACTTCAATATCTGGGAAAATCTCAATATCTTCCACAATTGTCATTGTTGGGAAAATGCTTAATGTCTGGTTAAATGTAATCTGTGAAAAACTAAAGAGGCATATGTTATACAGTAGAGTAACAACTAAACTGTTGCTAAATTACATTTAAACTCTGTAGTATTCTCAGTGTCATCTATCTGTAGCAAAATATTAAGCAAATAAAAACAGAAACTCATATACATCGGCTATCAGCCTGAAATAAATAGTAACCCATTTACACTTTTTATTATTCTCTGCATGAACACCAACACAATTTAAGAGTACTTTTCAATTAATTGGATTTTAGGAAAAAACACTCCTTCAAACATGTGAAATAGAAATTGTTTGCATTGTTCGTGATTTTTTTTTAGACTCACCATCTTCTTCATGTTTCAGTGGTGGATAGAACACAAAACACTGGGTTGTGGTAGCTGTAGTAGGTTCTCATGACACCTGAATGAAGACATCGCTTTGGCTGAGAAATGAAAATGACATCAAGTAGTGTGTTCTTGTCTGTGGTGGCAGAAGTGATCAGCTGTACATATCCCCGAGACCGAAAGAGATCCAGAATTGTCTTTGATGACCCAAGTATCTGATTTTCATTGAAATCTCCACACACAATGACAGGATGACAGTTTAACACGTCCAGTGCATCTAAAAGACTCACCAGATTTTCCAGGAAGGGTCTCAGATTGTAATCAGGAGGTCTGTACACAGCTACAATCACTGCCCTGAATGGAGCTTCAACCCTCAAAGCCACAAACTCCAGATCAATCACATTGTGGAAGTACTTTCTTTCACACACCTGAATGTGGTTTCTCACATAAACAGCAACTCCACCACCACCTCTGCTGGCCATCTGTGGAAAGTTAGTATAGGACGCATGTCTGTTGCGTTTGAACATGTTAAAGCCATCCAGATGAAGATTTTCTGCAACAAAAGAGCCTTTCAAATGAGTTTCAGTCAAACATAACACATCTGCCAGGCACAGCTCATGGTGTTTCTGGATGTCATCGATATGAGATGGCAGCCCCTCTGTGTTGTGATGAACAAGTGTCACAGTGTCAGGCCTGTTTACTGCTTCCTTAACCTGAAGAAGAGGCATCATGTGATCAACGCTTGCTTGTCTCATGGTCTGGAGTGCTGCAGTGACTTCAGGATTGGCAAATATTTTATTTTCCTCCAGATCATGTAGATATAAACCACTGAGAGACGTCACTCTGCTGACAGCTACATATGCCATGCCTGGTTCAAAGATTTTTTTTAGCGATACCACAGCTGCATTTGTTGTGAGGCCCTGAGTTTTATGAACTGTGCATGCAAAGGCCAGCTTTACAGGAAACTGTCTACGTACCACTCCGTTCTGCTTCAGATTCTCCTCTGCTCTCTCAATGTAAACCAGATTGGCAGATTCTTGAGGTCCACTTTGGTTTCTGGTGACACCTGTCTGAAGATCCATTGTCAGGCCCAGCTTAGTGATTTGTTGATCATCCTCTGAAGTAACAACCGTTGTTAGAGTAGCAAAGGCACCATTAACCAGACCATTTTGTACATCAATGTTTCTGGTGAGCATGACACGAGCTCCTTCAGCAAGATTTAGAGTGTCTGCTAAATCATTTCTACTTCCCTTACAAGGTCTCTCTTTTCTTCCCATTCTTCCTGTTCGTTGATCTTTCTGGAAGTCATCTGCATCAATAGTGAGAATGTTAGAATGGAATAAAGCCAGTGTAGCTGAGTTGTGTTCATCGACCTGCTTATTAGTAGGAAAGATATGCAGAACATCCATGGGACAACAAGCTGGTTCAGTAATTGTCTGTGACAACAGGTCTCTGTCAGCCTGAGACAGTTCATCAGCCTTTTCTTTCACCCGAATCCTGTTTAGCATCTCTGCAAAGGCAACATCGTCTTTCTGTCTCATGATCTCAGTCAGGGTGATCATCTGAAAATGTTCTTGCCACAGGTCAATATCAGCTGGATTGTGTACGCATAGACTTTTAGATTGTCTCACCGGAGGTAACTGATAAAAATCCCCAACGGCCAAAACTGACAAACCACCAAACGGTCTCTGATTACCTTTGATCTGTTTAAGTCGAGCATCCACATAAGCAAAGAGCGGCTTCGAAACCATTGAGATCTCATCGATAATGATGATTCGAGCATTGAAAAGTTCAGACCTTAGTTCATCCAGTTGGTTACCAAGTCCCTGGATTGGGGGTTTCAGACTGCGTGGAAGCTTCAGTAAGGAGTGAAGAGTTGTTCCGCAGATATTGAAAGCTGCAGTTCCAGTAAAAGCAGTAAGAAGAACTGTTGGATTTGATATGTCCATCTCCTCAGAAAAGAGCTGCAGTTTACTCAGTATTTTACTTGCCTCTGAATATATGCATTTGATCAGGTGTGACTTTCCTGTTCCAGCCCCACCATTAACATAAAGGAAAAATGGTTCTGGATTCAGACCACACACAAGTTTAATGCACCAGTCTCTGACAGCATAGAACACACAAGCCTGCTTCTGGTTCAGGTTCTGATACATTTTTCTCAGCACAGCAGGATCCATTGCTGGAGGTTCTCTTATGGCTCTCATTTCCGTGGCAGCAGCAGACTCAGGACAATAGTCGGGCACATTTTCCTGTTCATTGTCTGGCTCAATTGCTTGAAGATCATTATCACACTGCAACCTGACAACTTCAGATTCAGGAGCAAGATTACACCATTCATCCATCACTTGGTCTCTGCTCTCCTCAAACTCTTCAAGTGCATTTTCAATGTCCTCAGTGTTTTTTTCATATTTGTCTCTGTTTCTTTTGACAACATTCTTCACTCTCTCAGGACGGTTTGAACCTGGTAGTTGGACATAGCCAGAGTTGTAAAAAGACTCGTAGGTTGGCAGATTAGCACTTCGGATTTCGTACTCAGATCGGTGAGGGAGGTACAGTCTCAGTAATGTGGCATAAAACTGCTCGGGATGTTTCTCCTTTGAACAGTGATAATATCTGATCACAGAGGGCTTATCATTTTTCCTCCTTTGTACAAATCCAAGCTCATTAAGAAGTGGTAAAACACCATCGCTGTTCACCTTTTCTGAACTGACAAACCTGCAGGTGGCAGCAAAATCAGCCAAGCACATCTCCTCATACTCTGCTATTTCAGGTCTGGCTTTGTATTTGTCACTCAAGCTGGTCATCCAGATATTAGAAGAATCTGATGGGATGTCTTCCAAGTATGACATGGGGCGACTCATTTTCACAGGATTGTCATCGGTCGGTATGAACACAACACTGCGAGAACACTTTTTCATTTTTATTCCACATGCACGAGTCACACACTCCTGAGCGCTGATCTCTCTCTTTTTTGAGTAGGCCTGCATGACAGCTCTCATCTCATCACTCTCATTGACTCCATCCATGTTGGAATTATCTATGACTGTCTTAAGGTACTCTGATAGACCACTTTCCTTTTTAGTGATGTATTTGGTCAGATACTGTATACAAGAATAAGCATTCAGTATGAAAGACACATCAATGTTACTGTCCCAGGCTTTAAGCAGATGTTTATTGTAGGCATTAATCCAGCAGGCGTTTGGACTTCGTTTCAGGTAGATTGCAGTCTTTTTGTTCATAGTCCTGAGGCAACTTTCATACTCCGCCAGTGTCAAGTCACATTGAGAAAGTATCTGCTCTAAAGTCATGGAAGCAACTTCAGGTTCATTCAGCAGCTGCATCAGAGGTCTTAGTTTGATCTTTGCACTTTCAGTGTCATTTTTCTCATCGGGTCTGCTGATCATTGTTTTTCTGCAGGGAGGCTTTGGAAAACCAAATCGACAACCAGAGTTCACACTTTTGAAACAAGACCTAGTGTGGTTCTTACTGTGCTTCTGAACTTCTGTGACTTTCTGGAACAGCTCAGGTTCGGTTTCTGGGTCAGGAAGTTGTGCTGAGATATATTTATCAACAAAATCACACACAGTTTGATCATCAGATTCATCAAGCTGAGGGCTATTCTCAGTCCAAATCAGACAATGGATGTGAGGACTTCCTCTGTGCTGAAACTCAACTCTGTAGAAATAGTCAATCACTCTCCCTAAAGGCTGAGCATCTGACAGCAGCAAATCTCTGAACAGTGCCTCAACACGCTTGTCAAACAATCGCATGCAGGTGACAGGGTTGGATCTCAGAATTTCACATTTTGCTGCCCAATCAAGAGCTTCAGTGTCAACGTCTTCACCTTGTTGTCTCTTTATTGCTTTAATAACTTCAGGCCATCTGAATTCAGCAGCAGAAAAGGTACAGAAGAATGTAGGATTCCCCAGCTGTCGAATTTGGGCAAACAGATCTTTAGTGGTTTTCTCCCAGTATGCTGGAGTGCCTCTGAGTGGTTGCATGAATCTGACCGCATCTTTATTTCTCACCAGTCGCTCAACCTCTCGTTTGTTCTGTAACATGCCTGAAGTTATTCTGCGTCCGTCTTTGGTCATAGTCTTTCCTTTCCTTAGCTGTATGGTCATGCTGTTGTGAGCCAAATGTATCTCTGTCACAAACTGTGCAAAGAACAAGTAGTTTGGGTCTCTGGCAAAGCGATCATCTACATGAAAAAGCCGTGACTTGAAATAGCCACTTGGAGTGACTTTAATCAGTCTTCTTTTGTCTAAAGTATTCTCTCCCGTAGGAAACTGTACAGGGAACGACATTGATTCCAAATTCGGGGTCTTGAAAAAGCTAACAGGATTATTTCTTTCGGCAGGAGCAACACAAAAAATGTTATCAGAGAAACAGAGAATCTCTTCTGATATGTCAAGCGGCTGAAGGCATGACTCTAAAGCAAAGCCTCCATTTGGCAGATCACCTTCTTCTCCATCGTGTATTTGCTGTGGTGAAACTTCACAGTCATTGTCCTGATCATGTTCAGACTCATTTTCACACAGAGCATTTCTCTCACACATGTCGATTTCCATCAGATCATCTTCATCGTAGTCATCCTCACTCATGCTTACATCATCATCATCATCATCATCATCATCATCATCATCATCAGGAAGTGTGGGGTCACATAGCTCAGCTTCATCTCTGATAGTTATATCCTTATATTCTGGATGAATCTGCTTCAGTTTCCTTAACGCAGAAACTAGTTTGGGCCAGGTTACTGTCTGAAAAAGCTGGTGACCTCTGTAGGACAAACGTCGTTTCAGTTTCACTCTCATGACCTGAGACTCACTCCTCAGTCTGGGTAATGCATTTACTGTTTCTTGAACCTCTGATGGTACACATACAACATTTCCCCTTATCAGTCTTTGTCTGCCCTTTGGAAGAGGAATGATCTTTGCAAACGGAATGCACTTAGCAATCAGATGTCTTTCCATTATATTCAAATCTGACAGTTCACTGGGAATTTCTGCCAGCTCCAGGTTGTTTGCTGCAGCTAGGTTTGGCATACGTCCTTTTTTTAGATGATTATGGCAGGTGTGACAAATCCACTCTTTCCTTCTCTCATCAGGAAATGTGCACTGTTCGTTTCTGCAGCCTTCATTACAAACATGGACATATTTTCCTCTCAAACACTGTTCAACCACATCTGGCCTCTTTGTGTAATTTGACCTTGTACAGAGTCGTACTTGGTTGGGAAATGAGGCCTTATGACACACAGTGCAGACATAAGTGGGACCAGCCTTTATATTAGATCTGAAAACTGATATGGCTTCATTAATCAGTCTGTTCTCAGCTGTCTCATGTTGGTGAATCTGGCTTTGTCTGTGATATGGTTCACTCCGACTGACTTTGTTCATCTGTCTGTATTTTCTCTTTATGTTAATTGCACATCTCATTCTTTGCATCATTCTGAACGAGAGATTGTTATTGTACCTCTTTCTCATCAGTTCTTTCATCAGTTGTTTGTGTTTAAGCCTGAATTCTGTATTTGCATAGCACTGAGTAATATAACTTCGCTGTCTTCGTCGAAAGTTTTCACTTTGTCTGTAGCGATTTAATATGTAATTTTTTTGTCTTAGGGCAAACCTTTCATTTTCTCTATAAGAGTTCCTGATGTATGATTTTTGTTTTTCTCTGAATCCTTCTTTCTCTCTATAAGAGTTCCTGATGTATGATTTTTGTTTTTCTCTGAATCCTTCTTTCTCTCTATAAGAGTTCCTGATGTATGATTTTTGTTTTTCTCTGAATCCTTCTTTCTCTCTATAAGAGTTCCTGATGTATGATTTTTGCTTTTCTCTGAATCCTTCTTTCTCTCTATAAGAGTTCCTGATGTATGATTTTTGTTTTTCTCTGAATCCTTCTTTCTCTCTATAAGAGTTCCTGATGTATGATTTTTGCTTTTCTCTGAATCCTTCTTTCTCTCTATAAGAGTTCCTGATGTATGATTTTTGTTTTTCTCTGAATCCTTCTTTCTCTCTATAAGAGTTCCTGATGTATGATTTTTGCTTTTCTCTGAATCCTTCTTTCTCTCTATAAGAGTTCCTGATGTGTGATCTTTGCTTTTCTCTGAATCCTTCTTTCTCTCTATAAGAGTTCCTGATGTATGATTTTTGTTTTTCTCTGAATCCTTCTTTCTCTCTATAAGAGTTCCTGATGTATGATTTTTGCTTTTCTCTGAATCCTTCTTTCTCTCTATAAGAGTTCCTGATGTGTGATCTTTTGTTTTCTCTATACATTTCACAAGAGGCATAAGTTTCCCTTTCCTTCCTTTTTTGATTCTCTTTTGTCTGCTGAGTTTTTTTCTCTGCTGTCATTCTTCTTTTAATTTTTCTCCTGTCCTGTTTACTGACTTTATATGAGATTTCCTTCGACATTTGAGGACGAATGTGGTGAGACATATCAGAAGGTATAGAGTATGATAATGGAGCCGATTCAGTCGGTTCATCCTGAGAAACATTCTGTGCCGAGGACGATGTTATTCCAACTGGTTGTTGAGCGTCTACATCATTTGATATTTCTGATGGAACATTCTCAGGCTGATGGATGGCTCTCTGTGCTTCTGACGCAGGAACAGCTTCATCTAATAGAAGAGGTAAATCCATAGCTGCGTCTGAAACAGCATTTCTCTGGTTTGATGCGTTTTCACTGGAAAATGACAGGGGCTTGAGTTCATACAAACAAGATGACTGCGTGTTAAACATTTGGTGGCACGACTTTATTCTCTGAATCATGTCTGTCAGATGGGTGAATTTCAGCATCACAGCAGTACCAAAGTTGAGCAGACTGGATGGCATTCCATTTGTTTTCCTAGCATGTGGGTCAAAATATCCGTAGTGGCCAGATCTGCATCTGAAAACAGCGATACATAACCCTGACATGATCAGTAGGCCATACTGCACACCTGATGACAAACTGCTTAAGCCTTGTTCCAGGCTGGGAAGATTGTCTCCACCTCCAAGTGATCCATACACAGACATGTGAGTCAGAGCCACCTGATACTTTGACCTGCGTGCAGTCACTTCCCCTGGGAGCTCATCAGTTGCCAAATGGATGCTGAGAGGAAACCTTTCTCTGGCCCGTCTGTACATGACGTCTCCTTTATCCAGAACACGATCCAGCTCAGGTCTACTGATGTTTTCATTCTCATGAAGAAATGCCAGAAACACTAAACTGTTGGTCACACACTGACGGTTCCTGGACTTTCCGTATTTTAGTGAAGCCTGACTGCGTGAGGCGCAGACATGCGTTACAGAAGGCTCAGGTTCTACATTTACTGTGCGTTCATGGGACAGCCCAGCTGCGTTACGTCTTTTCACCACGTCAGCATAAGACACCTGCTGTTTAGTCTGCTCTACCTGTGCTTCTGAATCAGACTGCAAAGATCCCGCAGCTTGGTTTGTATGAGAAACTGCAGCAGCACTGGATAAGATGCTGTTAATCTGCTTACCATCAAAAGATTCTCCAACACTCATAGCATCTCTGGGACGTCCGTTCTTAACACATTCGGCATAAAGCTGCTGAGATACCAGCCTGTTGCTCTCAGAACCCAAAGCTTCAGCTCCTTCACTCACAGACTCTTTCTCTTTCTGCCGTCTGAGCTTCTGGGACTGAGAACGCTGACTCTTTTTTGGCATTTTCGGTACTTTATAATGTCCAACCTTAGCTTAAACACACTGATACTATCAGATTTTACCCTTGTCTTTGATATTTCAAATGCAGCGTTGGATTTTATCAATATCTATTAATTTATGTTAACAAATGTACACGCTCTGCTCGAGAGTATAAAGAGAAAAACTCACAAGCTGAACAAAACTCTAAAGTTATGGAAGGAATTCACAAAACGTAACTACTTCTAGGTAATAGCAGAAAAATATGTATATTAAATATATCTTACGGTTCTTCAGATATAACAGCTAGTTGTAAAGTATGTATTGCTCAGAAACGTCTTATAAAAGTAGCACAATAACCAGTAAAACTAATTTATAACCAGTAGATGGACGTATCAGTGGTCAAATTGACCCGTAGCTTTAAGAAGCACACAGAAATGTCTTTTTCCTTCAAACGCTGTCTTAAAGATCAGGTCAGCAGCCGCAGTGGGATGACAGAAGCCTCTGGAAGCTGGATTCCAATCAGGTCAAAAAGTAAACAGACACTGTAGATTCAGATTTTATTTTATCAGGAACAAACCTTTGGAAAATCCACAGAACAGCAGCTCAGGACCAGATGCAGCACCAACAGCAATTCTCGATTAATTCAGAATGATGCAGGGTAACCAATAAACCCCAATCAAGCACTTTTCACTTGTTTTTTACATGAAATAACGTCTCAAATTTGGATTCAACTGGAAACAAAGAAAGATAGAAGAGAGACAGTAAACACTGGTTGGGAGAAATCAGCAAATACCAGGTTTGTAGAAAGAAAGTAAACTCTGGTCACCTGTAGACCAGGTTTCTGAATTAAGGAAAAACCAGTTCACCAATGGGGATAACTGGTTTATGGAAACACCTTATTAGATTAGAAAGATAGGATAATGCACAGTAAATGGTGTTCCAGATGAGTTGGAACAGGAAAAGGAAGGTAAACACAGCTGGAAAGAAAATGTCCGATAGTGGTAAGAGGAGGCTGGTCCAAGCACACCTGGAAGACAAAGAGACATCGGTCAGACAGCTGTGATGATCAAAAACTTTCAGTGAAGCAGCTACTGGCTCAGGGTCTTTTCAATGGTCCAAATTATGAAAAGGTGTTTAGCTGCTACGTTATAAAACAAAACGAAGCTTTCAGATATAAACTGTTTGCTGCTTTCATGGAGATTTTTTTTTATATTCGAGATTCAAACAGACTCAGAACACCCAAGATATCTGGGGGTCTGCCATGTTAACTCATCATTTTGCCTTAAGGTCAGCCTGGCTGCTTGTGTCGGATCAGAACCATCCAGATGTAGTCCTTTGGAAACACCTACTCATATTGACTTGCAGGAATATGGATCTTAATGATCCCAGAGCTTAAAGTGGTTGATGAAACATCAGAAGAACACAAAAAGTAATTCTGCTGAGTCATGTTTCTGACAGGTGGATCAGAGGATAACCATAAGAACCCTATTCTGAGGGACTTTACAGGACATGTTTGTAGAAGTGTTTTTCAAAATTTTAATTCAGGTGACTTAAGTTGGATCAGATGAGTCAGCAATTCTGGTAAAGACCGAAAAACATTGATTAAAACATGCAACCGCCTAGACTGAATGATGGATGAACTGATCAGACATCAACTCACCAGCAAAACAGGAGTTCTGCTCCAGGTGTCTGTGAGAAAACAGAAAAAAACTGTTTAGTAATTAAACCTAAAACCACCACAAGACCAGGAAAATATCTTTGAAGGTTCTGCTTCATCTGTGAGACATAAGGTCAGATGCAAAACTTTGTTGGACTTGTTGGTTCCTGATTGCTTCTCTGAGGTTTAATGCATCATGATCAGAACATTTTAAAAGCACAGAAACAGAAAGTTGATACAAAGCAAAACATACTTCCACTCACAAGCTATGTGTATGTGCACAAAAGTTCACAATTGGATTATTTTGTATTGGGATGGAAAAACAAAAATAATTGAATTGCACCGTTTATATGGGCAGACAATCAATTAATCGGATCATAATGTGCGTTTATATGCACCTGGCTTTATTCAGAATAGAACCAGTCTGACATACACATTATCAATTTTCCCTAAAACAAACCACAGAAGTAGTAATTGCGTCTTTGCTGAAAAAACAAAAAAATAGCAAAGGAGTATTGTATGAGTTAGTTTCTGTTTGAAGCGCCAAGACTGGACTTACACAATGTTTTAATTACAGTGGAAACATTACTGAATAATTAATAATTTTCAGCTCTTTTAATGTTTAGAACAGAAAGGTTGTATCAAGAACCCCAACATTTTTGCTTCCCGACGTATTTCCGCCAATCTCGGAAATACGTCACGTCTACGTCGGGTGCATGCGCACTCGGGTCAGTTTGTCACATGCTTGTCGATACTATCTTCAATTGGTATAAACCGTCCCTCTGGATTGAGCTTATCCTGATCATCTTATTCTGATTGGCCAGTTTACATGATGCATTTTTATTCCAATCGTCTGTTTATTCTGACTTTTGGCCATGTAAACGTAGCTACTGATAGATGGATGGATCACACTGAATAGACATTCACTCACGAGCAAGGCAGAAGTTCTGTTGTCTGTGGTTCGAGTTGTCTACGGCTGTAAGAGCAGAAACAGTTTGTTGATAATTGATCAAAAACTACTGATGGGAAGATGAAGCCTCTGGAAGCACTGAGGCTTTCCATCAATTGCTCTACACTGAAGGCAGGCTACTAGATTTACTCTACTGTCCAATCAAGGTAAAGCATGTAAATCACATGAATTTTGACTCATCATGAACTCAGAGGTTTGGAGGATCAAATGTGGATCTATTTCAGCAAGCAAAAGAAAAATCACTGCCATCATACTTAGGTGCTGATTAGCTGGTTATCAGCCCCTCTGCCAACTGTTTCAGAGTAATTCAAAGATGCCAACTTCTTCCACAGTTTTTAGACTCAGCTGTTGATACATTTATTTCCAGTCATCCAAGTATTAAGTGACACCTAAGTTTTGTATCAGATAAAGCCACACATTGCAATCAATACAGTTACTCACCAGTCAGAGTACAGGGAGGGGGATACTGTCCAATTAGTCTGAAGAAAGGAGAAAAACAAATTAGTTCACATTATCTATACATTTATTTGACTTTACTTGATAGACACAGGGGGACAAGAACATTAGTGTCAGCTATTAGGGCTGGACGATAATTCAATAACAATATATATCGATCGATAGACGTGTGGCGCGATAGGAAAAAATAAGGTCGATAAAAGTTCGATAGAGAGTTTTCCTTCCTTCCTTTCAGCCTATCATATTAGTTGATGCTACAGTCACTACTTCCTCTCAACCAATCGTAATCACGGACCCAGGCACGCCGTCACAAATCGCCGCCCTCTCAAACCACAACACACAGCATGTGAATATGTCGCAGCAAGGAGCGGCGTAGGAAACGGCCCCAAAACGGGGTTTTACTAGTTCGCCAGCCTGATAGAAATAAACCCCAGTGATTTGTAAAACTTGCAAGGAACTGGTAAAAAAAAAGTCTGGTAACGCAACCAACTTGTTTCATCACGTAAGCCGCTCAGCCGCTCACTACAGCAGCAGCGCGAGCTGTGCAGCCCCGCGCTGCTGCTGGTCTTCTTAGGAATCTTCTGGAAGTTCTTCCAAAACAAAGCAGGTACAGCAGCTAAACTGGGCTCCCTTCTTTGTGATAAAATGAAAAAGCGTCCAAGCGGCATAAGGACATCACACATGCAGTAACATGCTTCATAGTGATGGATATGCTGCTGTTGTCTGCAGAGAAGGATGCAAGTATCCGGTTCGATCCCCAGCGCCTGCACTCTGGGTCCCTGAGCAAGACCCTTAACCCCAGATTGCTCCCCGGGCGCCACACATGGCAGCCCACTGCTCCCCAAGGGGATGGGTTAAAAGCAGAGAACACATTTTGTTGTAATGTATGTTTCAATGTACGTTTCAATTACAATAAAGATGATATTACTATTATTACTATTTATCAGTCACTGACACGACCTACATCCGTAACACAGAGCCCGTTTCTATACTGTATAAATGCATTTGGTGTTGAATTTCTACCCACCATGACTTTTCCTGTTCCTGAAATTGTCAGGGTGGGGGTTGGTGGCTACGTATGGGACAGACACTGACTGGCTCTGTTCACACTGCAGTCAAATGGGACCCAAATTCCATGTTCTTGTCCATATGCGACCTATATCTGTCTTTTCCAAGGCAGTGTAAACGGCCCAGTTCCGGTCTTTTCACCCCCCCCCCCCCCAAAAAAAATAAAAATAAATAACAGTAATCCTTTATTAAAATCTCCTAAACATTTTAAAACGGATGAAGGCACAACGCTTGAACTAAAAAAATGGAGTGAGTGGACTCTTGGTAAGAGAATAAGGACTGGAGGCATCTCCTACTTGAAGTTACAAAAAGGGTAAACTTTTTTTTTTCTTTTACATTTCACATTGTATGTAATTCTGTAACTAATACAGATACTCTGGCTCAATAAAGGGACCAACGGCTGACAGTTTGTCTGAGGCCTAACAGCAAAGGCCCGTCAGCCCCTAACATTCTGGTAGTTAATGTTAGCATAAAATGCTACCGCTAACGCTCGGTATTTCTGACGAGCCAAAATGGGGCAATAGACAAAATGTCCGCCGTTTCCTGATTTATCGTGTTACGGTGGTGGTTAACCACCAATTATGTTATTTTTAAGCATGTCATGGTTTATAATATTT
The DNA here is from genome assembly GCA_037039145.1 of Fundulus diaphanus. Lineage (NCBI taxonomy): Eukaryota > Metazoa > Chordata > Actinopteri > Cyprinodontiformes > Fundulidae > Fundulus > Fundulus diaphanus. The sequence continues at coordinate 79,890 of JAZIBN010000255.1, forward strand.
AAACTTATAGTAGACCGAGTTAAAAGGGTGCTTACCCGCTCACAACCAAACGACGAGAGAGAATTCCACGTCAGTGACGCAAAACGTATCTATGAGACATTCAGGACCGCTCGGATATTTTCACTTTGTTACTTAACTCAGTAGGCTAGGCTGGACGAAAGCTGTAACAGTAGTGTAAAGTCCCAAGCACAAAAATGTTATAAAAACATTTTTTTTACAAAATCTAAATTTCAATTACATCATGTTGTCAAAGAATTATTAATTGTAACGCTCTAACGTAATTTGGACAAACGTTAAAACCCCTTCGACTCTGACTTTTTTTTGTTTGGTTAAAAATTTGACCCTTTTTAATCGTTAAATGTTCTACAACATCAATGTTCTTTGATATTTGCCAGGAGAACTAAATAAAAGCTGGAAAATAACTTACACTCGGACTGACAGCAGGCGAGGGAAGCTGGCTTCGCTAACAACAAACAGATACACCTCAACCCCCGATTGAGCCCTGAAGTAAACGTGAACTTCGCAGCATTGGATGTGGAAAAGTGGAGCGATAACAGAAAAATATCCTCGTTCATGGACTTGAACCACTCATATCCGAATATAAAGCAATAGTAGCTAAGGTAAAAAAAGTCTGTAGAACTGGCCTGACAGTGAATACTGTTTGCTGAGGGGTACAAACTGATCTTCGTGGCAGATCCCAGCCAAAACAAATGACATTAACCAACAGGAAACTGAACAAGCACTACATCCGCTTTTTCAAATTAAATCGCTAGAGACAGAGGGGATGTTCTTTAAGGCTTAACTATTGTATATTTATAAACTTACATGCATATTGTATGCATCTTGCTAAACTAATCACTCGTAGCTTTGCATAATATACAAACTAAATGGAATAGTAGTTCTTTGTCAGTCAGTCATTTAATAGAAAACTCAAAGATGTCTTGCATGTAACTTTACTTTCTCCCCCATAACACACCAAAGCTAGTTCGGAAATTAGCATGAACTTAATGTTATTTGTGTTTAATGTTAGTATGTGACTAAAAATCATTAGTTACTTGATAAATTGTACAACTCACCAATTACAACCAGAAAGACCTGCACATCTTAATCAAGAATCTCTATTGTTACCATATGGTGAAAGTATTTTTAGTATTTTTTGAGAGCCAGCAGCTGAGGATGCACACAGACAACACATAATACACAGACTGAACAGAAACATTTCCACATGTTTGCACTTTATTTAACAGAGTATAAATAAATAAATAAAAATATATAAATAAATATATATATAATATAATTATATATTTATATCTAAATATATATAAATATCTATATATATATATATATACACACACACACACACACACACAAATAGCCATCACAATGAACTCTTAAATGAACAACCTCAAACTACAGTACTAATTAAAACATGGAATATAGCAAAAGCTAAAACAGGTGATTGTACAAAAAAAAGTGATTGTAACTTTAAAGATTGAAAAGAAATACAAAACATTCACTCCTCTGTAGGTCCCCCCACACTGGCACAGATTTCCTGAACACTGTTGTTTTTTGCTTTAATGTTTACAAAAAGCTTTCCTTTATTAAATTGCTCATCAAGTGGGGCCCACAGATCCTCCCCAACCTTATACGACCTCCCACTTGCCAGGATGATCTCCATCACCCTCTTGGTGTCTGTCTCCATCATTCCTATTACCTCCACTCCGTCAGCCTCCTCTGTGGTTGTCATCATCTGCCAGAGAAAGAGGAATTTAGTGAAATGATGTCAGGCAAGCAAGGGAACCCTATACCTAATCATGCTTTTCTTCCTCCTCAACTTATAATATTTTATTCAATTATAAGAAATCCTTTTTCTATCTTTCCAATATATTTGTTATGGCTGAATAAAAAGAACCATTCATTTGGCTTGGTCAAACAGTCAATAGTCAATGCTCTGACATGTTCTGGCCTAAACGTTCATTCTTAACAGCAACATTTATTGTGGGCGGCACGGTGGAGCAGTGGTTAGCCCCTGTGTTCTAGTCATGGACTCAGCAGGGAGCCTCTGTGTGGAGTTTGCATGTTCTTCCCGTGTCTGCATTGTTTCTTCCAGCCTCTCCAGTTCCCCCTACCACTAAATGCGTAAATTTACCTCAATCTTGCTGAACCCGGTAGATTGCAGGGGCAATCCTTCAGCATCACATGCTGTCCGCAGGTGAGTCAGCCTGCAGTAGGAGTCCATCTCCAGCTTCTCCACGGCTGCTTCCCTCCATAGGGTGACCGAAACACAAGTTTGGCCCTGTACATAACACAGAACAACATGTGTAAAAACTTCCAGCATCTCAAACAGTCCTAGATGTCGATGGTCATCAAAGACTGAAATTATCCCCTTATCTCGGGAACTTTCACAGAGCACAGATAACAGTCTGTGTTGAACTATTTTGTGCAACTAATATTTTTATAAACCAAAACTAGGTAACCTCATTAGCTAAATGCACATGGACAAAAGTAATGGGAATAAAGGGGCGATTGGAAAAAAAAGGCATAATGTGAACTAGTCGATCATAATATGGTGATCAGATTAAGATCAATGGAGAGGGACAGTTTAAGATGATAGATAATCCAATAAACATGTAACCACTTGTCAGGATCAAGTTATACTGAATGTACCAAACTGACCCAAGTGCGGCCGACGTAAACATGACGTATTTCCTGATTGTTGAGTGGTGGAAATACGTCAGGAAGCAAAACTGACGGGGCTCCGGATAAACATTTCTGTTTGAATCATTAAATGAGCTCCAAATTTGTTACTTACTCAGTAATGTTTTAACCATAATAAGAACCTGTTTCCACTCCAGCCTGGGCAAACAAAGCTGTCTTAAATTGCTTTGTTTACTATTTTGTGTTGTTCAGCGAAGTCGCAAGTTCTTCTTCTGTGTTTTGATAACTGCGCATGTCAGAGAGGTTCTATTCTGAATAAAGCCAGGTGCATAGAAACGCACATTATGATTGGATTAATTGATTGTGTGCCCATATAAATGGCACGATTCCATTATTTAATCCAAATACATTTTGATCCAATGGTGAAATTTTGTGCATGTTAACAAAGCTAATGTGTGACAGATTGCTATGTGAATACCAACAGAATACACAATGTTAGCTGTCCTTGCATCATAACTTTCTCATGTTTTACCTCCTGCAGCTTCAACTCACGAAGAGGGATCTCCTCCCGGCCCCTCCGGATCTTCTTCACTGTAGACAGCTAAAGAACAAGGGAAATAAATTATTGATCTAAATAAAGCGGTTGAAGGCGGAGTATGTGTTTGTGAATGCACAAATACCACAAGAATAGAAAAAGGTGATCCAATTAGGGACAATTTAAAACAATTAATTTTCCACCACTTCAAAATATCCAAACATGTACATCTGTGATATACATCAAGTCGTTAAGGTAGGATATTTGTTATCCAGTTCATGGTAATGCTTAGAGGACCTGAACAAAGGCAGCTGGCGTATCAGTCGGATTCTGAAGACATTTTACGTCTTATTTGAAAAGGGTTCTTCAGCTCTATGAATTTGAAAGAACTAAGAAATCTCTTCAGATAAGATGTAAAATGTCTTCAGATTTTAGGAAAACATCCAGCTACCTTCTTTCAGACTCTTATCAGGATATGTTAAGCACACATTGTACAGATGCTAGAAATGGGATTCATGTGTGTGTTAATGTAGTGAAACAAATAACATACTTCTATGATATGTCCTTCTACCGTCAGCAGGCCCTGGTGTCCATGACGATCATCTATGCTTATCTGCAGAGATGGTGGATGAAGGAGGGCTCTTGCCTCCTCCATCAATCCATCCCTGCAGATAACTGGGGAGCTTCTGTAAATACTTGTATCTTTATTAATACAGATGTAATAAGGGGGTTTCTCTCCCCTGAGCGTATATCCCCGTATGACATAATTTTTTCCAGATGAAATTTTAGAGGCCATTTCCTCAAAGAGGGTAAGTTTTGTCACAGACTGGCCATCTGTAATGACAGCCAATTTATTTTTTTTGGTTAAAGCCGGAAAGGCGCTGTTATTTCTAAAAGTCCAACTCAGGACTTTTGTTTGGTCCTCTTCAAGGAGGACGTGGAATTGGAGAGCAGGGGGTGGTTTGCTGTATGGGCCACTCTTTGCCGTATGCAGGACAGCTTTCAATGCCATTCTATAATAAAAGGGGAATGAAACTTTGTTAATATATTGACAACATAAACATATGTTGTATAGAAATACAATAGTGATGAGGCACTTTCGTCAGAAAAATAAATCTATGCTCTGATCATATGTCCTGTAAAGTCTGTAATACGACCTTAAAGGAGGTGAATGTTGAGCAGCAGGTGGAATGTTGAGCTTTATCTGTAGAGCAAAACAAGATGTGTGAGAACCCACGATTCTCTACCTCTCCTTCTCACATGTCACCTTCATGCTAATGTTTGCAAGGATAAACACAGCAAAACAGCATCATGTCCAGTGAAGAACTAACTCCTAACCCTATAATGCTGTTAGTAAGGGAATGTTTTGATCCACCTGCCGTGGTCCCCACCTTTTTGCTGCTACTCTGTCCTACTGGCAGAGAAGGCTTGGTTGTTTGTGTTTCCCTGTCAGAGAGTATGTGTGTACTCAGGGTGACATCACCTGGCTGGTTCAGGGCTTTGGTGCAGACTATCAAACTTGTGTTTTATAATCTGTTATTTTAGAGCCCAAATAAGCGACTTGACATTAGGAAACAAGGCCAAAAAAACTGCAACCCAGGAATTTACAAGCGACTTACAAAAACGGCAGAGTCGCTTAGGACAACGGATTGAGCAACAGTGCCAAAAACCCTTTGACATTATGACGTAGGCATCAGCTATTAGCGGTATCTAATAGCTTACGCGTTTGACAGAGAAGTCATTTGTAATTGACTTCAGCTCACCACTAGATGGCGCCCATGTATGTAAATCTGAAACTGTTGCTTTTAAACTCTATATTTTGTTCTAAATGAATTAAACGGTAATATAATTTAGTTGGACACAATATTATATTTAGTTTATTTATTAACTGTTGTAATTTTAAATCTATGAACATAAAAATACTTAGATGGTCCAAATAGCAGATTAATGAGTCAACATAAAATGAAAAAAATATATATAAAAAGACAAAAAATTTAAGAAAAAAAAAAAAACTTTATCAGTTCATAAAGACATGTAAAGAGCAAAATAGCCACCATATACAGGGATTGACAGCTCCCTGCTTCATACTGTCACGGTTGCTAAGCTACTGACGTTATGCTGAGGCTGGGAACAGCTACCAAGGATCAATTTTCGCGGGCATCCTTTGTTGGACTCTGTCGACGAATGTATGGTCCTTATACGGACCTCTCGAGAGAACAAAGTAACCGGCAAATAATTTTTTACAGTCGTCAATGTTAAAGACCACAGTGGCTAGTATAATCAGTATTTGTCATAATGACAACCCATCACAAAATAAAAAATTAAAGTTTTACTATCAATTATATTAATTTGTTTTACATTTTAAGACAAAGAGAAGTCACTATAACCAGGGTTCCTAAGTAGGAAATATGAAACCAGGTACGAGACTCCATCTAAGTTAAATAAAGAAATACAGTTAGTAAAGACCTGACCGTTCTTTGTCGTTGGAAGAGCGCAGGAAGAAAGAATGAACCCGTAGCTGGAAGCTGTATTTATTGAAGTAGTTACTGCGCGCGAGCCTGTTGAACATTAAGAGACAGCGCGAGAGAAGGCGAGCGACAGTGTTTGACAAAGTACGCTGAAGCAGTAAGCTGTGAAAGAGCACAAAGATTTAGAAGAATTTGAAGGACTCTCCGTTCATTTGAATGAAAGAAGAAAATTAACAAACAGTTAAATCTTTTAAAAATGTAACACTTATAATTGACAAAAAAAACATAGAATAAATGTCATGAACTACCACTTCGAGATCAGACAAAAGTGATATGGCAATAAAAAAAACACTATTACAATCGAGATTCAAACCCAGCTCCTCTGCTTGAAAGGCAGCGTCACTGACCAGTGTACCAAAGCCAGTTGTATGTTAGCAATATGAGAATAGAGTCTCACTGTAGAGAAACCCTACCATCTCTTGTATATAAGTCTAGTCATGGAAACAAGGGCCGGCTGACGGTGGAAGGAACCACTTATTCATATTTGTGTATGCCTGTCAATGTGTGCATGTGTGTATTCGTGTGTATGTGTGCAGTTTGTGGACGCGAAGAGCTGATTAAGGGACTGTTTGGACCAGACCCGGCTGCAGAAACAAATTACAGGGGGGGCATTCCATTTTTTTAGGGGGGCACACTTTAAAAAAAAAAAAATACCTTTATATATATATATATATATATATATATATATATATATATATATATATACACTTCAGGCTGAACAGTGGCTCTGTGACTACTGTAACGAACAAACAAATAGCAATAGTGTAGTCAGTGTTGCCAAATTAGGCAGGTTTCCAACCAATTAGGCTTTTGAACACATTGAGCTAAAAAAAAATAGCTTATGGGCAGATAAAAAATTTCGGAAGCTTTCCATAACATTTGTTGGGCTTTTAGAAAGAATTACTAACAAAATATCAAAATAGTCATTATTTATTTTTTAAATATGTTGAATCTGTCGATCTGACATCGTCAATGAAAATTAGTTATAATGAATAATATTGATTGTTATAATAAAACAAGAAAAGAATAATGGTTAATCAAGTGTTTGGTCAGTGTAAACGCCCAAGAGGGGTTGAGTTCTACTTATCAACTTAAAAATATTTCATGACTGCGTGTAAGAGAAATGTTTAATTGAGCTATACTGAGAGAAATTACGTTTATATTAAGGTAGATTTACAGCTCATGTTGGGAAGCTATTTCTAACTTATTTTTGTCCAGTTGATATATCCTGATTGTTAAAGAGATCTTGTGTGTTATTTGGTTGTCTGATTGTACATTTTGTTTGGAGCCCATATGCTCAGTTTTTTTCTTTGCTTCGGCGCAGTTGTGTGCTAATGACATGTTCTTATGTGTTTAATAGTTCTGTGCTTTTAACATGAGAGAGTTTCAGATTTGGCCTTGTTTTTTTATTTTAAGTTAGGCATGTTTTATGCTGGTTTGGGTTACTGGAAACTAACAGTGACATAGGGTAACCTGTAGCGCTGTGTCAACTTAAAAGTCCAGCATAAGCTACACGCTAATAAACATGAGCGCTGGTGTCAGGCTGAACACTGACTGAAGTACTAGAACAGGTTCTGTAATTACAGCAGCTATGAGAACAAGGAGCTGAACAGCTTGTGCTCGTAGCTGTCTAGCTAACCCTGCTAGCTGTCTAGCTAACCCTGCTAGCTGTCTAGCTAACCCTGCTAGCTGTCTAGCTAACCCTCCTAGCGTTAATGTTTACTCCAGTTTAGACTTCAGTGCTGGCATTTCAAACATAAATTAATAGCGCTCCTTCCAGCTCGCTCTCTGCTTCGTTGTCACTTCTTGTAATTGTTTGGTAATCAGACCAAATTTTCATCCCGCTCTACCGACACCAAAGGTGACCACAACCGAACTGCGGCGGCGGCGGCCGGGCCGGCGGCGACTGAAGGCTATGATTCGGTGTCCCGCCCCACTCCAGCTGTGATTGGCTAGCATGCTGCCGTCAGTCGTTGATTTGATTGGTTAAATTGTATGATTGACACATCAAAGATAGTACTAAAAGGACGATGGCCACTCCGAGGTAAAAAAAAAAAAAAAAGACAGCTTCCAGTCCAGGGCGGGCACAGCTGGCTCACAGGGCGGGCACGGCCCCCCAATGCCCGCCCATGCCGCTGGGTCTGGTTTGGACTTTGGTGACCAGAGGGAGGTCTTTAGTCGATGGAGGCTAAAGAAGCTCCGCTCAGCTGTTGCTTTTGACATCAGTACCGTGTCTGACACACGGACCGGTCGAACACTGATAAACATAAATAAATAATAAATTTCTTTGCCGATGTACATTGGATTGGCAGCTGTAACATTTTCTAATTCAACTCAGATAAATAGTAAAAATATGAAAGTTTTTTCTTCTGAGAGAGAGATCCGTCACAGCATCTAGGCACAGTCTGCGTGAATGTTTGGTGGGGCCAGATCATGGCTTGAGCAGGGCCGTAAAGTCGGGGGCCCCCTGGACCCCTTTTCCGGCGCCAGTTTGGATACACTAGTAGTGCTGGTAGTAGTGGCATCAGGGGTAGTAGTTGTAGTATCATTAGTAGTATCAGTAGAAGTAGTAGTAGCAGTAGTAGTCGTAGTAATAGCAGTATCCAGAGAGAAATTCAACAATTTCTCTCTGGGATTATTAAAGTATTTCTGAGTCTGATTCTGATCGGTAGTAGTAATATTAACAGTAGTAGTAGTATCAGCAGTAGTAGTATCAGTAGTATTGGTGGTAGTAGTATCAGGAGTAGAATTATCAGTAGTAGTATCAGTAGCAGTAGTAGTAGTAATAGTAGTATCAGTAGTAGTAGTTGTAGTATCAGCAGTAGCATCAGTAGTAGTAGCAGTAGCAGCAGTAGTATCAGTAGTAGTAGTAGTAGTGGTAGTTTATCAGTAGTAGTAGTAGTAGTGGTAGTAGTATCAGTAGTAGTAGTAGTAGTAGTAGTATCAGTAGTAGTAGTAGTAGTAGTAGTATCAGTAGTAGTAGTAGTAGTATCAGTTTTTAAAGAATTTGAAGGAATTGTAGTAGTAGTAGTAGTAGTAGTAGTAGTAGTAGTAGTATCAGTAGTACTAGTAGTAGTAGTTGTTGTATTAGTAGTAGTAATAGTAGTAGTATCAGTAGTAGTTGTTGTAGTATCAGCAGTAGCATCAGTAGTAGTAGCAGTAGCAGCAGTAGTATCAGTAGTAGTAGTAGTAGTGGTAGTTTATCAGTAGTAGTAGTAGTAGTGGTAGTAGTATCAGTAGTAGTAGTAGTAGTAGTAGTATCAGTAGTAGTAGTAGTAGTAGTAGTAGTATCAGTAGTAGTAGTAGTAGTATCAGTTTTTAAAGAATTTGAAGGAATTTGTAGTAGTAGTAGTAGTAGTAGTAGTAGTATCAGTAGTACTAGTAGTAGTAGTTGTTGTATTAGTAGTAGTAATAGTAGTAGTAGCAGTAGTAGTTGTTGTAGTTGCAGTAGTAGTAGCAGTAGCAGCGGTAGTATCATTAGTAGTAGTAGTAGTAGTAATAGTAGTATCTGTAGTAGTAGTATCAGTTGTACTGGTAGTAGTAGTATCAGTAGTAGTAGTATCATTAGTAGTATAAGTAGTAGTAATAGTAGTAGTATCAGTAGTAGTTGTTGTAGTATCAGCAGTAGCATCAGTAGTAGTAGCAGTAGCAGCAGTAGTATCAGTAGTAGTAGTAGTAGTGGTAGTTTATCAGTAGTAGTAGTAGTAGTGGTAGTAGTATCAGTAGTAGTAGTAGTAGTAGTAGTATCAGTAGTAGTAGTAGTAGTAGTAGTAGTATCAGTAGTAGTAGTAGTAGTATCAGTTTTTAAAGAATTTGAAGGAATTTGTAGTAGTAGTAGTAGTAGTAGTAGTAGTATCAGTAGTACTAGTAGTAGTAGTTGTTGTATTAGTAGTAGTAATAGTAGTAGTAGCAGTAGTAGTTGTTGTAGTTGCAGTAGTAGTAGCAGTAGCAGCGGTAGTATCATTAGTAGTAGTAGTAGTAGTAATAGTAGTATCTGTAGTAGTAGTATCAGTTGTACTGGTAGTAGTAGTATCAGTAGTAGTAGTATCATTAGTAGTATAAGTAGTAGTAATAGTAGTAGTATCAGTAGTAGTTGTTGTAGTATCAGCAGTAGCATCAGTAGTAGTAGCAGTAGCAGCAGTAGTATCAGTAGTAGTAGTAGTAGTGGTAGTTTATCAGTAGTAGTAGTAGTAGTGGTAGTAGTATCAGTAGTAGTAGTAGTAGTAGTAGTATCAGTAGTAGTAGTAGTAGTAGTAGTATCAGTAGTAGTAGTAGTAGTATCAGTTTTTAAAGAATTTGAAGGAATTTGTAGTAGTAGTAGTAGTAGTAGTAGTAGTATCAGTAGTACTAGTAGTAGTAGTTGTTGTATTAGTAGTAGTAATAGTAGTAGTATCAGTAGTAGTTGTTGTAGTATCAGCAGTAGCATCAGTAGTAGTAGCAGTAGCAGCAGTAGTATCAGTAGTAGTAGTAGTAGTGGTAGTTTATCAGTAGTAGTAGTAGTAGTGGTAGTAGTATCAGTAGTAGTAGTAGTAGTAGTAGTATCAGTAGTAGTAGTAGTAGTAGTAGTATCAGTAGTAGTAGTAGTAGTATCAGTTTTTAAAGAATTTGAAGGAATTTGTAGTAGTAGTAGTAGTAGTAGTAGTAGTATCAGTAGTACTAGTAGTAGTAGTTGTTGTATTAGTAGTAGTGATAGTAGTAGTAGCAGTAGTAGTTGTTGTAGTTGCAGTAGTAGTAGCAGTAGCAGCGGTAGTATCATTAGTAGTAGTAGTAGTAGTAATAGTAGTATCTGTAGTAGTAGTATCAGTTGTACTGGTAGTAGTAGTATCAGTAGTAGTAGTATCATTAGTAGTATAAGTAGTAGTAATAGTAGTAGTATCAGTAGTAGTTGTTGTAGTATCAGCAGTAGCATCAGTAGTAGTAGCAGTAGCAGCAGTAGTATCAGTAGTAGTACTAGTAGTGGTAGTTTATCAGTAGTAGTAGTAGTAGTGGTAGTAGTATCAGTAGTAGTAGTAGTAGTAGTAGTATCAGTAGTAGTAGTAGTAGTAGTAGTATCAGTAGTAGTAGTAGTAGTATCAGTTTTTAAAGAATTTGAAGGAATTTGTAGTAGTAGTAGTAGTAGTAGTAGTAGTATCAGTAGTACTAGTAGTAGTAGTTGTTGTATTAGTAGTAGTAATAGTTGTAGTAGCAGTAGTAGTTGTTGTAGTTGCAGTAGTAGTAGCAGTAGCAGCGGTAGTATCATTAGTAGTAGTAGTAGTAGTAATAGTAGTATCTGTAGTAGTAGTATCAGTTGTACTGGTAGTAGTAGTATCAGTAGTAGTAGTATCATTAGTAGTATAAGTAGTAGTAATAGTAGTAGTATCAGTAGTAGTTGTTGTAGTATCAGCAGTAGCATCAGTAGTAGTAGCAGTAGCAGCAGTAGTATCAGTAGTAGTAGTAGTAGTGGTAGTTTATCAGTAGTAGTAGTAGTAGTGGTAGTAGTATCAGTAGTAGTAGTAGTAGTAGTAGTATCAGTAGTAGTAGTAGTAGTAGTAGTATCAGTAGTAGTAGTAGTAGTATCAGTTTTTAAAGAATTTAAAGGAATTTGTAGTAGTAGTAGTAGTAGTAGTAGTAGTATCAGTAGTACTAGTAGTAGTAGTTGTTGTATTAGTAGTAGTAATAGTAGTAGTAGCAGTAGTAGTTGTTGTAGTTGCAGTAGTAGTAGCAGTAGCAGCTGTAGTATCATTAGTAGTAGTAGTAGTAGTAATAGTAGTAGTAGTAGTAGTAGTAGTATCAGTAGTAGTAGTAGTAGTAGTGGTATCAGTAGTAGCAGTAGAAGTATCAATAGTAGTAGTAGTGTCAGTAGTATTAGTATTCGTTTTTAAAGAATTTGAAGGAATTTGAAGGAATTTGAAGAATTTGAAGGAATTTGTAGTAGTAGTAGTAGTAGTAGTAGTAGTAGTAGTAGTAGTAGTAGTAGTATCAGTAGTAGTAGTATCAGTAGTATCAGTAGTAGCAGTAGTAGTAGTAGTAGTAGTAGTAGTAGTATCAGTAGTAGTAGTATTAGTTTTGAAGGAATTTGAAAAATTTTAAGGAATTTGTAGTAGTAGTAGTAGTATCAGTAGTACTAGTAGTTGTAATAGTTGTATTATTAGTAGTAATAGTAGTAGTATCAGTAGTAGTACTAGTAGTATCAGTAGTAGTAGTAGTATCAGTTTTTAAAGAATTTGAAGGAATTTGTAGTAGTAGTAGTAGTAGTAGTATCAGTAGTACTACTAGTAGTTGTATTAGTAGTAGTAATAGTAGTAGTAGCAGTAGTAGTAATAGTAGTAGTATCAGTAGTATTAGTAGTAATATCAGTAGTAGTAGCAGTATCAGTTTTTAAAGAATTTGAAGGAATTTGAAGGAATTTGTAGTAGTAGTAGTAGTATCAGTAGTACTAGTAGTAGTAGTAGTTGTATTAGTAGTAGTAATAGTAGTAGTAGTAGTATCAGTAGTAGTAGTAGCAGCAGTAGTATCATTAGTAGTAGTAGTATCAGTAGTAGTAGTAGTATCAGTAGTAGTAGTAGTAGTATCAGTAGTAGTAGTAGTAGTAGTAGTAGTATCAGTAGTAGTAGTAGAAGTATCAGTAGTAGTAGGAGTAGTATCAGTTTTTAAAGAATTTGAAGGAATTTGCAGAATTTAAAGGAATTTGTAGTAGTAGTAGTAGTAGTAGTATCAGTAGTACTAGTAGTAGTAGTAGTAGTAGTAATAGTAGTAGTATCAGTAGTAGTTGTAGTACCAGCAGTAGCATCAGTAGTAGTAGCAGTAGCAGCAGTAGTATCATTAGTAGTAGTAGTAGTGGTAGTAGTATCAGTAGTAGTAGTAGTAGTATCAGTAGTAGTAGTATCAGTTGTAGTAGTATCAGTTGTAGTAGTAGTAGTAGTAGGAGTAGTATCTGTTGTAGTTGTAGTATTAATATCAGTTGTATCAGGAGAATTAGAAGGAATTTGAAAAATTTGAAGAATTTGACAAATTTGAAGAATTTGAAGTATTTGAAGTATTTGAAAAATTTGAAAAAATTTGAAAAATATGAAAAAACTTGAAAAATCTGAAAGATTTGAACCATTTGAACAATTTGAACAATTTGAACAATAAGAATGATTAAAAGAATTTGAAGGAATTTGAAGGAATATCAAAAATTTGAAGAATTTGAAGGAATTTGCATTCATTTCAATGGGAAAAAAGTACGCACAAAAAGTACAAATATTTTAAAAAGTATTAAAGTTAGAATAATGATGAGATATAGCAGGAATGTCGGGAAGGAGCTGAACGTTTTGACACCAAAATTGTTGAAATCGGTTGAAGTATGTGGGAGTAGTTACACGCCGACGGAATAATAATAATAATAACTAGAAAAAGCTGTTCCTACGCAACAGCGAGTGAGAATGCTAATCTGCAGAATGATTTGAGGAGAAGATGCAGAAGATCAATGCAGAAGAGAAAAAAATAGCTAAAAAACATTGAAGAATTTGAAAAATTTGAAGAATTTGAAGAATTTGAAGTAATTTGTAGTAGTAGTAGTAGTTGTAGTAGTACTAGAAGTACTATTAGTAGTAGTAGTAGTAGTATCAGTAGTAGTAGTAGTAGTATCAGTAGTATCAGTAGTAGCAGTAGTAGTAGTATCAGTAGTAGTAGTATCAGTTTTTAAAGGATTTGAAGGAATTTGTAGTAGTAGTAGTAGTATCAGTAGTACTAGTAGTAGTAGTAGTTGTATTATTAGTAGTAATAGTAGTAGTATCAGTAGTAGTAGTATCAGTAGTAGTAGTAGTATCAGTTTTTAAAAAAATTGAAGGAATTTGAAGGAATTTGTAGTAGTAGTAGTAGTAGTAGTAGTAGTATCAGTAGTACTAGTAGTAGTAGTTGTTGTATTAGTAGTAGTAATAGTAGTAGTATCAGTAGTAGTAGTAGTAGTATCAGTAGTAGTAGTAGTATCAGTTTTTAAAAAAATTGAAGGAATTTGAAGGAATTTGTAGTAGTAGTAGTAGTATTAGTAGTATCAGTAGTACTAGTAGTAGTAGTAGTTGTTGTATTAGTAGTAGTAATAGTAGTAGTATCAGTAGTAGTAGTAGTAGTATCAGTAGTAGTAGTAGTATCAGTTTTTAAATAATTTGAAGGAAATTGTAGTAGTAGTAGTATTAGTAGTAGTATCAGTAGTACTACTAGTAGTAGTAGTTGTATTAGTAGTAGTAATAGTAGTAGTAGCAGTAGTAGTTGTAGTAGCAGTAGTGGTAGCAGTAGCAGCAATAGTATCATTAGTAGTAGTAGTAGTAGTAGTAGTAGTAGTATCTGTAGTAGTAGTAGTAGTAGTAGTATCATCAGTAGTAGTAGTAGAAGTATCAGTAGTAGTAGGAGTAGTATCAGTAGTAGTAGTAGTATCAGTTTTTAAAAAATTTGGAGGAATTTGAAGAATTTGAAGGAATTTGTAGTAGTAGTAGTAGTAGTAGTAGTATCAGTAGTACTAGTAGTAGTAGTAGTAATAGTAGTAGTATCAGTAGTAGTTGTTGTAGTATCAGCAGTAGCATCAGTAGTAGTAGCAGTAGCAGCAGTAGTATCATTAGTAGTAGTAGTAGTATTATTATCAGTAGTAGTAGTAGTATCAGTAGTAGTAGTAGTAGTAGTAGTATCAGTAGTAGTAGTAGAAGTATCAGTAGTAGTAGTAGTAGTATCAGTAGTACTAGTAGTAGTAGTAGTAGTAGTAGTAATAGTAGTAGTATCAGTAGTAGTTGTTGTAGTATCAGCAGTAGCATCAGTAGTAGTAGCAGTAGCAGCAGTAGTATCATTAGTAGTAGTGGTAGTAGTATCAGTAGTAGTAGTAGTAGTAGTATCAGTAGTAGTAGTATCAGTTGTAGTAGTAGTAGTAGTAGGAGTAGTATCTGTTGTAGTAGTAGTATTAATATCAGTTGTATCAGAAGAATTAGAAGGAATTTGAAAGATTTGAAGAATTTGAAAAATTTGAAGAATTTGAAGTATTTGAAGTATTTGAAAAATTTGAAAAAAATTGAAAAATATGAAAAAATTTGAAAAATCTGAAAGATTTGAACCATTTGAACCATTTGAACAATTTGAACAATAAGAATGATTAAAAGAATTTGAAGGAATTTGAAGGAATATAAAAAATTTGAAGAATTTGAAGGAATTTGCATTCATTTCAATGGGAAAAAAGTACGCACAAAAAGTACAAATATTTTAAAAAGTATTAAAGTTAGAATAATGATGAGATATAGCAGGAATGTCGGGAAGGAGCTGAACGTTTTGACACCAAAATTGTTGAAATCGGTTGAAGTATGTGGGAGTAGTTACACGCCGACGGAATAATAATAATAATAACTAGAAAAAGCTGTTCCTACGCAACAGCGAGTGAGAATGCTAATC
>JAZIBN010000255.1:100000-105138 GCA_037039145.1 Fundulus diaphanus
GTAGTAGTAGTATCAATAGTAGCAGTAGTAGTATCAGTAGTAGTAGTAGTAGTATCAGTAGTAGTAGTAGTATCAGTTTTTAAAGAATTTGAAGGAATTTGGAGTAGTAGTAGTAGTAGTAGTAGTATTAGTAGTAGTATCAGTAGTACTACTAGTAGTAGTAGTAGTATTAGTAGTGGTAATAGTAGTAGTAGCAGTAGTAGTTGTAGTAGCAGTAGTAGTAGCAGTAGCAGCAGTAGTATCATTAGTAGTAGTATCAGTAGTAGTAGTAGTAGTAGTAGTATCAGTAATAGTAGTAGTAGTATCAGTAGTAGTAGTAGTAGTATCAGTAGTAGTAGTAGTAGAAGTATCAGTAGTAGTAGGAGTAGTATCAGTAGTAGTAGTATCAGTTTTTAAAGAATTTGAAGGAATTTGTAGTAGTAGTAGTAGTAGTAGTAGTAGTATCAGTAGTACTAGTAGTAGTAGTAGTAATAGTAGTAGTATCAGTAGTAGTTGTAGTATCAGCAGTAGCATCAGTAGTAGTAGCAGTAGCAGCAATAGTATCATTAGTAGTAGTAGTAGTGGTAGTAGTATCAGTAGTAGTAGTAGTAGTATCAGTTGTAGTAGTAGTAGTAGTAGTATCTGTTGTAGTAGTATTAATATCAGTTGTATCAGAAGATTTAGAAGGAATTTGAAAAATTTGAAGAATTTGAAAAATTTGAAGAATTTGAAGTATTTGAAGTATTCGAAAAAATTGAAAAAATCTGAAAAATTTGAAAAAAATTGAAAAATTTGAAAGATTTGAACCATTGGAACCATTTGAACAATTTGAACAATAAGAACGATTACAAGAATTTGAAGGAATTTGAAGGAATATGAAAAATTTGAAGAATTTGAAGGAATTTGCATTAATTTCAATGGGAGCAAAAAATGCACAAAAAGTACAAATACTTTAAAAAGTATAAAAGGTACCACAACCATGAGATATAGCAGTAATGTCGAGAACAAGCCGAACGTTTCGGTACGAAAATCGTTGAAATCGGTTGAAGTATGCAGGAGTAGTTAGACGCACAAAAACGTACGGAATAATAATAATAATAACTAGAAAAAGCTGTTCCTACGCAACAGCGAGTGAGAATGCTAATCTGCAGAATGATTTGAGGAGAAGATGCAGAAGATCCATGCAGAAGAGAAAAAATAGCTGAAAAACATTGAAGAATTTGAAAAATTTGAAGAATTTGAACAATTTGAAGTAACTTGTAGTAGTAGTAGTAGTACTAGTACTAGTATCAGTAGTAGTAGTAGTAGTAGTAGTATTAGTTTGTAAAGAATTTGAAGGAATTTGAAGAATTTGAAGGAATTTGTAGTAGTAGTAGTAGTAGTATCAGTAGTACTACTAGTAGTAGTAGTTGTATTATTAGTAGTAATAGTAGTAGTATCAGTAGTAGTAGTAGTATCAGTTTTTAAAGAATTTGAAGGAATTTGTAGTAGTAGTAGTAGTAGTAGTAGTAGTATCAGTAGTACTACTAGTAGTAGTAGTTGTATTAGTAGTAGTAATAGTAGTAGTATCAGTAGTAGTAGTAGTAGTAGTATCAGTAGTAGTAGTAGTATCAGTTTTTAAAGAATTTGAAGGAATTTTTAGTAGTAGTAGTAGTATTAGTAGTAGTATCAATAGTACTAGTAGTAGTAGTTGATGTATTAGTAGTAGTAATAGTAGTAGTAGCAGCAGTAGTAGTTGTTGTAGTAGCAGTAGTAGTAGCAGTAGCAGCAGTAGTATCATTAGTAGTAGTAGTAGTAGTAGTAGTATTATCAGTAGTAGTAGTAGTATCAGTAGTGGTAGTAGTAGTAGTATCAGTAGTAGTAGTAGAAGTACCAGTAGTAGTAGGAGTAGTATCAGTTTTTAAAGAATTTGAAGGAATTTGAAGAATTTGAAGGAATTTGTAGTAGTAGTAGTAGTAGTAGTAGTAGTAGTAGTAGTAGTAGTAGTAGTATCAGTAGTACTAGTAGTAGTAGTAGTAGTAATAGTAGTAGTATCAGTAGTAGTTGTTGTAGTATCAGCAGCAGCATCAGTAGTAGTAGCAGTAGCAGCAGTAGTATCATTAGTAGTAGTAGTGGTAGTAGTATCAGTAGTAATAGTAGTAGTATCAGTAGTAGTAGTATCAGTTGTAGTAGTAGTAGTAGTAGTAGTAGTAGGAGTAGTATCTGTTGTAGTAGTAGTATTAATATCAGTTGTATCAGAAGAATTAGAAGGAATTTGAAAAATTTGAAGAATTTGAAAAATTTGAAGAATTTGAAGTATTTGAAGTATTTGAAAAATTTGAAAAAATTTGAAAAATTTGAAAAAAATTGAAAAATCTGAAAGATTTGAAAAATCTGAAAGATTTGAACCATTTGAACCATTTGAACAATTTCAACAATAAGAAGAATTTGAAAGAATTTGAAGGAATATGAAAAATTTGAAGAATTTGAAAAATTTGAAGTATTTGAAGTATTTGAAAAATTTGAAAAAATTTGAAAAATCTGAAAGATTTGAACAATCTGAAAGATTTGAACCATTTGAACCATTTGAACAATTTCAACAATAAGAAGAATTTGAAAGAATTTGAAGGAATATGAAAAATTTGAAGAATTTGAAGGATTTTGCATTGATTTCAATGGGAGTAACCAAAAACGCACAAAAAGTGAAATATTTTAAAAAGTATAAAAGTTAGCATAACCATGAGATATAGCAGGCATGCCGGGAACGAGCCGAACGTTTTGACACCAAAATTGTTGAAATTGGTTGAAGTATGCGGGAGTAGTTAGACGCCGACGGAATAATAATAATAACTAGAAAAAGCTGTTCCTACGCAACAGCGAGTGAGAATGCTAATCTGCAGAATGATTTGAGGAGAAGATGCAGAAGATCCATGAAGAAGAGAAAAAAAAGATGAAAAACATTGAAGAATTTGAAAAATTTGAAGAATTTGAACAATTTGAAGTAATTTGTAGTAGTAGTAGTAGTAGTAGTAGTAGTAGTAGTAGTAGTATCAGTAGTATCAGTAGTAGTAGTAGTAGTAGTATCAGTAGTAGTAGTAGTAGTAGTAGTATCAGTAGTAGTAGTAGTATCAGTAGAAGTAGTATTAGTTTTTAAAGAATTTGAAGGAATTTGAAGAATTTGTAGTAGTAGTAGTACTAGTAGTATCAGTAGTACTAGTAGTAGTAGTTGTTGTATTATTAGTAGTAATAGTAGTAGTATCAGTAGTAGTAGTAGTAGTATCAGTAGTAGTAGTAGTATCAGTTTTTAAAGAATTTGAAGGAATTTGTAGTAGTAGTAGTAGTACTATCAGTAGTACTACTAGTAGTAATAGTTGTATTAGTAGTAGTAATAGTAGTAGTATCAGTAGTAGTAGTAGTAGTATCAGTAGTAGTAGTAGTATCAGTTTTTAAAGAATTTGAAGGAATTTGTAGTAGTAGTAGTAGTAGTATTAGTAATAGTATCAGTAGTACTACTACTAGTAGTAGTTGTATTAGTAGTAGTAATAGTAGTAGTAGCAGTAGTAGTTGTTGTAGTAGCAGTAGTAGTAGCAGCAGTAGTATCATTAGTAGTAGTAGTAGTATCAGTAGTAGTAGTAGTAGTATCAATAGTAGCAGTAGTAGTAGTAGTAGTAGTAGTATCAGTAGTATCAGTTGTAGCAGTAGTAGTAGTAGTATCAGTAGTAGTAGTAGTATTAGTTTTTAAAGAATTTGAAGGAATTTGAAGAATTTGAAGGAATTTGTAGTAGTAGTAGTATCAGTAGTACTACTAGTAGTAGTAGTAGTATCAGTAGTAGTAGTAGTAGTATCAATAGTAGTAGTAGTAGTATCAGTAGTAGTAGTAGTAGTATCAATAGTAGTAGTAGTAGTATCAGTAGTAGTAGTAGTAGTATCAGTAGTAGTAGTAGTATCAGTTTTTAAAGAATTTGAAGGAATTTGTAGTAGTAGTAGTAGTAGTAGTAGTATTAGTAGTAGTATCAGTAGTACTACTAGTAGTAGTATTAGTATTAGTAGTGGTAATAGTAGTAGTAGCAGTAGTAGTTGTTGTAGTAGCAGTAGTAGTAGCAGCAGTAGTATCATTAGTAGTAGTAGTAGTATCAGTAGTAGTAGTAGTAGTATCAATAGTAGCAGTAGTAGTATCAGTAGTACTAGTAGTAGTATCAGTAGTAGTAGTAGTATCAGTTTTTAAAGAATTTGAAGGAATTTTGTAGTAGTAGTACTAGTAGTAGTAGTAGTATCAGTAGTACTAGTAGTAGTAGTAGTAGTTGTATTAATAGTAGTAATATTATTAGTATTAGTAGTAGTATCAGTAGTAGTAGTAGTAGTTTCAGTTTTTAAAGAATTTGAAGTAATTTTATAGTAGTAGTACTAGTACTAGTAGTAGAATTAGTAGTACTAGTAGTAGTAGTAGTTGTATTAGTAGTAGTAATAGTAGTAGTATCAGTAGTAGTAGTTGTAGTAGTAGTAGTAGTAGCAGTAGCAGCAGTAGTATCATTAGTAGTAGTTGTAGTAGTATCAGTAGTAATAGTAGTAGTAGTATCAGTAGTAGTAGTAGTAGTAGTAGTAGTATCAGTAGTAGTAGTAGTAGAAGTATCAGTAGTAGTAGTAGTAGTATCAGTAGTAGTAGTAGTAGTAGTAGTAGCAGTAGCAGCAGTAGTATCATTAGTAGTAGTTGTAGTAGTATCAGTAGTAATAGTAATAGTAGTAGTATCAGTAGTAGTAGTAGTAGTAGTATCAGTAGTAGTAGTAGTAGAAGTATCAGTAGTAGTAGTAGTAGTAGTATCAGTAGTAGTAGTAGTATCAGTTTTTAAAGAATTTGAAGGAATTTCTAGTAGTAGTAGTAGTAGTAGTAGTAGTAGTAGTTGTAGTAGTAGTAGTATCAGTAGTACTACTAGTAGTAGTTGTTGTATTAGTTGTAGTAATAGTAGTAGTATCAGTATTAGTTGTTGTAGTATCAGCAGTAGCATCAGTAGTAGTATCAGCAGTAGCAGCAGTAGTATCATTAGTAGTAGTAGTAGTAGTATTATCAGTAGTAGTAGTAGTATCAGTAGTAATAGTAGTAGTAGTAGGAGTAGTATCTGTTGTAGTAGGAGTATTAATATCAGTTGTATCAGAAGAACTACAAGGAGTTTGAAGAATTTGAA
>JAZIBN010000135.1:0-104949 GCA_037039145.1 Fundulus diaphanus
TAAGATTTTTATTAAAGGAAAAACAGGCAGGTCTATGGACGGAACTACAGGTGACTCGGCTGGGTCAGAACGTCACGGCTGGAAAGTCTGTAAGAAAGAGCAAGTGAGTTCTTCTGAAATAAGAGCCAAGAAGAAACTTGCTAGGAGTTGCGCTGCTTACCATTAGGCTGGGCGGACCTAACCGGGAAGAAGTAGCGTCATGAGAACTCTATGTGACTACTCAGATGGAGATAGGTGGCTAGTGGCTGAGGGCGGCAGATGTAGCTGGCGAGGAATCCGAGGCGACCTCATCGGCAGCGGTTGACAGATGGATTGACCAGAGTGAGCACAGAACCAACAGAACCCGGGAAAGGGGATCTCAGGCCTCGCTGGGTAACTTCCAGGAAGTATGAGGGGAGCGCCAGAGCAAAATCTGAGCAGACAGGTCTGCTGGTCTGTTTCTTCGGACGGGTCGTCAAGACAGGTGAGTGCATCCAAGCACCAAAATCTGGAGCAACAGAGAGGTACAAAAAATTACTCAAAAAAGAAGCGTAACAAAAACTCACAAGCTGGTTTCCGAGAGTTGGGACAGAGGCCACGTCGTACCACGACTGGTTAAGGCTCCGGCGTCTTCCATCTGCCAGTGCTCTGCTTAAGAAGCCAGAGGAAGCTGCCTGCAACGAGCTGCAGGTGTGGACCACGCCTCCTCAGCCAACTAGACACACCTGAGGAGTAGAGTTAGAGCAGCCAACACAGAGAACCCTGACACTACCCCCCCCTCAACGGCCGCCTCCTGGCGGCCCAGACGAAGAAGTGCTGGGCTGAGTAGACCAGAAATCCCGAATCAAATCCTGATTGGCGATGGTAGCTGCAGACACCCATGAGCGATCCCCAGAGCTGCGACCCTCCCAATCGACGAGGTATTGGTGACCCCTACCTCGTCGACGGGCATCCACAACCCTGATGACGCGAGGATTCTGACTGTCCTGGGAGGGTGGAGGGGGTCCGGAAGGAGGGTATGAATCATTGTCCAAAACGGGCTTAATCTGGGATACATGAAAAGTGGGATGAACGCGAGAGTGAGGGGGAAGACGTAAGCGGACGGTGGTCGGGTTGATAACTGTCTCTATTTCATAGGGACCAGTAAACCGGGGAGCAAGCTTCTTGGCGGATGGGTTAGTCAATACATCTCTGGATGATAACCAAACCCTCTGACCGGGGCGATAATGGGGAGCTGGTCTGCGGTGCTGGTCAGCAAACCTCTTACTCCGCTCTGCGGTGCGAGTGAGTGCTGTAACCGTCTCTTTCCATATCTTCTGGCAGCGAGCAATATAGTCGTTGACGGAGGTGAAGGGAATCCTGAGTTCGTCTGTGGGTAGGAGTTGAGGTTGATATCCTAAGGCAACTTCAAAAGGTGAACGTCCCGTGGCTGAGGTGATGTGAGAGTTCAGGGCATACTCTACCCAAGGCAAAAACTTGTTCCAGTTGGTAGGTGAAGATGACGTGAGGCAACGGAGAGTGGTCTCTAATTGTTGATTCATTCGTTCTGTTTGGCCGTTGGTTTGAGGATGGTATCCGGAGGTGAGCGTGTAACGGGCACCCAGAGCGGAGCAAAAGTGCCGCCAGACCTGAGAAATAAACTGGGGACCCCGGTCAGAGAGAATGTCAACAGGGATACCATGGAGCTTGAAAACATGTTTAATGAGGAGTTGGGCAGTCTGGAGGGCGTTAGGTAGCTTACGGATGGGAATGAGATGACAAGACTTCGAAAAACGGTCAACAACAGTCAAAATCGTTGACATGCCTTGGGAAACAGGGAGTCCAGTAACGAAATCAATGGCAATGTGGGACCATGGACGTTTGGGGATAGGAAGGGGATTCAACAACCCAGAAGGTGGCTGGTTAGAAGACTTATTCTGGGCGCAGACAGGACAAGCTAAAACATAGTCTCTGACGTCCTTGGTCCACGATGGCCACCAGAATCGCCGGGACACCTGAGACTGGGTTCTATAAATGCCCGGATGGGCGGAAAACTTAGCATCGTGACACCAGCGTAAAACCTCCGGACGAACAGATTGGGGAACATACTTTAGTCCCGGTGGACCCGTACCAGGATCCGGATCTAATAGTTGGGCCTGGTTAATCCTGTCCTCCAGATCCCAATGCAGACCTCCAACAGTGCATGTGGGGGGAAGAATAAGTTCCGGCTCCTTCTCTTGTTCAAATGGGGCAAATTGACGAGACAGAGCATCTGGTTTAATGTTTCTGGAGCCTGGTCTGTAGGTTATGGTGAGGTTGAAACGAGAAAAAAATAATGACCAACGGGCTTGCCTTGAGTTGAGTCTACGGGCTGTCTCAGAATCATGATAATCGAATCATTTATAATCATGTAAAAGTAAAAAAAATAGAAATTGTATTGTTTTAATGTTAAAAATGTAAATAAATAATTTCTCCTAATCATGAGAATGTATTATAATCATTTCTAACTCTATGTAAAACTAAAAAAGTATAATTGCATTATACCTGTGTTAAAAATTTAAAGAAATCACATTTCTCTGAATCATGATAGTTAATTTGAATAATTTCCAATTTTTTTTACCTAAAATTTGATATATGATTGTTTCAATTTGTGTAAAAAAATCATGTGTGCATAAGAAAATGTGAATGCTGAAAAAAAGTTTTTAAAGACAAAGAAACTACTCTTAAAAGTACATTTTGTTGAAAAAGTTACTAAAGTAAATGTAACTAGTCACTGCCCACCTCTGTGGACAGTATAGTAACCGTAACATTAGTTGAAACTAACAGTAAAAGCTTCTAAAAGCTTCTAAAAGCTTACTTTTATATTCTGACTCCCATCAAAAGCAACTTTTAAAATCCATGAAGCGCCTGAATTTAGTGAGAAGTCAGCTTTTAGAAAGAGGCCTAAAATGACCATTTTCACAGTAGTGAGCTGAATAAACTTGGCCTTCTAACTGCCCTAACCTTGGCTGCTAAGCAGAGCATCATAGAAAACCACAACAGAGGCACTTGAAGTTACACTGCTGCTTATTTAAAGAAATATTACCAAGATGACATCATTCATAATTGTAGCACTTATCAAGTTGCGTTTTATTTAAATAAACATACCTTCCACAGTATTGCAGCGGCGTGATGGCATGACCGTCCCAAACCTGCAAAGTCTTATTTCCATTTCTCTATAAGCAGTTTTATTGTTTGAAAAATGCTCAATAAATAAAGTTTGACTGATTAAAATATTGTTTAATGTCTAAAGGAGCCCTGGAAAACACCATCCTATATCAATGCATCCACCTTCACTGCAAAAAGGAACTAAATGAAGTAAAATCTTTATGAAATGAATGTATTTGTCCTTGATGGATGGGCCTGGGTGGGTCTAGGCTCTCCACATGTTGTTTGGACATGTGTTAATTGGTGCTATATAAATAAAACTGAATTGAATAGCGTGTTGGCAGAAGAAGAGAGAAGAGGACATGGAAAGTTTCCTTCCAGGTGATTCAGACATGAGGTTCTTTGGTTGAGCTCCAAAATGTGCTGAAATGCTTGAGTCAGCTCTCCTCTTCCCTGCTGGGGTTTTGAATGGAGCCCTGACAGAAGGGGAGGAGGAGGTGGATCTTAGAGGAGATGCCACTTTCACATCATGCAAGCTCTCCAACATGACCAACTATAGCTTTAAGGCTATTTAAATGGAGCCAATGACTGCTGAGATTCACCAGCTACTATGAAAACTCAGGAGCTGAGTCCAGAGAGCACAATCTGTAGCGCTAGCTGACAGTGGACAGCCCATGTCTGCATGAAAACCTCAAAAAGACGTTTAAATGTGGCATTAAAATAATTGCCAGACACAACTTGTTCTTCTGCAGCTTTTTGTGGAACGGTGGTGCTCAACCAGTTCTGCTGGAACCTGATTGGTTTCACCACAGCACACAAGGCAACTTCTGTCCCAATGGCTTCATGGAGTTGGTGCTTCTTGTCAACTAGTGGTGGAAGGATTTCCATCCATGTCTCCAGGAAGTCACCTGTCTGCACACATAATCCTTGTCAGAACTATGGACGGTGCCAGAGACTCCTGGACTCAGACCAATGGTTTTGTCGACGTCCCGCTGGATTCTACAGGGAACAATGTGACCACTGACTGAAGAGCAGCAACCTAAAAGGACGCCATCTTTCCCCCATCAGTTCCATAAAGGACAACCTGGAAAAAATCTGGACCAGATGTTAAATTTCTGCAGAATACTGATGGATTACACCAGTGATTTAATTCCAAACGAGCGCCAAAAGTCATCAGAAAACAGATGTTAGAAATAAAGCAGAACTGATGGATCCCCAGGCTGCCCCTGCGATTCAACAAACCACCACCAGATGGCGATGAACTGAACCCTGATTGTTGAAGCTGGTCATGTTTGAGATGCTGTTTGTTGGCAGGAACCATTCATGTTTATAATGAAAATAAATGTCATTTGCATTCCTTTGAGTTTATTTTCTGTGAAATCTTGGGTTCAGCTGTTTTTACTTTTGATTAAGATTAAAAGCTGCTAAAATTTAAGATCAGACAAATAGTTGATATTGTTTCACTGTATAACCTAATCAGCCAAGATTTAAGGTATAATTGCAGCAAATGTTGCTCAAGTATAAAGGAAAACAAAAAACTAAGAAAAAGAAAGTAGTCTTTTTCCTAGTTTTTAGAGGTTTTACAGAAGCTCAGCTCTGCTCTTACTGCAGCATCAGGATAAAAACCTGTTTCACCTCCACCAATCACAGCAGCTCTCTACCTGAAGGAGGAAGAGAACCTCCTGATAAAAGTGCGCTTTATGTCCTCTGTCCCTCTGAACTATTAAACTATTTAACAACCCACTACTTGTTTATTTCTGTACCTGCCATTTCAGAGCCAGATAAAAGCTCATGCTGGTGAAGATTCTCTGTCATCCAGGTCATGACTTTCCAAAAAAGTTGAGAACCAAAAACAACTGGACTTTTTTCCAAAGTGTGAAGACGTTTCAATTCCCATCCGAGTAATATAAGCTTGGAACTTCACACTACTCAAGACATTTGAATTGAGAAAGCTTCTCGGATGGGAAGAGAAACGTCTTCACACTGGAAAAGAGTCCAGTTGTTTTTGGTTCTTAACTTTTTTGGAATAAAAGCTCATATTTTCTTCAGATCAAACTCAGCTTCAATAGGAGCCAGAGTGATTCTCAATGTTCCCCCTAATTTTTCATGTGTCTGAGCAAACACACAAACTCCCAGAGCGTTCACTTGACCTCTGTGAGCAACATTACACACTGAGGCTACATTACACCTGTCCAACATCTGAGATTATAACAAGCTACATGGTTTACCAAGAGAATCAAGTTACAGCGATAATTTCTTTTAGATTACTTAGTTTAGACAAAACTCACTTAGCCCGATTACATGAAAAAAACAAAAGTCTTGGATTTTTCTAAAGAGCTGTATAGCTGTATAGCATGTTTTTATTTCAGAGTAAGGGTCCTGTTAAGAAGAACTGACAGACATGTACATCTTTTAGAGTTCTCAATTGACATTAAATTATTTACATTTTCTGCAGTGAGATTTAGCCCCAGAATGTGGCAGCCTCTCTTCTGTCAGTCTGCTCCAGGGCAGCTGTGGCTACAATGTAGCTCACCACCATCAGGGTGTGAATGTGGGCATTAATGGGTGAATGCCTGACCAGTGGAAAGCGCTTTGGGGTCGTCATATGATTTATTTCAATGTGCTCAGATCGCACATCGCTTTTATAACACAACGAGGGAAAACTCTCAGTTCTGAACAATTTCTTTGTGCTGCTCTCCGTTTTTATGCCAACAGCATTTTTTTAATAACGGAGGGGACGCAGAAAGTCTTTCAGAGGCGACTGTGTCAGGAATGTTACTGTTGCACTGTTCCATAGTCAGACAGCAACAAGATTATTAAAAGAATGACACGGAATGAAAGCAATCATTTATTCTCTATCAAATTTTGGTATTTCCTGCTCTAATTGTCCATTCATATATTTTTATTTCCATTCATCTATTTTTCTTCCCTAAAACCGTTAGGGCTACGGCAGATTTCTTCTCTTAAATGATACCACCTTTACTTCAACTGAAATGCATATAATATATACATATAGCCTATATTATTAATATAAAGTGAGGTTGGCACAAATTAAACACCTACAAGACAATCAGTGTCAACTCTTTTTTTTAGAATGATTGGTGAACAAAGTTGGCAAAAAAGATGTACTGTATTTTCATACTTCATCATTATTTGCTGCTATGTCCTTTCAATGCTTTTCCTAATCAATGCGCTCTAACCCCCTCATTACTCATGCATTGACTTTTTCAGCTGTTCTCTGCCGCCAACTCGCCTTTTCTGCAGCTACAGCATTGTTTCTTATGGTTTAATATTCTCCATACGCCTTTGTTAAAGATTTTTAATTTCACTCAGGCTTATTTTTTCCTGCCGTTTTCATGGTGAATCACGTTATCTACGTTCAGGGGAACTTTTTTCATCCTCCTGCTCGCGTTCAACTCATGGTTGATCGGACGCTGTGTTTAGTTACCTGATTGATATCACCTGTTCTGAAACCGGAAACGCTGAGTATGACAGAGTGAGGTAGAACTACTCTGAGTAGCAGCTTTCTTATCTGCGTAGAATGGCCATTCTTTCAGAAACAGAGCCCAGAACAAATACGCACACCGCAACCTGGCCAACTATAAGACGTCTGCCCACCCACCAATCAGCGGTGCGCTCCGATAAGCATGTGGCGCGCACAGAGCGGGCTGTGGGGCACCGTCTCACCAGAGCTGCTAAATGGAGTTATAAAATAACTTGGTTTATTATTATTTACTGCACAGCATAGATTTGGTGTACGTGCTGAATCCAGATGCCGTGGCGACTGCGCAGGCGGGTGTTTTAGAGGGAACACTGGTGCTGCTGTGTCTCCATCCAGCAGTTAAATCTTTCCGTCCCGCTAAAACATGAAGACAGTCAAGATGTTTATTGAGGGGAGCTGCAGGGGCCGCAGCTGATCCTAAAACACTGACCCTTTTTGACTTTAAATCCTTTAATTTAAACAGTTTTTCTCTGTACTGCACAATGGAAGGCTGGAGACGGCCCTAGCAACGGTTGCTACGTTGATGGCATTCCTTGGTGGAACTTCTGATCACATAACCATCCTTTGATGGTTATGACATCACAGCAGCTTCTCTGATGCTTATGACATCACAGCAGCTTCTAGAACCTGTAACGCAGATTTTCTTTCCTTCTGATACTTTCCTAGTGAGAGACAGACGTGTTTCGGTGAGAGAAAACCAGTTAGCGATAGTTTGCGATAGTTTGCGATCGATAGAAAATTCAAGAGTTTGCTATAAGAACCAGCGCAAACGGAGAAGCCATGAACGCCTCCACCAGTGCAAAGGCTCGAAGAGTCCCAGTTATTACTGTGGACATGATCACACCACCGATCCAAGATTTCTTTTTGTCCATCTCCTTGGAGCAGAGCATGGATTTGACCTCAGGAAAACCTGATTGTGACACCAAGTCCAAGGTAAAGGAGCTGCTGCTGAAGCTAGAGGAGAAATGTACCACCTTCGTTCTGCACAACATCTACAAAGGACGCCTCAGACCTTTGGACGTGGAAACCGTTGTGGGCGACTCAGTGCTAAGATCATTTGCAGACCTCCTTTGGATTGATGGAACGACTCCCCCCAAGAACTTTGACAAGTTTAACAAGTCATTTGTTAAACATGTCAAAGGAAAAGTGAGATCTTCCCTCTGCTGCATGAATGATCCAGCAGCTTCCTTCGTCCTGCAAATCTCTAAGAAGGACACGGTGGATTCAATGGTTCCACTTGCAGTGCGATTGATAAAGGAGCTGTTAGAAATGAAGAATAAAGAACGTCAGCAGAGGCTGCTGCGAAAAGCTGCAGAAGGCCAGCAAAATGCCCTCAAGGAGCAGCAGACAGGAGAGCTTCAGGACATTGATTCCCAGACTGGGGAGAACAAAGACGTCCGCAATGCACAGAAGAAAAAGCGGCCTCAGAGTTCAAGGAAGTCCTGCCGTAGGTACCGCCATGGACGGTACGAGGTGCTACCGTTCATCCCAGAGGAACCAGAACTTGAAGAGGCAGCAGAGATGAACGAGGTAAATTATTTTAACTTTAAAGAGATGGAATCAGAGTTTTAGATGGTGGATTAAGTTATATCCGGTGAGATTTCTGAATTGATTGAAGTAAATTATTTTATCTCTTAGGAAAAGGAGTCAGAGTTAAATATTTTGGATGAATTCATTTCTGAGGAGCTTTCAAAGATGAACGAGGTAAATTATTTTAACTTTAAAGAGATGGAATCAGAGCTTTAGATGGTGGATTAAGTTATATCTGGTGAGATTTCTGAAATGATTGAAGTAAATTATTTTATCTCTTAGGAAAAGGAGTCAGAGTTAAATATGGTGGATGAATTCATCTCTAAAGAGCTTTCAAAGATGAACGAGGTAAATTATTTTAACTTTAAAGAGATGGAATCAGAGCTTTAGATGGTGGATTAAGTTATATCTGGTGAGATTTCTGAAATGATTGAAGTAAATTATTTTATCTCTTAGGAAAAGGAGTCAGAGTTAAATATGGTGGATGAATTCATCTCGGAGGAGCTTTCAAAGATGAACAAGGTAAATTATTTTAACTTTAAAGAGATGGAATCAGAGCTTTAGATGGTGGATTAATTTATATCTGATGAGATTTCTGAAATGATTGAAGTAAATTATTTTATCTCTTAGGAAAAGGAGTCAGAGTTAAATATGGTGGATGAATTCATCTCTGAGGAGCTTTCAAAGATGAACAAGGTAAATTATTTTAACTTTAAAGAGATGGAATCAGAGCTTTAGATGGTGGATTAATTTATATCTGATGAGATTTCTGAAATGATTGAAGTAAATTATTTTATCTCTTAGGAAAAGGAGTCAGAGTTAAATATGGTGGATGAATTCATCTCTAAAGAGCTTTCAAAGATGAACAAGGTAAATTATTTTAACTTTAAAGAGATGGAATCAGAGCTTTAGATGGTGGATTAAGTTAAATCTGGTGAGATTTCTGAATTGATTGAAGTAAATTATTTTATCTCTTAGGAAAAGGAGTCAGAGTTAAATATGGTGGATGAATTCATCTCTGATGAGCTTTCAAAGATGAATGAGGTAAATTATTTTAACTTTAAAGAGATGGAATCAGAGCTTTAGATGGTGGATTAATCTATATCTGATGAGATTTCTGAAATGATTGAAGTAAATTATTTTATCTCTTAGGAAAAGGAGTCAGAGTTAAAGATGGTGGATGAATTCATCTCTGAGGAGCTTTCAAAGATGAACGAGGTAAATTATTTTAACTTTAAGAGATGGGATCAGAGCTTTAGATGGTGGATTAATTTATATCTGATAATGTTTCTGAAATTATTGTGGTAAATTATTTTATCTCTTAGGAAAAGGAGTCAGAGTTAAACATGGTGGACAGATGCATCTCTGAGGAACTTTCAGAGATTAACAAGGTAAATTATTTTAACTTTAACGAGATGGAATCAGAGCTTTAGATGTAGTGTTCATTTATATCTGATAATATTTCTGAATTGATTAAGTTAAATTATTTTATCTCTAAGGAAAAGGAGTTGAAGATGGTGGACAGATGCATCTCTGAATATGGAGGCTTGAAGGATAGAGCTGCTACAGCAAAGCAGCATAACAAACGAGGTGGTGTCAGGATCCAAACGTTCCTCCAAAAATACAGTGCGGGACGATACAAAAGAGTTGCACCAGAGGAGTTACTGGCCGTTAAAGAGGAATCCAGAGAGCAGGAGACGGATGTTACAGAGGTTCAAAAATCTGTGTCTGTGGGACAGATTTATCAAGTAATGAGTAGAAAGCAAAGTGAAGCACCAGAACCTACCACACAGGTTGATGAGCCGCTGCCCATGAATTCAGGCTCAGAGAAGGAGGAGCAGCAGTCATCCATCAGCCTGCTGGTTAATGCACTGGTTATACAGGCTGTTACTAAATCAAAGATGAGGTGCAAATACACAAAGTTTCAACAAATCACCAAGAGGCTGTCTGAGAAACTCTGTGCTGAGTTGGAGGGAGAAGATTTTAAGATGAGCCAAAGTAGCCTGAATAAGCTCAGCGCTGACATCTTAAGAGCCTCCTGTAAAAAGACTGGCTGCTCATATACAAACCTTCTTTTAATAGCGGGCCATAAGGACTCAAATGTAGAGGAGGCTGTACTTGCTGTTTGCAAAGAGAAAATCCTAAAGACAGCCAAGGAACCCATCCTGAAAAGGTTCTTCTCCTCTGTCGGCAAAGCCCTCTGCAAGCCCTTTAAAAAGGCCTGAGGGCCACCTGCAGGGATCGGGTTAAAACACTACCTGCTAAAATCTACATGGCAGGTTTCCAACCAGAAGTCTGGAAATAATCAACACAGCTACATTCACTGACCAAATATTTCCACCAAATCTTCACCAAGTCGGCACCCAGTAGACATGGTCTGAATGGGACATAATTTAATCCACAGGTAGACAGATGAATGATGGTGTCAGAAATGTTGACTTTCAGGAGGCCGCTACGTCAGAAAGGGCCACCAGAGAGCATGAGTGGTGGCATGGTGAGTGAAGCAGTGGTGTCACAGGCAGCTACCGGAGCGTCTGGCAGTCAGTCAGAGCAGCAGGTGAAGGTCAGTGAACACAGAGTCTGTCTCGCAGGCTCCTTAGACAGCATCACCAGCACTTGATGGAGTTGGATAGGGTTTGTGTTGTGGGTTTGTGTGAGGATGGCTTGTAGAAATCCACTAACCTAGCTGATGGAGCATACCGATGTCTTGGTGAACAATGCTGGAACCAGACACCTGTAAGCCCCACATGCTGCGTATTTAGGCTGTTTGAGAGTTTGTTTGTTACCATTGGTGAGCATGTAGGATATACAGATGTTACAGCTGACCCATGCAGGAACCAGACATCTGTATTTCCTCACATGCTGCCATTGAGCCTGGGAGGCAGTTTTGTGGCCTTGCCTGAAATATGAGGTGTAAAATCTTCATGGTTACCAATTGTCATGTTTAATGTAGGAAAAGGTGAGAGAAAAACTAAAACATACACACCAGTGGATCATGACATTACCCCCACCACCACCTTAAGAGTAGATCATAGGTGACCTTAGTGAGTCTATAAAATAAAACTAATAACATCTGGGCCAGTGGAGGGGGCCTTGGAAGGAGGCCTAAAACAAAACAACAAAGAGCAACCTAGCAAAAAGGTCAGGGGGCTGGAACCTGGGCCCAGAAACTGGAATGTGGTGCTGGGCTTTGGAGGATTGAACCCCAGACAGGAGACCGTGGTGGAGCTCTGGAGGGCAATGGGAAGGCCTGGAGATCCCTTGATGCAGCCCTGGATAGCAGTGTGGAAGCTGGTGGATCCCTCAATGAAGCCATGGAGAGTGGGGTGGAAGCCTGTAGATACCTCCACCATGCCATGGAGCATGGCGTGAAAGCTGGTAGATTCCTCCATTGAGCCCTGGAGAGGGATGAGAAAACCAGTAGTCCCCTTGCTAGAGCGCTAGACATGAGATGGGTCCACTTGGACACCCTCGTCTGAGAAGTTTTAATCAGTAAAACAAAGCGGTTACCCCTTGAAGAACTTAAGATAAGGAAAAGAAGGCTGGGGTGAAGTTGAAGATTTAACAAGAGGTACTTATGGTGGGGACAGACCTGGGAATGTTGATGGTGATGACAGGTCCAGATATTTGGATGGCAGCGATGAAGATGGAATGACCGGGAGTCTAGAAGGTAAGAAAATGGCAGAGTTAGGAGTGTGGAAGGCAATGACCATGACTGAACCAGGAGTATGTGTAGATGGCAAAGAAGACGAAGAACATGGCAAGGAAGATGATGATGATGACCGAGTGACAGGTTCAAATACCTAAAATATTTATTAAAGAACACAAGGGAAGAAAGACAACAGACATTAGATCTTTTTAAACACCAGATATATGCTAGTACTGAGTAAATATGTGGTAAATGCGATGAACCTGGTAAACAAAATAAAACATGTAGAGAATAATAAAAATAATTCTAACACCGAGCCATGAAGGTAGATGGTGAAGATGAAGATCATGACTGAGCCAGGAGTACTGATTGTGACTAGATTCTTGGGCTCTGAGGCGACAATGAACGGACTCTGGAGCACTGAGGAGTGGAGTCTGGGTGACGATGAGGTGACACTATCCAGCGGGACGAAGAGGGTCTTAGGCTCTCATGAAGTAGATCAATGGTCTCTGATAAAAAGCAAAGAGCTTGGCAGGACATGGATGGCTCTTCAGACGTGGAGGGTTGGAAAGGAAAGTTCCAGACCATTTGATCCTCCTGAACATGTGTGATTGTCTTATGGTGTCAACGGTGTTTGTGGCGCGAGGATGAAGCAGCGGCAGGGGTCAACTGGACCCCTGAAAGCAGAGACATCAGACAGACCCTAGGAAGCAGGTAGAGAAGCACTTGACAGATTCTCGGCAGCAGGAAGGAAAGATATCCATTCACCCAGACAACTCAAAATGAATAGCCACATCTAATCTCAAATGGTGAACTGGGGCCTTTGAGGAGCTGCTCGTCAATATCCATACTGACGTTGGACTTCTTGAAGCTTCTGTCTGCTTGATCCGAGTTCTGACTTGATTCTTGTGTCGTGTTGAGTGGAGGAAAAGCTGGACCAACTAGCTGACAGGTACTTGGGAGGAGCGTTGCGTTCAAGTGGTTTTGATGGAAAAGCGTAAAAATACAAAAACTTCCAATCTGGCAGAAGGAGAACAGAGTTATTACAAAGGACTGGACAGAAACATGTGGAAACAGGAATATTTACAGGAGGATCACATGGAGAGCAAAAAAAGCAGTAAGTATATATACTCTGAAGGAAGAGAGGAGACATGACAGGCAAATCAGAAGGACTGATAAGGATAGATAATAATAATAATAATAATAATAATAATAATATTAATATTAATAATAATAATAATAATAATAATAATAATAATAATAATAATAATACATTTTATTTAAAAGGCGCCTTTCTGGACACTCAAGGTCACCGTACAAAAGGATAAAAAACACAATGTAAGAGACAAAGTCAAAACAAAAAACATTTAAAAAATACAGAGGCTGGGACAGGAAAATTGATATTTAAAGAGAATAGGCTAACTTAAATAGATGAGTTTTGAGTTGTGATTTGAAATGGAGAAGTGAGTCCGTGTTTCTCAGTAGGGGTGGTAGAGAGTTCCAGAGGCGGGGGGCAGAGCGGCTGAATGCTCTGCTCCCCATGGTGGTGAGACGGGCGGAAGGGACAGACAGGTGTAAAGCAGATGAGGATCTAAGAGCACGGGAGGGGGTGAGAATATGCAGGAGGCCGGACAGATATGGGGGGGCAAAGTGGTGAAGGGCCTTGAATGTCATCAAGATAATTTTGTATTGAATGCGGAATTGCACGGGGAGCCAGTGGAGCTGTCGGAGGACCAGGGTGATGTGGTGGATAGAGGGAGTTCTTTTTATAATGCGAGCAGCTGAGTTCTGGACCAGTTGTAGTTTATGGAGTGATTTTTGAGGAAGGCCAAAGAGGAGAGAGTTGCAGTAATCCAGTCGGGAGGTGACAAGGCTGTCCACAAGTATGGCAGCAGTGTGTAGGGTAAGGGAGGGACGGAGGCGGTTGATGTTTCTTAAGTGGAAGTAGGCAAACCGGGTAATGTTATTGATATGGGATTGAAAAGATAGGGTGCTATCGAGGATGACACCCAGACTCTTAACCTGGGGGGAGGGGGAGATGGAGGAGCTATCAATAATAAGTGGGAAACTGTTGGTTTTGGAAAGAGTTGATTTAGTGCCAATGAGGAGAACCTCAGTTTTACTACTGTTTAATTGAAGGAAGTTTTTGGTGAACCAGGCTTTTATTTCAGAGATGCAATCTGTGAGGGAGGTGAGAGGAAGAGAGGACGATGGTTGCGTGGAGAGGTAGAGCTGGGTGTCATCGGCATAGCAGTGGAAGTGGATGTTAAATTTGCGGAAGATATTGCCAAGGGGAAGGAGGTAGATGATGAAGAGGAGGGGCCCCAGGACAGAGCCCTGGGACACACCTGAGGTGACGGGGGAGGGGGTGGATTTGAGGGTCTTCAGTTGAATGAACTGAGTGCGGCCAGAAAAGTAGGAAATAAACCAGTCCAACGGAGTGTTAGTGATGCCAATGGAAGAAAGCCGAAGGATGAGCTGCAGCTGAAGGAAAGAGAATGCACAACAATCAGGGGATGTGTGAAGTGACTGAGACAAAGGAAAAGAATGGAGACAAGAAGGGAAAAGGGTAAATAAACATGAATGGAGCTGAACAAGAAATCCTGGGGAAAATGTCAAACCGAGATCTAATAAGAAACAATATAAATGTAAAAGGATTACAAGAAAAGCACAAAAGAATGAACCAAAGGAATACACCACCCAATAAATAGCCTAATAAAAGCACTGATATGGCAACACGTTACAAACAATAATGAGGAGAGAACAGAACTAGATAAGGCTAGACCTAACAAGAAAATTATCAAACGAAGACAAGAAAATCAAACTATAAACACCAACAAAACATGACACTAATATTGGAATCAGACATCTTTAAACCTTATATAACAGGCAATAGCCTTGTAGGGGCATTTCTGACAATTGCTTACTGTGTGGGGTTTTTAGCTGTCACTGGAACTAATTTTAGAATAAGAGATTCAAACCCTGCATGCCAGGCAATGAGAATGGGTTGGTATTTAGTGCCTCTGCAGGTCATGTGGGAAATACAGGTGTCTGGTTCCTCCATTTACTACCATGATATCTGTATACCCCACATGCTAGGTAATGCCCCTAGTTGAGTGTTTTGTGCTGTTGCCTGGCGTGTGGTGCTTACAGCTGTCATGGTTACTAATGCTGGAACCATACATCTGCAGGCCCCACATGCCAGACGATGAGTGTTGGTCAGGGTTGGTATTTTGTGTTGCTGTGTTTAGTAGCATGTGGGGGATCTAAATGTCTGGTTCCTCCATTGGCCACCATGATATTTCTATGCCCACATGCTAGGGATTGAGCCTGGATGGGTGTTTTGTGCTGTTGTCTTGCATGTGGGGCTTACAGTTGTCATGGTCACTAATACTGGAACCACACAGCTAAATGCTCCACGTGTCAGACAATGAGCCTGGGTGAGTGTTTTCGCTGTTGCCTGGTATGTGTGTTATTGTGTTACAATGATTGAGCCTGGGTGGGTGTGTCATGCTGTTGCCTGGCATATGGGGTGTACATATGTTAATGTGGCTCAGTGTTGGCTCCAGACATGAGTACACCCCATAGGCCAGGCAATGAAACTGGGTGAGTTGTTTATGCTATTTCCTGGCATGTGGGGAGCATAGTTGTAAAGGTTACCAATGTCAGAACCAGATATCTGGAGGCCTAAGAGACCTGACAATGGCTCTGTCTCAATTCAGGGGCTGCATCCTTCAAAGGACCTGATCTACTTGGGCTGGGTCCTTCGTGCACCGCAAAAAAAGAAGATTGGAGCAAAAAGTTAATATTGTTGTCTCCACTGTACATAACTGTAAACATTTTTCACTTTCCCCTTTATATAGTTATTATGGCCCACAATCTTTATTTAAAATATTGTTTTATCTACTGTAATTATATTCTAATTCATTATTTAGCCAAATGTTATGTTTTTTTATTGAAATATGCCATTAAACAAAATTAATTGATGACAAATATCATTTGTCCACATTAGTAAAACATTTTCCAAGCTAAGCCCTAACCCTATAACTTTTGAAGGAAGGCTTAAATCAGTTTACTTGTAGCGAATAATAATGAATAAACCGAACATTGACATTAGATATCTTGTAATGAAGATAGATAAGATTAGATATCCTATTCCTCATAGCGTAAAGCCAGCAGAAGTCTCAAAGCAGTGTATTGGTAGAAAGGTGTTCTCTCTCGGCGTGGTGAGCCTAGGCTGCCTAGTGGCTGTAATCTGACAACAGGATCTGGCTGTGGTCCGAGCTCGCCCGAACATTTTTTTAAATCAAGTGATGTGCTAACGAAACAAGCTGATCTTTCGGTTTAAGAGAGCACACTTCTCGCCTAATAACTTTCCAAAAAATTACTTTTATGCCATAAAAAATGTAACATATTCAACTTTATTACCAGCTTTTCAGTCCCCTTCACTATTGCTGTTTCCGGTTAAAAATGTCTCTTCAACCCACAATGAATCATAGGATAGGATTAGCAATGAAGGATACATCGGCCCCATTGTTCAAATCGAGGAAAACGACACATTTGTCAACCACATTTGAAGCCTTTGTCGCTCGGCTGTGACTTAATCGGCCTATAAATTCCTCCTTCGAAGGATGCAGCCCCTGAATTGAGACAGAGCCAATGAGCCTGGGTGGGTGTTTTGTGCCACTGTTTGGCATGTGGCATGTAAAGGTGTTACTGTGGCCCACTGTTGGCTCCAAACATCTGTTCTTCCCACATGCCAGTCAGTGAGGTGTGGAGGGTGTTTGTTGCCATTGCCTGGCATGTGGGGCTTCCAGGATATCTGGTACCATCATTGGTCACCGTGACATCTGTATGCCTCATAAGCCAGGTTACTGGATCTCTACAACCTGCTCCATAAACTCCAGCAATACAACCCCATCAAACTCCATCACCTGCTGGTGGTGCTGTCTGATGTGTCTACGAGTCATTCTCTGTGTCTGCTGACCTTCGCTCACTGTTCCAACTGACTACTGGACACACCGGTAACTACCTGTGACACCACCACCTCACTCATATTGTCATCACTCATGCCCTTTGGGGGCTGATCTAGACTTAGCGGCTCCCTGAATGATTCATTCTGACACCTGGCAGTGGTCTGCCTGTGGAGCCAAATTAAACCAAACTGGACCATTTCTACTGGGTGCTGACTTATTGATTTTTGTTTTGGTCAGTGGGTGTAGCTGTGATTAAATTAAACCCCCATTCCTGGCAACCTCCATGCGCCCATGTGTTGCAGGTGCTCCCTGAAGATTTGTAGTAAATGCTAACTGGCCTGTACTTGTTTAGCGCTTTATCAAGTTTAACAACCTTTAAGCGCTTTAAAGTACATTAAATCATTCACCAATTCATTTAGCCATTCATACAATGGTGGTGGTAAGCTACATTGTAGCCATAGCTGTCCTGGGAGAAACTAACAGAAGCGTCCGTAAAAAACAAACGGTTCCATCGGGCCCTCTGACCCCCAACAGCAGGAAAAGCAGGTGAAGTGTCTTACCCAAGGACACAATAACCCACTGCGCCACTGTGGTCCCTGACTGAAGAGCTTGAAGTTAGTTTTCAGGTAAAGCTTAAAAGTTTTGGGAATCAATTCAAACTAAAACCCTACTATGTTTGAGGCCTTACTGTTTTTTATGTGGTCTTAAAGGAAATGTGGCAGAGAGACATGCTGCAAAGTTCTCTCCCCATGAGGACTCAAGGATAGGACACCTGTACTGAGGCCTCTGTACATGAACTACTCACCCTACCCTTGCTAAAGTGCTACAAACTGATTCACTCTCTGCTGGACTCATGAGCTCTTTTGGATCAAGAGCTCATGGCTCAGGATTTTGGAAAATATTCACCAGCTCTTTAGGATGTACTCCATCTCTCACCTTGTTAATGTGTGATATTGCCTCCAGCCTCCCTAGACCCCTAGGACCAAGATGAGGCAATGGATGGATGATAACCCATCTTTCCAAGATTACTAAAGGAAAACACGGGCAAAAAACAAAACAGGCGAAGAGGAGTCCGAGGAAGAGGAATCTGTGTGCGAGGTGGAGGTGTAGCTGGAAGGACTCAAGTTACAGAATAAATTCAGGCAACTATGATTGATCATGTGGCCTTTCACTTAGAGGGGCGGGACAAAGAGTCCAACCTGTTCTTAATAGACATACAGTAGCATCCATTGTAACAGTTTTTGACTGGAGAACAGGTAATGTTGCTATACAATATATATAGATATATCTGTATCTATTCCTATAGAGGAATTCTTCAGTGCATGGAGATGGAAGGTATGTGATCACGACCCCTATGAACAGATGTCTTGCTCAAGGCAATGACTGCTGCTGCCCATGATATAGATGCAGAGGCATGTCAAGGGTGGATCAGGCATGGAAGAAGATTTTTCCCTAGGTGCATTGCAAGGGAAAATATTAAGTGTGATGAAGATGAGGTCATGTGGCCTATTCGTCAAGAGAGAAGAGACTAGAAGAGACAGACAGCCCTAGTATCTTCTGTTGGAATATTTCATTTGTAGCCACAATAAATCACTAAATTTCCTAAATTTATTTGACCTCCATGCCATTGAGGTGACGATGCGTGTTTTTCAATTTCTGAGAGATCAGTGAATTCTTTATGAGCGCTCACCTTCTCCCATCTTCATCCACTTGATTCCACCACCAAAGGCCCACCAGCAATCTGCCAGACACGTTCTACAAATAAAAGTCAGTCTTTTGATTCCAAATTATAACATTGATTTAAACACTTAAGAGACCATTGAGATCAGGGTGTCCAAACTTTCTGCAATGTGTGCCAAAAGTTGAAAGTACTTAGGGGCAATATTTTGTAAAACTAATAAACCAAATAACTTCATTGTGAACATACTTCTACCTGCCCAGGAATAAATTAAACATCCGAAATTTTAATGATATTTGTTTTTCCTTCATTAAAAAAAAGGTGTGGAGTTTATTTACTTTCTGAATCAATTGCTTCTGGTTTTTTATCATTATTATTTGTTTTTTATTTAGAAGATCTTTGTGTTTATTCTCAGCAATAAAAGCTGGTACCACTTTACATTAAGGCTCCCCTTATAGATAACTAATAAATAATTCATATATATTTTATTAATCTGTAAACACACAACTCATTCATAAGTGTTTATTATGTGTTAATTAAAGGTCAGCAAGAGAAAAAACTGACTGGTATGTGCTTACAATGTAGTAACTTTAATATAAGCAGCTCTAGATGAAATATATAACTGAACAGATAAAGGTTACTATTTGGCAAGAAACCAGGATTATATAAGAGGAGCCTCACAGTAAAGTGGTACCCAAAAACTCTACTTTCTTCATTAAATTATCACTCCTTTAAGTCAAATTTAATCAATGGGTGCATACTAGTCTGTTGTTGTGTAGAAGTCGCTGTATGTGTACTAAAAGATTTAAAGTAGAACAATTTTTTTTCTATGAAACTTCCTCCCATAAAGAATGATCAAAGAGCCCACTGGTAGTCCAGATTTTAACCATTCTTGGACAGCAGTAAGGGGACACGCCTGGTTTAGTTAATAATATGTTTATGTTACTATTATTCAATGTAGGTTTGTTTTATAAACAAATGAAAATAACCACAAACACTAATTCTAAGTATTATTTCACTAACCTTTACAGTCCAGAAGTCGCATAACAGCGAGAGGATGATGGTGACCATGCAGACAATAAAGCCAACACTGAGAAAATCACATAGTAAATAAACAAAGATGGTGCATCAAGGATGCCAAAGGGTGTCTGGGACATCCGTTCCATTTTTATTTCAAAGATCCGCTTGGTAATGATAATATAATGATAGGGTGTAAACACACATACACAAATCCCTGTTTTAAATACTTACTGAGGACCGTGCCTTGACTTCCTTTCACTTTCAACCCCATCTATGGTCTTACTCTGACTTTAACCCTAAACCTAACCTTTTCCAGTATAAACCTAATCCTAACCTAAACCTAATTGACACCTTAATCCTAACCCTCTGTGTCGTCTGTGTGGAAAAACTTTGGCTGTAATGAAAGAATATAATCTAAGAAGGCACTATCAAACTTTGCAGAAACACACAGACAAAGACAAGAATATGGACACGGAACAAAGGCTACAGAAGGTGGAAGAATTACAACGAGGCCTTAAGTCCCGGCAGGCTATGTTCACATATGCTAAATCACATATGCTAAATCATAGCTGTCAAGGCTATCTTTATTGTAGCAAAAGAGGTCGCAAAATCAGCCCTTTACAGAAGGAGAGTTTATCAAAAACTGTATGCTTAGAGTTTGTGACGCAGTGTGCCCAGACAAAAGACAACTATCATCAAACGTGAGCTTGAGCAGAAACCGTTGCTGAACGTGTAGACCAGCTTTCCACCGATATAAAAGAACAAGTTGTGAGAAAGGGAAAAGATTTCATCGCATATTCTCTTGCTGTGTGAGCACGGACACATCTGACATTGGCCAGATGACAATTTCCGTCCGTGGAGTAGACTCCAGCCTGAGCATAACAGAAGAGTTTTTGGCATTACGTCCTATGCACGGCACAACTACAGGACAGAGTTTGTAAGAAGAGGTATCCAGATGTGTAAATGAGATGGGGCTGCCTTGGGAAAAACTTGTGGGTTTAACCACAGACAGAGCACTGTGTGGACACAGGAGTGGATTGGTGACAAGGATGCGTGAGAGGATGCGGGAGGAAAACGTCACAGATGAGCTGACAGCTTATCGCTGCATCATACACCAAGAGTCATTGTGTGGTAAAGCCTTAAAAATGGAACATGTAATGAGCACCATAACGCGAGCAGTTAACATCCTCAGAGCCAAAGGTTTAAATCACCGCCAGTTCAAGGCATTTCTGGGCGAGTTAGATACAGAGTACGGTGACTTACCGTATTACACAGAGGTGAGATGGCTAAGCCAGGGAAAGGTGCTGCAAAGATGTGTTGAGCTGCGTGAGGAGATCTGTCTGTTCATGGCAAGCAAGGGGAACGACACAACAGAGCTCCGAGATGAAACTTTCCTGTGTGAAATGGTGTTTCTCTGCGACATCACGAGCCATCTGAATGTGATGAATCTGCAGCTGCAGGGATGGGGACGTGTCATCTCTGATATGTACACCACAGTGAAGGCCTTTAAAACTGTTATTGTTTCACCGTGTCCCGTCTACGGTGAAGCACCCTCGGTGGACCCAGTTCGTTTTACCCAGTCAGGCGACTCCCACTTACTTATTACCTTGAATGTAGGACGCATAAAACAGACAAGTATGCTTTTAGTTATATTTTATCTATGTAAAGACAGAGAAACAGTTACAGTCACACCAGCGCTGATGGGCTCCTGATCGGCAGGCAGCCCCGATTTCTCATCACACATACATTATAAAGGAGTTTAGGTTAACACCCATAAAAGGCCGTACATTTCCAAACTGCGTCATCAGTAGATAAACGGTGTCAATGAGTCCCTTCCTCGTTGTCCGTTGTTATCCAAGTGTGGCAGACAGTCCCGGGATAAACAGTTCGTTCCACTTGACCTCGTTGATATCCTAACAGACCCCCTGATGATGTGTCTTAATGGCACATCACCAAAGATGATCAACCAGTGGAACCACAGCTCTCAATCTGTCCCTCTCCCAGAACAGTCGGTCATTCCATCCAGTCCAAGCAATCCAAGTACGTCAGCTTCCGGCTTCCAGAGTCCATCCATCCGTGATCTCCATGGCAGTCGATAGTGCGGCTCAGTCTCTGGGGTTACACAATCTCTGCTGGTGTGCCCGAAAGGCATTTTGTAAAAACAGTCCAGTTGTCCGTTAGCCCCCCCTGTTTGTGTGCCCTAAAGGCACATCACAACGAAAACAGTTCCAAGAAATGGGCCGGACAAACATCGATGGAAACATCTTGGCATCAATCAGCATGAATACTTCATAATTCAGCATTTTTTAGTCAAGACCACAGTCCAAGCATTTTATCTACAATTTAGGGTCCAACTATTTGAGCTAGGCCTGTTTTAGGTTCCTATGCGCACATTATTTTAAAATTACATTAGACTAGATAAGCCAAACCTGTTCAGTAACCAAGGTCAAATTCGTCTGCTCTACCTCCACCCCAAGAAACCTCCTACTTGGTCCTCCACTCCCCATTCCCATGGACAAACATCCATCACTTTCAAACCTTACAAAACCAAGAGTACCAGTAGGGGGCATCAGAGGGCGGGCTGAGTCTTCAGCAGAAAAAACCATCTCTAAGAAATGGCAAAAAACTGATGGAGACCAGTCTAGGGGAATCCCACTCTGGGCCAATCTGAGCGAGAAGACACCCTGTATTGAATCTAGACATTAGCCTTACCGAGTAATTTATGGATCTGTGATAGCCATCAGATCCTGGTTCTCTATATAACAAAGCAAAAAGATTGCAAGAACTGTAGGTCCAGGTGCGTGTGTCTGTAACAGAGAGTTTCCATTCTTAATCATAAAACCATAGTGATCAACATAATGCAACATCCCCGTATAAACATCATAACACAGAAAATCAAACATGGAAGTCAGTGGAAAAGAGAAAAAAAATCAGTTTCGTGATATAAAAAGAGTCTGTACGTCAATAACGCAAGTAAAAACGTCAGGCCAGTCCGAGCACGTGGCAGGCATGAATCTATTTGCGCATAAGTGGTCAGCTCAGAGTTCTCAGGCAACTGCTCCTTCGTTTCAAAAAGAAAAAAAGAGAGAGAGAGAGAGAAAATAAAAAATAAAATAAAAAAAATCACAGTTCTCTTGGCATGTTGCTCTCAAACTTCTTAAGTCCTCTTCTTGTTCCTCAGCATGGACAAAAACGATTTAGTTGGATGGTATTGAGTTTTCTGTCCTTTTCCAGGCAATAAGCATTTCATCCCAGTAAAATGCTCTGTGAAGATGGTTGGCAGACACCAGGCCTTGTTTACTGTTGAAGAACAGAAACAAGGTGTAATTAGTGTTCTTTTCAGGACACCCAATCCTTCTTTCATTTACCTTCTTCAAACACTTTCACATCCAGATATTTCCGTTCCCAATTATTATGCTCTTATCTTAACCTCCTTTACTGTAATTATTAGATCTTGCATTACTCTTATATTAACGGAAAAATCTGAAAGTTCAACTCTATCTGCAGCAGCACTCCTCTATGATTCTTTAACAAAATGTTCCCATGTGTGTCTCACCTTACAGTGTCCAACAGTTGAAAAATCTCTGCAACAGAAATTTGTCATCATATATGTCATGGCTACTGTGTCAAGGTTCATCTCAACTTATCTAGCACACAAGGAATTGTATTAAAACCTTTCAGAAACTTCTTGCTGAACCAGCTCTACAATACTTCACATTTTTCTAAAAAGACCAACAGAAAAACCCTTAAGTTTGTAAAAGAAAGCTCCACTATGTATATTTGCAGAATAATGTTGTGATATTAATCAGAAGCAGCCTTATGTACTTCTTGTCTTATTTTGAAAAGCTCAGCTGAGAAAAAGGAAGACTGTGCATGCCCCAGCGCACACAAAGTCGTAATTGGCTGCCATTCAGGAAGTGGGTGTAGCCCAGGGCGGAGACAGGAAATAGTTCTGTGAATCACTTTCAGCTTGACGTGGATCAAACCAATCATCCAAAGCGAAGAGCAATTCTAACCCGATTAACTTTCCTTATTTCTTTTTTTTTTTTTTTTTTTTTCTGCTTGTTTTAACAGATTGCTTTTGTAAGCAACCCTGGTTGCATTTTATGTCCCCCTGTTTAAATTTTGTTTGAAACAAACCTTTAAACTGTAGTATGCTGTGAGCAGTAACTCATTGTTGCTTATTAAACACATCGCCCCCTGACCATGTAAGAAGCTCCATACTGCTCTAGGTAGTGTTTTGTATGAGTCTTTAAACCTTTTTCAGTCATTCAACATTAGTTTAATAGATAATACATCCAAGTATAATTTTATCCCAAAGTAAATCAACCCTTTAACAAGTATCTTGTTCTTGTTTTCATGTGTTTAGTTTACCCTTGAAAAACTTTAAGCAGACATTACTCCAAGTGTTTTTCTTACATTTTCAGTTATCCATTATTATTATTATCTACTATTAACTCTTTTTTACTGCGTTCTTACAAATTTAGGATCTGTATCCGTTAAATTATAATCACCCAGTGATCTATATAAATCCTTATTTTATGTTTGCACTGTCTTATCCCAGCAGATTAAAAATTCCCCTTCTAGAATTTGCTTTATTGTTTCACCAATCACTGTCTGTTGTGATTATTGAAGAAATTGTGCAGTTCCCTTGAACCCTCTTAAATATAGACCACCCGTTGGTAAATGATCAGCATTAAGTTTTGCCCTTCTTCTAATTCTTTGTTTAGCCTTAGTATCTGCACTTTAATCTGTGGATCATAGGAATTCTTTGTTTGAACACGTCTCTGTGTCCGTATTTGTTTAGGTCTCTGTAATTTTTGTTCTATGCGTTTTAAGTGTGAACCTGGTCAGGATAGAGAAAGTCATCTCCGATGCTCCTTTTGGCAACCCCAGCAAACCCAAAAACAAAACGTTCACAGTCAGTGTTAGGTTACAGGTAATCCCTGTGGGAACACGACGTCGTCTCCTTAGTCCAACCTGGTTCCAAGCGCCTGGGCCATCGAAACACTCCACCACCTGTGACAAATCTCTGACATTTTTAAACCACAGCAGCTATTCCTGGGTGTCCAAACCCCCTGTCTGTGAAATGTCTCTCGTCGTAAGCCCAGGCTTTCAGTTTATCGCTTCTTGAGTGTCCCGCTGTCGAGCCCATTAACCCCAAGTTGCATATTGTTGAATC
The DNA here is from genome assembly GCA_037039145.1 of Fundulus diaphanus. Taxonomy (NCBI): domain Eukaryota; kingdom Metazoa; phylum Chordata; class Actinopteri; order Cyprinodontiformes; family Fundulidae; genus Fundulus; species Fundulus diaphanus. The sequence continues at coordinate 24,643 of JAZIBN010000135.1, forward strand.
CCCATTTTCAAATGTTCTGTCGTTAAGAGTCCAAGAGTGTGTTATAGGTGCGTTTCCTGAAAGCCAACCTCTCCATGTCATGTTCGTGAAACCTTGTAGTTGAATTCCATCACCTGTGAAGCAAAGCAGTCATGCATAGTCCTGTTCAAGATGTTTTATAGCACAACAGGAGTTCCACTGTTGGGTGCCAGTGCAGCTCTGATGTTCCTCAGAGCCGACCTTCATGCATTTGATATCATTGTCAAGCTGTTATACTCTTATCATCATCTTGTGACCAGGAGTCGCTTCTGCTGTCCTGACCAGATACCAAACGTCCAACTAATCTAATTGACCTCATTTCTTTCCTGTATGTACGCAAGAGGATAATCGTTAGATTATCCTGGTCTAAAAGACCTCAAGGTTAATAGTTGGCTAAACTCTGTTTATGTGTTTTTTCCCTTCTGGATGTTTTAACATCTAGTTAAAAGACAACTATTGTGCTATTTTGTGTTCAAACAGAGAGATGTTAAGTCTCCTCAAACCGTTTAGGTAACTGCATACAATTCCAAACTATTTTCACTGGTGCTTTAATCCCTAATTTACCCATGTTATTTAGTAGAATAAGGCATTATTCTAATCTTGTAGTTTTATCCATTTAAATCCTTAACTTTTGTGGTGCTTTATTGATGTCTGCCGGAGTTGCAGATTTTACAGGCATCCTAATTATTTTGTTCTTATTTGCGCCTCTGCTTACTTTAAGATACCCAGTAAATGTTGTGCTCACAATTTCTCCTTCGCTTGAACAAGGTTAAAAGGTTTAGTTTATTCTGCTTATATTGAAAAATTTGCTTGCTCACTTGTTCATTCATTGCTGAGTTCATGCTATTAACTCTTGCTGTAACGCCTACTTTAACTTTTTCGCCCACTAGTTTTTTCATGATCATAATTATCGCTCATTGATCTAGATGTATTTTATTTATTTTTATTTTTTTTCATGTCGTCAGAATTGCATACATTGTTCTTATCCATTTTTCTTTTACGATTAAACGGCCCCTCTACGTACCCCACTCCTTACTTTAATCACCAATATTCATAAGTTGTTGAACCTGTTTAGGTTTAGCATAATTTCTTAAGCTGCTCTATGCTTTCATCACGTAACTTAACATTTTGGTGCAAAATTAATTTCTTTTAGCGGTGTCCCCTATTTCTTCTCGTGCACCTTGTGTTTTACGAAGCTTGTATCTTAAAGGTGCCTCTTTGAATCTTATTCAAACCCCTTGTGGAGTTAATAAAATTCCAAAACATATCTATATATGTTTCGGATGATTTAAATAAAAATCTTGTTAAAAAAGTAAAAGAAAATCCTTCTTATCTTAGCGAACTCAACCAGCTTTGTTTCCAGACCAGTACCACTTGTCCGAATGCGTTTGACCCTCTTATCGCTCGCTAATAACAGCTCTGACTTAAAACAATTAACATCCTAGGGGTTTAATAATAATCTTGATTGCTTTTAATCTGAAAGTTTTCTCCTAAGCGAATCCGCCGATGTGTTTGTTTCTAATGTGTGTTTTGTTTTTTAATTGTGTACAGGAAAATCTGATGTGAAGTGCAGAAGGGGTGTCTGCCAACTCATCTTTGTTTCGTGTTGCGGTCCATTGAAGGTTATCCGATGCCTCTGTCTTTGGCCCCGCAATTAGTTCTCCATTTTCAGTCCCCATGTCTCAGTTCAGCGGCACAACATCCTTCCAGGACGAGCATTGTCCATGAATCATCTTTCTCCAATCGTTGTGTCTGAAACCACAAGGAATTCTGCCAGCATTTTGCCAAAATGGATTTTATCCAAAATCAAATTGTCTAATACAAGAATTGTCCATCTTCATCCGTAGTGTAGTGTACATAAGTTGAAAAGAAAAAATTAAAACAAAATTACAGTAAAACTCTCTCAAAACAAATTCAATCACATTGTTCCCTCTAAAACGAACTATTCTTAAAGTTCTTCACCTTTAGTTAACATAGTTCAGGATTAAAAACGTCATTTGAATTACGGAGCTGCAGTTCTCCCAAAACAAATGAACATTCTGAAACCATGAACATTACTTCACACAGACGAACGTTTAGTTACATACGATACACAAATACATACAGTTACACACAAACGATGACATTCAGACAGACAAACACGTGCAGGCCTGCTTTTTCTGACAGGGAGGAAGGGCTGGTCAGATCCTAGCGACGGTTATGGCAGCCTCTTCTAAAATGCGCCCAGCACTAGGGCACATCATAATCTTTGGTTGGTCCCTTTCTATGATCTCTGTACTGCGGTGTACCTCTACTGGGAATTTGTCCCCATGGAGGTCCCTGATACATCTGAAATGGGACATCTGGAGGGAGGTGCCCCACAAACTGGTTTGCACCAAACACAGGTGTCGGGGCAATAACCATCTGAGCTTTTGTAACATTCTTCTTCTTCCTCCTTTTACTTTGTTTGTCTCTCAGCTTTTTTAGCTGTTCAGCTAAGAGGAGTTGTTCTAACTTCTGTGAATCACTGCTTATCTGTTTCATATTCTTTTCACCCCTATCCAGCTGATGCACCAAAGCAGCCATCCACTGATCTAAAGGCATATCATAACTCGCAACCATTCTGTCCATGTTCTCCTTAACATCCTCTGTTTGGCCCTTTAACATTGCCTGTTTAAAGAGTTGCTGCAGCGTGACTGATAACGGGCAAGAGCCCGTCTGGTCTTCCCATACTTTCAACATTCTGTCCACATATGCTGAAGTCGTCTCCCCTGCACAACGTGTAGTGTCATTTAAAAGGCCAGAATCCGTACTTACCGGATAAAACGCCCTCAGTGTGCTCCAAAGTTGCCGTGCCACCGAGGCCAAAGGAGCAGCTGCTCCTAGTTCGTCAGTTCCAGCAGAAACTTCAACCACATGTACCTCATGTGGTTCCAGGTATGCTGATAAGCCAGTCCTCACATCATCAATGGCCAATACATACCCGCACAAAATGCCCCCTCATTAGCCCAATTTTCTTCTCCTGTAGTTCTTTCAAGTCACCTGATTGTGGCGCTACATACCCCCCTGGGCCAGTGTTCCAGCCCACATAACTCCATCGGGGACACCATGTGCCCTCAACAGGAGCGCCATACAGGAAGTGATACATGTAAACGTCATAACGCCTCCAGGATGTAGGGTCCTCCCCACAGTCAATGACGTCACAGAGATCGAATTGGAAAGTTACTGAGCTACCCAGAGTATAGTTTACCTCTAAGCCCCCGTAATATGTAATGCAGGGATCTGACGATATTTTCCAAGCAGGCGCATCGCGCTTGGCCCTGAACACAACCGGTCCAGGATTATTCATGCGGGAGGTTGTGGTATCAAAATGAATCTGTTCAGCCTGAATCAAACCAGAAACAAAGAAAAATAAAATCAAACTGGACCGTCCTCCCCTCATTGTTTTGCTGCAGCACAGCAACATTCTTACTCCTCAATGTTTTCTCCAATATCCCTCAGGTGCTTTCTGATGTCTCTGAGGTTCCTCTCTGTGGAAGGGGTGCCCTTTCTACAGTGTGATTTGTGCCAAGATCTGCTTACCTTGGTTTCAGCTTCGTCGAGCCAAACCTTCAAACTGTAAGTGGTTGAGCTTACCACCTTAAAGGGTCCAATCCACCTGGGGTCTTTCCAAGTTCTGTGGAACACTTTTCTGTATATCCACTCCCCAGGGGCAATCTGCTCCGGAGTCTCTCCCTTTGGTTCTCCAGTCAGGGCTTCCTGTGTGTTGTGAGACAAAAACTTCACAGCAGACTGCAATTGTTGGACATAATGCGTTAGCTCCTCTTGTTGTAGATCTAGACTGGGTTCACAGCCCTATTGGAGAGAGGAAGTGAAAGGACAGGGCATTATCCTTCCTGTCAAAAGTTCATGGGGAGACAGCCCCATGCGATCAGTGGGTGATGATCTAATTGAGAACATCACCAAGGGCAGCGCAGTCAGCCCTGTCATTCCAGTATCAGCACAAACTTTATATGCTGAGCCAAACTTCTGTTTGATCCCAAAGTACTCCTCCACTTGTTTTAAGGAGTCCGAGGTGAAGTGTGTTCCGTTATCTGAACGGATGCTGAGTGGAGCACCATAACGTGGGATCAGGTCATTAATTAGCCAATTAATGACCTCTCGTGCAGATTCTGTTTTGGTGGGCGTGGCTTCAACCCACCTGGTGAAAGTATCAACACAAGCAAGGAAATATCTACATCCTTTCACCCTTTTGTCTTTTCCCATGTCCACAAAATCAATAACAACCTTCTGCCAAGGTTTGCTGGGAACAGGAAATGCTCCCATTCGGACTCTCAAAGTTCGCTTTGGGTTGTAATGGCAGCAAATGGAACAATTATTTACAAAATATTTACAAACATCCTTGAGGAAAGGGTGCCACCACTTTTGGCTAATTAGCCTTAGCAGTTTTTCACTGGACTGGTGGCCCCTGTGGTGTGCTTCTTCACAAAGAAGCAACAGAAGTCGAGGAGGCCACAAGTCTCCCATTATGTGACCTCCATACACCCGTCTGTTCGTCCTGTTTTGCCCCTTTTTCAACCCATGCCTGCTTTTCTTGAGGTGCTGCAGCTTTTTGCATGTCAATGACCTCCACCAGCCCCGTGTCCCATGCAACAACAGGGGACTGAAACATCTGTGCTGTTGCCCTTTACAGTTCTCTTATAATCAGCCACTGTTTTTGCGGCCGAATCAGCAGCGTTGTTCCCCATCACTATTTCAGAGGCCCCAGATTGATGACCCGCGCATTTAATGACCGCCACACATTCAGGTTTTGTCAAGGCTTCTTTCAAGCGCAACATGTGATTAATGTGTTTGACAGGTTTTCCGGCTGTGGTTAAAAATCCGTTCTTAACCAGTGTTTTAGGTCGACCTGGACTGTTCTAACTGCGTAGGCCGAATCAGTGTAGATGTTTAATTTTTTACCTTCATGCAGTTCTCAAGCGCGGATCACAGCGATTATTTCTGCCAGCTGGGCCGACGCCGGAGGCGGGATGACCTTAACTTCCACGGTGTGCCATGTGTCCCAGCACATAACTCCATACCAGGCATCTCCACCGAAGGGTCTGATGAAGTCACCACACTCCTGGCCTTGGATAACAGTTCTCTAGCATCACCACACAGATTGTTTTGCATAACAGCGGCTGCACCAGAAGCAGACCTGTCCGGAATAACTGGAGGAGTTGTGTACTTACCTTCTTGTTTGAAAGAAGATGATTCACTTACCCCCTGCAGACTTTCGCTCTCTTGTTGTTGTTTGTCGAGGCCTGAGAAGCATATGGTGAAATAAAGTTCGGTTAGTTTTATCAAGCCTGCTATTTTGATTTCCTCTTTTTGGCATTTTTCCCGAGCAAACTCACCAGCACCAGCCGTTTTTTTCTTGTGCCTGGGCTAACTTGCTTTTTAAAATATTTAAATAGTGAGTTCGCGTCAGAGTTTCTGGTGGGGACCCCTCTGATAGTCACCAAAAACCCCGTCGCCCCTCATCTTTTCGCACCCCTCTTCGAATTGTTTCAGATGATGTTCAGCATCTTTGTGTGGAAAGCTTGCCATTATGCTCCCCTTTCCGGTCTCCAGCAGTGTTCTTAAAGAACATCCCCGGAGCTCATTTTCTAGCTGATTCTCAGCCATTCCAGCACTTACACGTCTTGGCCAACCTGCTGGGACAGCGTCCTGTCCTGTAGCGTGTCTGACGAAAACACACCCTTTATGGCCAAGCTTTAGTTAACTCTGTACGTACTCTTTTACTTATCTTTTTCAGATATATTTGGTTTAGCAACTCTTAAAGTTCTTTAAGAGGACCCAAAAATCCAATGGCTTGCAACTCTAAACCAAAGCCAACTGATACGCGCACGTTTTTCGAAAAGGCAGCTTTTATATTTCCGTGAAGATGAACGATTTTATGTTCGTCCCCGCGAAAAATAAGGGGCTCTAAACCCGCATTTCTAGGCTTACACAATGTTTCAGAAGCCACGCGTAACGGCGTGCTTGTTAGTGAGACCCAATGTTCTCAAGGCTCACAGTATTTTCAGAGACCTGGCCAGGATCTCCCGGACTTTCACCGCTGTGACCTGCACGCAAATCCCAAGTCCTTTACCGACCGGACTTTCACCGCTGCGACCTGCAGCCGACACGACACGTTTGCAAACAATTTTACTGACCGGACTTTCACCGCTGCGACCTGCAGCCAACACGACACGTTTGCAAACAATTATCCTTAAACGTTTCTCTGCCTTTAGGAATGCAAAAAGATCGGCCCTTCCAGGAAGGAAAAGACACTAGGAGATAAATGAAATCTCCTTACCTTCTTGTGCGGCCGCACGTTGTGTGTTTTCCTTCCGGAATGACGACCTGACCGGAAAAACGGAAGGTGGTACGTCGTCCTTTGGGTCCGGGCGGAAACACCATTTTGTTATTGTTTCACCGTGTCCCATCTACGGTGAAACACCCTCGGTGGACCCAGTTCGTTTTACCCAGTCAGGCGACTCCCACTTACTTATTACCTTGAATGTAGGACGCATAAAACAGACAAGTATGCTTTTAGTTATATTTTATCTATGTAAAGACAGAGAAACAGTTACAGTCACACCAGCGCTGATGGGCTCCTGATCGGCAGGCAGCCCCGATTTCTCATCACACATACATTATAAAGGAGTTTAGGTTAACACCCATAAAAGGCCGTACATTTCCAAACTGCGTCATCAGTAGATAAACGGTGTCAACTCCGGGACGCTATCAGACAGATGAGTCCCTTCCTCGTTGTCCATTGTTATCCAAGTGTGGCAGACAGTCCCGGGATAAACAGTTCGTTCCACTTGACCTCGTTGATATCCTAACAAAACCAAGCTGAGTCTGTGGGAGATGCAGATGAGGAAAGAAAACTTGAGCCACTTTTCCAGCTGCCAGACCATGAAAGAGAAGCTCTCTACCGCTGTGTTCCCGAGTGCAGAGTTTGCTGATAAACTCAACATACTGTCCGCTGACTTCCAACACCGATTTGCTGACATTGAAGCCCGAAAAGGCAGGTTTGAACTGCTCAGCAATCCTTTTGCAGTTTATGTAGAAAGTGCACCACCAAATCTACAAATGGAGTTGATTGAGCTCCAGTGCAATGACACACTGAAGGAAAAATATGAGAGAGAGAGTGGGTGCTGCTGAGTTTGCACGTTTCATCCCCGACACAATGAACCCAGTTGCGCATCCAAGCTGCTTGGATGCTCTCTACGTTTGGCAGCACATACCTGTGTGAACAACTTTTCTTTTTAATGAAGCTAAACAAAACATCACACAGGAGCCACCTTCACCTTCACCTTCACTCAATCCTGAGGATTTCCTCAGCTCAGGGCCTAACCCCGAACATTGATGAACTTGTACAAAAGATGAGACACCACCAAGTATCCGGCTCAGCCTCAGACAAGTGAGCATCACAGAGCAGTAACGTCTTTTTCAGTCTTTAATTTAGTTAATTTTTTTTATTTATTTGTACAAGACGTGATTTTTCTTTGAAGGAAGTATTGTTTTGTCTGTGTGCCATAGATTTTTGTATTTTACTTTATTGTATTTTCTTTATTCATATGTATATGAAGCCTAGGTGGAAATTCAACTGAAGAAACTGAATTACTTACCTCCATCCAATCAGAGGCTCATCCGCCTCCGATGCAAGCCAATCGGCTTTGAACCACACCTCCACGAAGCCCAATCAGCATCCTGAGTTCATCTTAAAAGAACTTCAAATCCACGTCTCAGCCTGCTACCCAGCAAAGAGCAAGCAGGGGCTGCGCAATGTCTGATTTGGACTCCGATGACCCTGATTCAACCCACCTCCATCCCCTTCTCCACCATCGTAGCCAAGCTCCATCTGGCTTCCCATGGTGCTCCTTCAACCTCGTCCCTATCAGAGTGTAATTCCTCCTGGACTCTTATCCAATTCCCTGTCACACCTTAAAACAGTCCGGCAGAAGACCGCCATGTTGAGCCTGGTTCTGCCAGATGTTTCTTCCCAAAGGGGAGTTTTTCCTCTCCACTGTCACTTCATGCTTGCTCATCATGGACAGGTTCATGCAACTTGAGGTATCTGACAGAGCCATAACAAAATATTGCTTTATTCTTTGAATGTACAGAACATGCGATTTTTCTTTGAAGGAAGTTTGTTTTTGTCTGTTTGCCTGTTGAAAAATGGTTTCACTTGAAATTACTGACAGATCCATAAGAAAATATTGCTTTATTCATTTAATTATTAAATAATATACACTGTGTCAGGTCTTGGTAAATTGGCTATGTGCAATCATTTCAATATGTTTTAATAAACATTGAACCAGTCCGGCCCTCGGCTTGTAGAAAATTTGTTTTTTTGGCCCTCGGTGTATTTGACTTTGACATCCCTGCTTTAAACATATGTCTGCTTGGATATTTTATCACTCCTTTTATCAGAAACGATAACGTTTAATTAAATTGGTTGAAATCATAGCACAACCTAGCTTTTCTACAATGAGCATACAATCTCCGTTTAAAAATCAGCTTTCAGTACTTTATTTAGACAGGTCTTCAATTTCATCTTTAAAATTTAATGTATTTTTGATTAGTTTTTTTACTCTCTATTTAAAGTAATTTAATTCATTTTACATGGTCCTTTTTAACAATTTTATTTAGTTTTTTTTTTATTCTGTTGTTTGGCTGAGAAACCCCTTTTTCAATCTATTAAAAAGGGTTATATAAAAAAACTTTTCTACTTACTTTTGAACATAGTCCATAAATGTTAAATCAAGTAGATATTGCGGCAATTCCAGAACATCAACGTCCTTTATCCAATTTCAAAACTTAGTTTTGATTTGTGTTTGTGAATTTTGTCGAGTTGAGACACATCTGTAGGTTTATACTGTCTAGGTTATGATTTAAAGCAGGGGAGCCTAAATGTTTTGTCCTGTGGGCCAAAATTGTCCCGTCAAAAGCACTTAAGGGCCAAAAAATAAAAGAGTTAAAAAAATAACAAGCAAACAATTGCTGTGATTTTTTTTTTTTGACCTGCTTAGAAAATATCCATCCATTTTCCAACACGCTTATCCCTGCTGGGGTCAGGAGGGGTGCTGGTGCCTATCTCCAGCTGGGCGAGAGGCAGGGTATCCATGGACAGGTCGCCAGTCTATCCTCTACAAAATATGATCATGTTAAATAAACAGATTAGACTATCTGCAATAAGCCAATTTTAACAAATAAATTCCAATCACATTTTAATGCACCAAAGTCTGCATTTGAGTAAAAGTGAATAGATGTAGTCCTATTTATTATGAGATTAAAGAGCATGTAAAATGTGTGGTTATTAAAAGACAAATGTTTTGTGTTGTACCTAACATTGAATGTTAAGATTGTGAGATAACACTGATCTAAACAGTCAGATGGCGCCAGCAAAACCTCCTCGGCCGGGTCACGAATCTTCTGGCTTGGACTCACTGTGTGTCCCATCTTCTGGGTCGTCTTTGTCTTCAGTATTCTCCTTTCCTTTCACATCAAACGGCTGGTCAGTTCAGGGCTTTGTACCTGTGTCGGAGTTCTTCCAGACTACATGAGTGTTGTGCAGAAGCTAATTCTGTGTGTGACCTTGCACCCAGGATGTGGTGATAATGGAAATAGTTTTTGCAATGGGCCAACTTGTACGGTTATGTCAGATGCAAAGTGGGTGGGAAGTCCTGCCTGAGAAACATGGCAAAGAGCTACGTCAGTGGACAGATTTTCAAACAGGTATGTGAAATAGCTTTTTTACCTTTTGTCATGGTTTTCAGATGACGAGCCCACATGCAGATACGAACGGGAGGCAATGCACAGTCTTAAGATTTTTATTAAAGGAAAAACAGGCAGGTCTATGGACGGAACTACAGGTGACTCGGCTGGGTCAGAACGTCACGGCTGGAAAGTCTGTAAGAAAGAGCAAGTGAGTTCTTCTGAAATAAGAGCCAAGAAGAAACTTGCTAGGAGTTGCGCTGCTTACCATTAGGCTGGGCGGACCTAACCGGGAAGAAGTAGCGTCATGAGAACTCTATGTGACTACTCAGATGGAGATAGGTGGCTAGTGGCTGAGGGCGGCAGATGTAGCTGGCGAGGAATCCGAGGCGACCTCATCGGCAGCGGTTGACAGATGGATTGACCAGAGTGAGCACAGAACCAACAGAACCCGGGAAAGGGGATCTCAGGCCTCGCTGGGTAACTTCCAGGAAGTATGAGGGGAGCGCCAGAGCAAAATCTGAGCAGACAGGTCTGCTGGTCTGTTTCTTCGGACGGGTCGTCAAGACAGGTGAGTGCATCCAAGCACCAAAATCTGGAGCAACAGAGAGGTACAAAAAATTACTCAAAAAAGAAGCGTAACAAAAACTCACAAGCTGGTTTCCGAGAGTTGGGACAGAGGCCACGTCGTACCACGACTGGTTAAGGCTCCGGCGTCTTCCATCTGCCAGTGCTCTGCTTAAGAAGCCAGAGGAAGCTGCCTGCAACGAGCTGCAGGTGTGGACCACGCCTCCTCAGCCAACTAGACACACCTGAGGAGTAGAGTTAGAGCAGCCAACACAGAGAACCCTGACACTACCCCCCCCTCAACGGCCGCCTCCTGGCGGCCCAGACGAAGAAGTGCTGGGCTGAGTAGACCAGAAATCCCGAATCAAATCCTGATTGGCGATGGTAGCTGCAGACACCCATGAGCGATCCCCAGAGCTGCGACCCTCCCAATCGACGAGGTATTGGTGACCCCTACCTCGTCGACGGGCATCCACAACCCTGATGACGCGAGGATTCTGACTGTCCTGGGAGGGTGGAGGGGGTCCGGAAGGAGGGTATGAATCATTGTCCAAAACGGGCTTAATCTGGGATACATGAAAAGTGGGATGAACGCGAGAGTGAGGGGGAAGACGTAAGCGGACGGTGGTCGGGTTGATAACTGTCTCTATTTCATAGGGACCAGTAAACCGGGGAGCAAGCTTCTTGGCGGATGGGTTAGTCAATACATCTCTGGATGATAACCAAACCCTCTGACCGGGGCGATAATGGGGAGCTGGTCTGCGGTGCTGGTCAGCAAACCTCTTACTCCGCTCTGCGGTGCGAGTGAGTGCTGTAACCGTCTCTTTCCATATCTTCTGGCAGCGAGCAATATAGTCGTTGACGGAGGTGAAGGGAATCCTGAGTTCGTCTGTGGGTAGGAGTTGAGGTTGATATCCTAAGGCAACTTCAAAAGGTGAACGTCCCGTGGCTGAGGTGATGTGAGAGTTCAGGGCATACTCTACCCAAGGCAAAAACTTGTTCCAGTTGGTAGGTGAAGATGACGTGAGGCAACGGAGAGTGGTCTCTAATTGTTGATTCATTCGTTCTGTTTGGCCGTTGGTTTGAGGATGGTATCCGGAGGTGAGCGTGTAACGGGCACCCAGAGCGGAGCAAAAGTGCCGCCAGACCTGAGAAATAAACTGGGGACCCCGGTCAGAGAGAATGTCAACAGGGATACCATGGAGCTTGAAAACATGTTTAATGAGGAGTTGGGCAGTCTGGAGGGCGTTAGGTAGCTTACGGATGGGAATGAGATGACAAGACTTCGAAAAACGGTCAACAACAGTCAAAATCGTTGACATGCCTTGGGAAACAGGGAGTCCAGTAACGAAATCAATGGCAATGTGGGACCATGGACGTTTGGGGATAGGAAGGGGATTCAACAACCCAGAAGGTGGCTGGTTAGAAGACTTATTCTGGGCGCAGACAGGACAAGCTAAAACATAGTCTCTGACGTCCTTGGTCCACGATGGCCACCAGAATCGCCGGGACACCTGAGACTGGGTTCTATAAATGCCCGGATGGGCGGAAAACTTAGCATCGTGACACCAGCGTAAAACCTCCGGACGAACAGATTGGGGAACATACTTTAGTCCCGGTGGACCCGTACCAGGATCCGGATCTAATAGTTGGGCCTGGTTAATCCTGTCCTCCAGATCCCAATGCAGACCTCCAACAGTGCATGTGGGGGGAAGAATAAGTTCCGGCTCCTTCTCTTGTTCAAATGGGGCAAATTGACGAGACAGAGCATCTGGTTTAATGTTTCTGGAGCCTGGTCTGTAGGTTATGGTGAGGTTGAAACGAGAAAAAAATAATGACCAACGGGCTTGCCTTGAGTTGAGTCTACGGGCTGTCTCAGAATCATGATAATCGAATCATTTATAATCATGTAAAAGTAAAAAAAATAGAAATTGTATTGTTTTAATGTTAAAAATGTAAATAAATAATTTCTCCTAATCATGAGAATGTATTATAATCATTTCTAACTCTATGTAAAACTAAAAAAGTATAATTGCATTATACCTGTGTTAAAAATTTAAAGAAATCACATTTCTCTGAATCATGATAGTTAATTTGAATAATTTCCAATTTTTTTTACCTAAAATTTGATATATGATTGTTTCAATTTGTGTAAAAAAATCATGTGTGCATAAGAAAATGTGAATGCTGAAAAAAAGTTTTTAAAGACAAAGAAACTACTCTTAAAAGTACATTTTGTTGAAAAAGTTACTAAAGTAAATGTAACTAGTCACTGCCCACCTCTGTGGACAGTATAGTAACCGTAACATTAGTTGAAACTAACAGTAAAAGCTTCTAAAAGCTTCTAAAAGCTTACTTTTATATTCTGACTCCCATCAAAAGCAACTTTTAAAATCCATGAAGCGCCTGAATTTAGTGAGAAGTCAGCTTTTAGAAAGAGGCCTAAAATGACCATTTTCACAGTAGTGAGCTGAATAAACTTGGCCTTCTAACTGCCCTAACCTTGGCTGCTAAGCAGAGCATCATAGAAAACCACAACAGAGGCACTTGAAGTTACACTGCTGCTTATTTAAAGAAATATTACCAAGATGACATCATTCATAATTGTAGCACTTATCAAGTTGCGTTTTATTTAAATAAACATACCTTCCACAGTATTGCAGCGGCGTGATGGCATGACCGTCCCAAACCTGCAAAGTCTTATTTCCATTTCTCTATAAGCAGTTTTATTGTTTGAAAAATGCTCAATAAATAAAGTTTGACTGATTAAAATATTGTTTAATGTCTAAAGGAGCCCTGGAAAACACCATCCTATATCAATGCATCCACCTTCACTGCAAAAAGGAACTAAATGAAGTAAAATCTTTATGAAATGAATGTATTTGTCCTTGATGGATGGGCCTGGGTGGGTCTAGGCTCTCCACATGTTGTTTGGACATGTGTTAATTGGTGCTATATAAATAAAACTGAATTGAATAGCGTGTTGGCAGAAGAAGAGAGAAGAGGACATGGAAAGTTTCCTTCCAGGTGATTCAGACATGAGGTTCTTTGGTTGAGCTCCAAAATGTGCTGAAATGCTTGAGTCAGCTCTCCTCTTCCCTGCTGGGGTTTTGAATGGAGCCCTGACAGAAGGGGAGGAGGAGGTGGATCTTAGAGGAGATGCCACTTTCACATCATGCAAGCTCTCCAACATGACCAACTATAGCTTTAAGGCTATTTAAATGGAGCCAATGACTGCTGAGATTCACCAGCTACTATGAAAACTCAGGAGCTGAGTCCAGAGAGCACAATCTGTAGCGCTAGCTGACAGTGGACAGCCCATGTCTGCATGAAAACCTCAAAAAGACGTTTAAATGTGGCATTAAAATAATTGCCAGACACAACTTGTTCTTCTGCAGCTTTTTGTGGAACGGTGGTGCTCAACCAGTTCTGCTGGAACCTGATTGGTTTCACCACAGCACACAAGGCAACTTCTGTCCCAATGGCTTCATGGAGTTGGTGCTTCTTGTCAACTAGTGGTGGAAGGATTTCCATCCATGTCTCCAGGAAGTCACCTGTCTGCACACATAATCCTTGTCAGAACTATGGACGGTGCCAGAGACTCCTGGACTCAGACCAATGGTTTTGTCGACGTCCCGCTGGATTCTACAGGGAACAATGTGACCACTGACTGAAGAGCAGCAACCTAAAAGGACGCCATCTTTCCCCCATCAGTTCCATAAAGGACAACCTGGAAAAAATCTGGACCAGATGTTAAATTTCTGCAGAATACTGATGGATTACACCAGTGATTTAATTCCAAACGAGCGCCAAAAGTCATCAGAAAACAGATGTTAGAAATAAAGCAGAACTGATGGATCCCCAGGCTGCCCCTGCGATTCAACAAACCACCACCAGATGGCGATGAACTGAACCCTGATTGTTGAAGCTGGTCATGTTTGAGATGCTGTTTGTTGGCAGGAACCATTCATGTTTATAATGAAAATAAATGTCATTTGCATTCCTTTGAGTTTATTTTCTGTGAAATCTTGGGTTCAGCTGTTTTTACTTTTGATTAAGATTAAAAGCTGCTAAAATTTAAGATCAGACAAATAGTTGATATTGTTTCACTGTATAACCTAATCAGCCAAGATTTAAGGTATAATTGCAGCAAATGTTGCTCAAGTATAAAGGAAAACAAAAAACTAAGAAAAAGAAAGTAGTCTTTTTCCTAGTTTTTAGAGGTTTTACAGAAGCTCAGCTCTGCTCTTACTGCAGCATCAGGATAAAAACCTGTTTCACCTCCACCAATCACAGCAGCTCTCTACCTGAAGGAGGAAGAGAACCTCCTGATAAAAGTGCGCTTTATGTCCTCTGTCCCTCTGAACTATTAAACTATTTAACAACCCACTACTTGTTTATTTCTGTACCTGCCATTTCAGAGCCAGATAAAAGCTCATGCTGGTGAAGATTCTCTGTCATCCAGGTCATGACTTTCCAAAAAAGTTGAGAACCAAAAACAACTGGACTTTTTTCCAAAGTGTGAAGACGTTTCAATTCCCATCCGAGTAATATAAGCTTGGAACTTCACACTACTCAAGACATTTGAATTGAGAAAGCTTCTCGGATGGGAAGAGAAACGTCTTCACACTGGAAAAGAGTCCAGTTGTTTTTGGTTCTTAACTTTTTTGGAATAAAAGCTCATATTTTCTTCAGATCAAACTCAGCTTCAATAGGAGCCAGAGTGATTCTCAATGTTCCCCCTAATTTTTCATGTGTCTGAGCAAACACACAAACTCCCAGAGCGTTCACTTGACCTCTGTGAGCAACATTACACACTGAGGCTACATTACACCTGTCCAACATCTGAGATTATAACAAGCTACATGGTTTACCAAGAGAATCAAGTTACAGCGATAATTTCTTTTAGATTACTTAGTTTAGACAAAACTCACTTAGCCCGATTACATGAAAAAAACAAAAGTCTTGGATTTTTCTAAAGAGCTGTATAGCTGTATAGCATGTTTTTATTTCAGAGTAAGGGTCCTGTTAAGAAGAACTGACAGACATGTACATCTTTTAGAGTTCTCAATTGACATTAAATTATTTACATTTTCTGCAGTGAGATTTAGCCCCAGAATGTGGCAGCCTCTCTTCTGTCAGTCTGCTCCAGGGCAGCTGTGGCTACAATGTAGCTCACCACCATCAGGGTGTGAATGTGGGCATTAATGGGTGAATGCCTGACCAGTGGAAAGCGCTTTGGGGTCGTCATATGATTTATTTCAATGTGCTCAGATCGCACATCGCTTTTATAACACAACGAGGGAAAACTCTCAGTTCTGAACAATTTCTTTGTGCTGCTCTCCGTTTTTATGCCAACAGCATTTTTTTAATAACGGAGGGGACGCAGAAAGTCTTTCAGAGGCGACTGTGTCAGGAATGTTACTGTTGCACTGTTCCATAGTCAGACAGCAACAAGATTATTAAAAGAATGACACGGAATGAAAGCAATCATTTATTCTCTATCAAATTTTGGTATTTCCTGCTCTAATTGTCCATTCATATATTTTTATTTCCATTCATCTATTTTTCTTCCCTAAAACCGTTAGGGCTACGGCAGATTTCTTCTCTTAAATGATACCACCTTTACTTCAACTGAAATGCATATAATATATACATATAGCCTATATTATTAATATAAAGTGAGGTTGGCACAAATTAAACACCTACAAGACAATCAGTGTCAACTCTTTTTTTTAGAATGATTGGTGAACAAAGTTGGCAAAAAAGATGTACTGTATTTTCATACTTCATCATTATTTGCTGCTATGTCCTTTCAATGCTTTTCCTAATCAATGCGCTCTAACCCCCTCATTACTCATGCATTGACTTTTTCAGCTGTTCTCTGCCGCCAACTCGCCTTTTCTGCAGCTACAGCATTGTTTCTTATGGTTTAATATTCTCCATACGCCTTTGTTAAAGATTTTTAATTTCACTCAGGCTTATTTTTTCCTGCCGTTTTCATGGTGAATCACGTTATCTACGTTCAGGGGAACTTTTTTCATCCTCCTGCTCGCGTTCAACTCATGGTTGATCGGACGCTGTGTTTAGTTACCTGATTGATATCACCTGTTCTGAAACCGGAAACGCTGAGTATGACAGAGTGAGGTAGAACTACTCTGAGTAGCAGCTTTCTTATCTGCGTAGAATGGCCATTCTTTCAGAAACAGAGCCCAGAACAAATACGCACACCGCAACCTGGCCAACTATAAGACGTCTGCCCACCCACCAATCAGCGGTGCGCTCCGATAAGCATGTGGCGCGCACAGAGCGGGCTGTGGGGCACCGTCTCACCAGAGCTGCTAAATGGAGTTATAAAATAACTTGGTTTATTATTATTTACTGCACAGCATAGATTTGGTGTACGTGCTGAATCCAGATGCCGTGGCGACTGCGCAGGTGCGTGTTTTAGAGGGAACACTGGTGCTGCTGTGTCTCCATCCAGCAGTTAAATCTTTCCGTCCCGCTAAAACATGAAGACAGTCAAGATGTTTATTGAGGGGAGCTGCAGGGGCCGCAGCTGATCCTAAAACACTGACCCTTTTTGACTTTAAATCCTTTAATTTAAACAGTTTTTCTCTGTACTGCACAATGGAAGGCTGGAGACGGCCCTAGCAACGGTTGCTACGTTGATGGCATTCCTTGGTGGAACTTCTGATCACATAACCATCCTTTGATGGTTATGACATCACAGCAGCTTCTCTGATGCTTATGACATCACAGCAGCTTCTAGAACCTGTAACGCAGATTTTCTTTCCTTCTGATACTTTCCTAGTGAGAGACAGACGTGTTTCGGTGAGAGAAAACCAGTTAGCGATAGTTTGCGATAGTTTGCGATCGATAGAAAATTCAAGAGTTTGCTATAAGAACCAGCGCAAACGGAGAAGCCATGAACGCCTCCACCAGTGCAAAGGCTCGAAGAGTCCCAGTTATTACTGTGGACATGATCACACCACCGATCCAAGATTTCTTTTTGTCCATCTCCTTGGAGCAGAGCATGGATTTGACCTCAGGAAAACCTGATTGTGACACCAAGTCCAAGGTAAAGGAGCTGCTGCTGAAGCTAGAGGAGAAATGTACCACCTTCGTTCTGCACAACATCTACAAAGGACGCCTCAGACCTTTGGACGTGGAAACCGTTGTGGGCGACTCAGTGCTAAGATCATTTGCAGACCTCCTTTGGATTGATGGAACGACTCCCCCCAAGAACTTTGACAAGTTTAACAAGTCATTTGTTAAACATGTCAAAGGAAAAGTGAGATCTTCCCTCTGCTGCATGAATGATCCAGCAGCTTCCTTCGTCCTGCAAATCTCTAAGAAGGACACGGTGGATTCAATGGTTCCACTTGCAGTGCGATTGATAAAGGAGCTGTTAGAAATGAAGAATAAAGAACGTCAGCAGAGGCTGCTGCGAAAAGCTGCAGAAGGCCAGCAAAATGCCCTCAAGGAGCAGCAGACAGGAGAGCTTCAGGACATTGATTCCCAGACTGGGGAGAACAAAGACGTCCGCAATGCACAGAAGAAAAAGCGGCCTCAGAGTTCAAGGAAGTCCTGCCGTAGGTACCGCCATGGACGGTACGAGGTGCTACCGTTCATCCCAGAGGAACCAGAACTTGAAGAGGCAGCAGAGATGAACGAGGTAAATTATTTTAACTTTAAAGAGATGGAATCAGAGTTTTAGATGGTGGATTAAGTTATATCCGGTGAGATTTCTGAATTGATTGAAGTAAATTATTTTATCTCTTAGGAAAAGGAGTCAGAGTTAAATATTTTGGATGAATTCATTTCTGAGGAGCTTTCAAAGATGAACGAGGTAAATTATTTTAACTTTAAAGAGATGGAATCAGAGCTTTAGATGGTGGATTAAGTTATATCTGGTGAGATTTCTGAAATGATTGAAGTAAATTATTTTATCTCTTAGGAAAAGGAGTCAGAGTTAAATATGGTGGATGAATTCATCTCTAAAGAGCTTTCAAAGATGAACGAGGTAAATTATTTTAACTTTAAAGAGATGGAATCAGAGCTTTAGATGGTGGATTAAGTTATATCTGGTGAGATTTCTGAAATGATTGAAGTAAATTATTTTATCTCTTAGGAAAAGGAGTCAGAGTTAAATATGGTGGATGAATTCATCTCGGAGGAGCTTTCAAAGATGAACAAGGTAAATTATTTTAACTTTAAAGAGATGGAATCAGAGCTTTAGATGGTGGATTAATTTATATCTGATGAGATTTCTGAAATGATTGAAGTAAATTATTTTATCTCTTAGGAAAAGGAGTCAGAGTTAAATATGGTGGATGAATTCATCTCTGAGGAGCTTTCAAAGATGAACAAGGTAAATTATTTTAACTTTAAAGAGATGGAATCAGAGCTTTAGATGGTGGATTAATTTATATCTGATGAGATTTCTGAAATGATTGAAGTAAATTATTTTATCTCTTAGGAAAAGGAGTCAGAGTTAAATATGGTGGATGAATTCATCTCTAAAGAGCTTTCAAAGATGAACAAGGTAAATTATTTTAACTTTAAAGAGATGGAATCAGAGCTTTAGATGGTGGATTAAGTTAAATCTGGTGAGATTTCTGAATTGATTGAAGTAAATTATTTTATCTCTTAGGAAAAGGAGTCAGAGTTAAATATGGTGGATGAATTCATCTCTGATGAGCTTTCAAAGATGAATGAGGTAAATTATTTTAACTTTAAAGAGATGGAATCAGAGCTTTAGATGGTGGATTAATCTATATCTGATGAGATTTCTGAAATGATTGAAGTAAATTATTTTATCTCTTAGGAAAAGGAGTCAGAGTTAAAGATGGTGGATGAATTCATCTCTGAGGAGCTTTCAAAGATGAACGAGGTAAATTATTTTAACTTTAAGAGATGGGATCAGAGCTTTAGATGGTGGATTAATTTATATCTGATAATGTTTCTGAAATTATTGTGGTAAATTATTTTATCTCTTAGGAAAAGGAGTCAGAGTTAAACATGGTGGACAGATGCATCTCTGAGGAACTTTCAGAGATTAACAAGGTAAATTATTTTAACTTTAACGAGATGGAATCAGAGCTTTAGATGTAGTGTTCATTTATATCTGATAATATTTCTGAATTGATTAAGTTAAATTATTTTATCTCTAAGGAAAAGGAGTTGAAGATGGTGGACAGATGCATCTCTGAATATGGAGGCTTGAAGGATAGAGCTGCTACAGCAAAGCAGCATAACAAACGAGGTGGTGTCAGGATCCAAACGTTCCTCCAAAAATACAGTGCGGGACGATACAAAAGAGTTGCACCAGAGGAGTTACTGGCCGTTAAAGAGGAATCCAGAGAGCAGGAGACGGATGTTACAGAGGTTCAAAAATCTGTGTCTGTGGGACAGATTTATCAAGTAATGAGTAGAAAGCAAAGTGAAGCACCAGAACCTACCACACAGGTTGATGAGCCGCTGCCCATGAATTCAGGCTCAGAGAAGGAGGAGCAGCAGTCATCCATCAGCCTGCTGGTTAATGCACTGGTTATACAGGCTGTTACTAAATCAAAGATGAGGTGCAAATACACAAAGTTTCAACAAATCACCAAGAGGCTGTCTGAGAAACTCTGTGCTGAGTTGGAGGGAGAAGATTTTAAGATGAGCCAAAGTAGCCTGAATAAGCTCAGCGCTGACATCTTAAGAGCCTCCTGTAAAAAGACTGGCTGCTCATATACAAACCTTCTTTTAATAGCGGGCCATAAGGACTCAAATGTAGAGGAGGCTGTACTTGCTGTTTGCAAAGAGAAAATCCTAAAGACAGCCAAGGAACCCATCCTGAAAAGGTTCTTCTCCTCTGTCGGCAAAGCCCTCTGCAAGCCCTTTAAAAAGGCCTGAGGGCCACCTGCAGGGATCGGGTTAAAACACTACCTGCTAAAATCTACATGGCAGGTTTCCAACCAGAAGTCTGGAAATAATCAACACAGCTACATTCACTGACCAAATATTTCCACCAAATCTTCACCAAGTCGGCACCCAGTAGACATGGTCTGAATGGGACATAATTTAATCCACAGGTAGACAGATGAATGATGGTGTCAGAAATGTTGACTTTCAGGAGGCCGCTACGTCAGAAAGGGCCACCAGAGAGCATGAGTGGTGGCATGGTGAGTGAAGCAGTGGTGTCACAGGCAGCTACCGGAGCGTCTGGCAGTCAGTCAGAGCAGCAGGTGAAGGTCAGTGAACACAGAGTCTGTCTCGCAGGCTCCTTAGACAGCATCACCAGCACTTGATGGAGTTGGATAGGGTTTGTGTTGTGGGTTTGTGTGAGGATGGCTTGTAGAAATCCACTAACCTAGCTGATGGAGCATACCGATGTCTTGGTGAACAATGCTGGAACCAGACACCTGTAAGCCCCACATGCTGCGTATTTAGGCTGTTTGAGAGTTTGTTTGTTACCATTGGTGAGCATGTAGGATATACAGATGTTACAGCTGACCCATGCAGGAACCAGACATCTGTATTTCCTCACATGCTGCCATTGAGCCTGGGAGGCAGTTTTGTGGCCTTGCCTGAAATATGAGGTGTAAAATCTTCATGGTTACCAATTGTCATGTTTAATGTAGGAAAAGGTGAGAGAAAAACTAAAACATACACACCAGTGGATCATGACATTACCCCCACCACCACCTTAAGAGTAGATCATAGGTGACCTTAGTGAGTCTATAAAATAAAACTAATAACATCTGGGCCAGTGGAGGGGGCCTTGGAAGGAGGCCTAAAACAAAACAACAAAGAGCAACCTAGCAAAAAGGTCAGGGGGCTGGAACCTGGGCCCAGAAACTGGAATGTGGTGCTGGGCTTTGGAGGATTGAACCCCAGACAGGAGACCGTGGTGGAGCTCTGGAGGGCAATGGGAAGGCCTGGAGATCCCTTGATGCAGCCCTGGATAGCAGTGTGGAAGCTGGTGGATCCCTCAATGAAGCCATGGAGAGTGGGGTGGAAGCCTGTAGATACCTCCACCATGCCATGGAGCATGGCGTGAAAGCTGGTAGATTCCTCCATTGAGCCCTGGAGAGGGATGAGAAAACCAGTAGTCCCCTTGCTAGAGCGCTAGACATGAGATGGGTCCACTTGGACACCCTCGTCTGAGAAGTTTTAATCAGTAAAACAAAGCGGTTACCCCTTGAAGAACTTAAGATAAGGAAAAGAAGGCTGGGGTGAAGTTGAAGATTTAACAAGAGGTACTTATGGTGGGGACAGACCTGGGAATGTTGATGGTGATGACAGGTCCAGATATTTGGATGGCAGCGATGAAGATGGAATGACCGGGAGTCTAGAAGGTAAGAAAATGGCAGAGTTAGGAGTGTGGAAGGCAATGACCATGACTGAACCAGGAGTATGTGTAGATGGCAAAGAAGACGAAGAACATGGCAAGGAAGATGATGATGATGACCGAGTGACAGGTTCAAATACCTAAAATATTTATTAAAGAACACAAGGGAAGAAAGACAACAGACATTAGATCTTTTTAAACACCAGATATATGCTAGTACTGAGTAAATATGTGGTAAATGCGATGAACCTGGTAAACAAAATAAAACATGTAGAGAATAATAAAAATAATTCTAACACCGAGCCATGAAGGTAGATGGTGAAGATGAAGATCATGACTGAGCCAGGAGTACTGATTGTGACTAGATTCTTGGGCTCTGAGGCGACAATGAACGGACTCTGGAGCACTGAGGAGTGGAGTCTGGGTGACGATGAGGTGACACTATCCAGCGGGACGAAGAGGGTCTTAGGCTCTCATGAAGTAGATCAATGGTCTCTGATAAAAAGCAAAGAGCTTGGCAGGACATGGATGGCTCTTCAGACGTGGAGGGTTGGAAAGGAAAGTTCCAGACCATTTGATCCTCCTGAACATGTGTGATTGTCTTATGGTGTCAACGGTGTTTGTGGCGCGAGGATGAAGCAGCGGCAGGGGTCAACTGGACCCCTGAAAGCAGAGACATCAGACAGACCCTAGGAAGCAGGTAGAGAAGCACTTGACAGATTCTCGGCAGCAGGAAGGAAAGATATCCATTCACCCAGACAACTCAAAATGAATAGCCACATCTAATCTCAAATGGTGAACTGGGGCCTTTGAGGAGCTGCTCGTCAATATCCATACTGACGTTGGACTTCTTGAAGCTTCTGTCTGCTTGATCCGAGTTCTGACTTGATTCTTGTGTCGTGTTGAGTGGAGGAAAAGCTGGACCAACTAGCTGACAGGTACTTGGGAGGAGCGTTGCGTTCAAGTGGTTTTGATGGAAAAGCGTAAAAATACAAAAACTTCCAATCTGGCAGAAGGAGAACAGAGTTATTACAAAGGACTGGACAGAAACATGTGGAAACAGGAATATTTACAGGAGGATCACATGGAGAGCAAAAAAAGCAGTAAGTATATATACTCTGAAGGAAGAGAGGAGACATGACAGGCAAATCAGAAGGACTGATAAGGATAGATAATAATAATAATAATAATAATAATAATAATATTAATATTAATAATAATAATAATAATAATAATAATAATAATAATAATAATAATAATACATTTTATTTAAAAGGCGCCTTTCTGGACACTCAAGGTCACCGTACAAAAGGATAAAAAACACAATGTAAGAGACAAAGTCAAAACAAAAAACATTTAAAAAATACAGAGGCTGGGACAGGAAAATTGATATTTAAAGAGAATAGGCTAACTTAAATAGATGAGTTTTGAGTTGTGATTTGAAATGGAGAAGTGAGTCCGTGTTTCTCAGTAGGGGTGGTAGAGAGTTCCAGAGGCGGGGGGCAGAGCGGCTGAATGCTCTGCTCCCCATGGTGGTGAGACGGGCGGAAGGGACAGACAGGTGTAAAGCAGATGAGGATCTAAGAGCACGGGAGGGGGTGAGAATATGCAGGAGGCCGGACAGATATGGGGGGGCAAAGTGGTGAAGGGCCTTGAATGTCATCAAGATAATTTTGTATTGAATGCGGAATTGCACGGGGAGCCAGTGGAGCTGTCGGAGGACCAGGGTGATGTGGTGGATAGAGGGAGTTCTTTTTATAATGCGAGCAGCTGAGTTCTGGACCAGTTGTAGTTTATGGAGTGATTTTTGAGGAAGGCCAAAGAGGAGAGAGTTGCAGTAATCCAGTCGGGAGGTGACAAGGCTGTCCACAAGTATGGCAGCAGTGTGTAGGGTAAGGGAGGGACGGAGGCGGTTGATGTTTCTTAAGTGGAAGTAGGCAAACCGGGTAATGTTATTGATATGGGATTGAAAAGATAGGGTGCTATCGAGGATGACACCCAGACTCTTAACCTGGGGGGAGGGGGAGATGGAGGAGCTATCAATAATAAGTGGGAAACTGTTGGTTTTGGAAAGAGTTGATTTAGTGCCAATGAGGAGAACCTCAGTTTTACTACTGTTTAATTGAAGGAAGTTTTTGGTGAACCAGGCTTTTATTTCAGAGATGCAATCTGTGAGGGAGGTGAGAGGAAGAGAGGACGATGGTTGCGTGGAGAGGTAGAGCTGGGTGTCATCGGCATAGCAGTGGAAGTGGATGTTAAATTTGCGGAAGATATTGCCAAGGGGAAGGAGGTAGATGATGAAGAGGAGGGGCCCCAGGACAGAGCCCTGGGACACACCTGAGGTGACGGGGGAGGGGGTGGATTTGAGGGTCTTCAGTTGAATGAACTGAGTGCGGCCAGAAAAGTAGGAAATAAACCAGTCCAACGGAGTGTTAGTGATGCCAATGGAAGAAAGCCGAAGGATGAGCTGCAGCTGAAGGAAAGAGAATGCACAACAATCAGGGGATGTGTGAAGTGACTGAGACAAAGGAAAAGAATGGAGACAAGAAGGGAAAAGGGTAAATAAACATGAATGGAGCTGAACAAGAAATCCTGGGGAAAATGTCAAACCGAGATCTAATAAGAAACAATATAAATGTAAAAGGATTACAAGAAAAGCACAAAAGAATGAACCAAAGGAATACACCACCCAATAAATAGCCTAATAAAAGCACTGATATGGCAACACGTTACAAACAATAATGAGGAGAGAACAGAACTAGATAAGGCTAGACCTAACAAGAAAATTATCAAACGAAGACAAGAAAATCAAACTATAAACACCAACAAAACATGACACTAATATTGGAATCAGACATCTTTAAACCTTATATAACAGGCAATAGCCTTGTAGGGGCATTTCTGACAATTGCTTACTGTGTGGGGTTTTTAGCTGTCACTGGAACTAATTTTAGAATAAGAGATTCAAACCCTGCATGCCAGGCAATGAGAATGGGTTGGTATTTAGTGCCTCTGCAGGTCATGTGGGAAATACAGGTGTCTGGTTCCTCCATTTACTACCATGATATCTGTATACCCCACATGCTAGGTAATGCCCCTAGTTGAGTGTTTTGTGCTGTTGCCTGGCGTGTGGTGCTTACAGCTGTCATGGTTACTAATGCTGGAACCATACATCTGCAGGCCCCACATGCCAGACGATGAGTGTTGGTCAGGGTTGGTATTTTGTGTTGCTGTGTTTAGTAGCATGTGGGGGATCTAAATGTCTGGTTCCTCCATTGGCCACCATGATATTTCTATGCCCACATGCTAGGGATTGAGCCTGGATGGGTGTTTTGTGCTGTTGTCTTGCATGTGGGGCTTACAGTTGTCATGGTCACTAATACTGGAACCACACAGCTAAATGCTCCACGTGTCAGACAATGAGCCTGGGTGAGTGTTTTCGCTGTTGCCTGGTATGTGTGTTATTGTGTTACAATGATTGAGCCTGGGTGGGTGTGTCATGCTGTTGCCTGGCATATGGGGTGTACATATGTTAATGTGGCTCAGTGTTGGCTCCAGACATGAGTACACCCCATAGGCCAGGCAATGAAACTGGGTGAGTTGTTTATGCTATTTCCTGGCATGTGGGGAGCATAGTTGTAAAGGTTACCAATGTCAGAACCAGATATCTGGAGGCCTAAGAGACCTGACAATGGCTCTGTCTCAATTCAGGGGCTGCATCCTTCAAAGGACCTGATCTACTTGGGCTGGGTCCTTCGTGCACCGCAAAAAAAGAAGATTGGAGCAAAAAGTTAATATTGTTGTCTCCACTGTACATAACTGTAAACATTTTTCACTTTCCCCTTTATATAGTTATTATGGCCCACAATCTTTATTTAAAATATTGTTTTATCTACTGTAATTATATTCTAATTCATTATTTAGCCAAATGTTATGTTTTTTTATTGAAATATGCCATTAAACAAAATTAATTGATGACAAATATCATTTGTCCACATTAGTAAAACATTTTCCAAGCTAAGCCCTAACCCTATAACTTTTGAAGGAAGGCTTAAATCAGTTTACTTGTAGCGAATAATAATGAATAAACCGAACATTGACATTAGATATCTTGTAATGAAGATAGATAAGATTAGATATCCTATTCCTCATAGCGTAAAGCCAGCAGAAGTCTCAAAGCAGTGTATTGGTAGAAAGGTGTTCTCTCTCGGCGTGGTGAGCCTAGGCTGCCTAGTGGCTGTAATCTGACAACAGGATCTGGCTGTGGTCCGAGCTCGCCCGAACATTTTTTTAAATCAAGTGATGTGCTAACGAAACAAGCTGATCTTTCGGTTTAAGAGAGCACACTTCTCGCCTAATAACTTTCCAAAAAATTACTTTTATGCCATAAAAAATGTAACATATTCAACTTTATTACCAGCTTTTCAGTCCCCTTCACTATTGCTGTTTCCGGTTAAAAATGTCTCTTCAACCCACAATGAATCATAGGATAGGATTAGCAATGAAGGATACATCGGCCCCATTGTTCAAATCGAGGAAAACGACACATTTGTCAACCACATTTGAAGCCTTTGTCGCTCGGCTGTGACTTAATCGGCCTATAAATTCCTCCTTCGAAGGATGCAGCCCCTGAATTGAGACAGAGCCAATGAGCCTGGGTGGGTGTTTTGTGCCACTGTTTGGCATGTGGCATGTAAAGGTGTTACTGTGGCCCACTGTTGGCTCCAAACATCTGTTCTCCCCACATGCCAGTCAGTGAGGTGTGGAGGATGTTTCTTGCCATTGCCTGGCATGTGGGGCTTCCAGGATATCTGGTACCATCATTGGTCACCGTGACATCTGTATGCCTCATAAGCCAGGTTACTGGATCTCTACAACCTGCTCCATAAACTCCAGCAATACAACCCCATCAAACTCCATCACCTGCTGGTGGTGCTGTCTGATGTGTCTACGAGTCATTCTCTGTGTCTGCTGACCTTCGCTCACTGTTCCAACTGACTACTGGACACACCGGTAACTACCTGTGACACCACCACCTCACTCATATTGTCATCACTCATGCCCTTTGGGGGCTGATCTAGACTTAGCGGCTCCCTGAATGATTCATTCTGACACCTGGCAGTGGTCTGCCTGTGGAGCCAAATTAAACCAAACTGGACCATTTCTACTGGGTGCTGACTTATTGATTTTTGTTTTGGTCAGTGGGTGTAGCTGTGATTAAATTAAACCCCCATTCCTGGCAACCTCCATGCGCCCATGTGTTGCAGGTGCTCCCTGAAGATTTGTAGTAAATGCTAACTGGCCTGTACTTGTTTAGCGCTTTATCAAGTTTAACAACCTTTAAGCGCTTTAAAGTACATTAAATCATTCACCAATTCATTTAGCCATTCATACAATGGTGGTGGTAAGCTACATTGTAGCCATAGCTGTCCTGGGAGAAACTAACAGAAGCGTCCGTAAAAAACAAACGGTTCCATCGGGCCCTCTGACCCCCAACAGCAGGAAAAGCAGGTGAAGTGTCTTACCCAAGGACACAATAACCCACTGCGCCACTGTGGTCCCTGACTGAAGAGCTTGAAGTTAGTTTTCAGGTAAAGCTTAAAAGTTTTGGGAATCAATTCAAACTAAAACCCTACTATGTTTGAGGCCTTACTGTTTTTTATGTGGTCTTAAAGGAAATGTGGCAGAGAGACATGCTGCAAAGTTCTCTCCCCATGAGGACTCAAGGATAGGACACCTGTACTGAGGCCTCTGTACATGAACTACTCACCCTACCCTTGCTAAAGTGCTACAAACTGATTCACTCTCTGCTGGACTCATGAGCTCTTTTGGATCAAGAGCTCATGGCTCAGGATTTTGGAAAATATTCACCAGCTCTTTAGGATGTACTCCATCTCTCACCTTGTTAATGTGTGATATTGCCTCCAGCCTCCCTAGACCCCTAGGACCAAGATGAGGCAATGGATGGATGATAACCCATCTTTCCAAGATTACTAAAGGAAAACACGGGCAAAAAACAAAACAGGCGAAGAGGAGTCCGAGGAAGAGGAATCTGTGTGCGAGGTGGAGGTGTAGCTGGAAGGACTCAAGTTACAGAATAAATTCAGGCAACTATGATTGATCATGTGGCCTTTCACTTAGAGGGGCGGGACAAAGAGTCCAACCTGTTCTTAATAGACATACAGTAGCATCCATTGTAACAGTTTTTGACTGGAGAACAGGTAATGTTGCTATACAATATATATAGATATATCTGTATCTATTCCTATAGAGGAATTCTTCAGTGCATGGAGATGGAAGGTATGTGATCACGACCCCTATGAACAGATGTCTTGCTCAAGGCAATGACTGCTGCTGCCCATGATATAGATGCAGAGGCATGTCAAGGGTGGATCAGGCATGGAAGAAGATTTTTCCCTAGGTGCATTGCAAGGGAAAATATTAAGTGTGATGAAGATGAGGTCATGTGGCCTATTCGTCAAGAGAGAAGAGACTAGAAGAGACAGACAGCCCTAGTATCTTCTGTTGGAATATTTCATTTGTAGCCACAATAAATCACTAAATTTCCTAAATTTATTTGACCTCCATGCCATTGAGGTGACGATGCGTGTTTTTCAATTTCTGAGAGATCAGTGAATTCTTTATGAGCGCTCACCTTCTCCCATCTTCATCCACTTGATTCCACCACCAAAGGCCCACCAGCAATCTGCCAGACACGTTCTACAAATAAAAGTCAGTCTTTTGATTCCAAATTATAACATTGATTTAAACACTTAAGAGACCATTGAGATCAGGGTGTCCAAACTTTCTGCAATGTGTGCCAAAAGTTGAAAGTACTTAGGGGCAATATTTTGTAAAACTAATAAACCAAATAACTTCATTGTGAACATACTTCTACCTGCCCAGGAATAAATTAAACATCCGAAATTTTAATGATATTTGTTTTTCCTTCATTAAAAAAAAGGTGTGGAGTTTATTTACTTTCTGAATCAATTGCTTCTGGTTTTTTATCATTATTATTTGTTTTTTATTTAGAAGATCTTTGTGTTTATTCTCAGCAATAAAAGCTGGTACCACTTTACATTAAGGCTCCCCTTATAGATAACTAATAAATAATTCATATATATTTTATTAATCTGTAAACACACAACTCATTCATAAGTGTTTATTATGTGTTAATTAAAGGTCAGCAAGAGAAAAAACTGACTGGTATGTGCTTACAATGTAGTAACTTTAATATAAGCAGCTCTAGATGAAATATATAACTGAACAGATAAAGGTTACTATTTGGCAAGAAACCAGGATTATATAAGAGGAGCCTCACAGTAAAGTGGTACCCAAAAACTCTACTTTCTTCATTAAATTATCACTCCTTTAAGTCAAATTTAATCAATGGGTGCATACTAGTCTGTTGTTGTGTAGAAGTCGCTGTATGTGTACTAAAAGATTTAAAGTAGAACAATTTTTTTTCTATGAAACTTCCTCCCATAAAGAATGATCAAAGAGCCCACTGGTAGTCCAGATTTTAACCATTCTTGGACAGCAGTAAGGGGACACGCCTGGTTTAGTTAATAATATGTTTATGTTACTATTATTCAATGTAGGTTTGTTTTATAAACAAATGAAAATAACCACAAACACTAATTCTAAGTATTATTTCACTAACCTTTACAGTCCAGAAGTCGCATAACAGCGAGAGGATGATGGTGACCATGCAGACAATAAAGCCAACACTGAGAAAATCACATAGTAAATAAACAAAGATGGTGCATCAAGGATGCCAAAGGGTGTCTGGGACATCCGTTCCATTTTTATTTCAAAGATCCGCTTGGTAATGATAATATAATGATAGGGTGTAAACACACATACACAAATCCCTGTTTTAAATACTTACTGAGGACCGTGCCTTGACTTCCTTTCACTTTCAACCCCATCTATGGTCTTACTCTGACTTTAACCCTAAACCTAACCTTTTCCAGTATAAACCTAATCCTAACCTAAACCTAATTGACACCTTAATCCTAACCCTCTGTGTCGTCTGTGTGGAAAAACTTTGGCTGTAATGAAAGAATATAATCTAAGAAGGCACTATCAAACTTTGCAGAAACACACAGACAAAGACAAGAATATGGACACGGAACAAAGGCTACAGAAGGTGGAAGAATTACAACGAGGCCTTAAGTCCCGGCAGGCTATGTTCACATATGCTAAATCACATATGCTAAATCATAGCTGTCAAGGCTATCTTTATTGTAGCAAAAGAGGTCGCAAAATCAGCCCTTTACAGAAGGAGAGTTTATCAAAAACTGTATGCTTAGAGTTTGTGACGCAGTGTGCCCAGACAAAAGACAACTATCATCAAACGTGAGCTTGAGCAGAAACCGTTGCTGAACGTGTAGACCAGCTTTCCACCGATATAAAAGAACAAGTTGTGAGAAAGGGAAAAGATTTCATCGCATATTCTCTTGCTGTGTGAGCACGGACACATCTGACATTGGCCAGATGACAATTTCCGTCCGTGGAGTAGACTCCAGCCTGAGCATAACAGAAGAGTTTTTGGCATTACGTCCTATGCACGGCACAACTACAGGACAGAGTTTGTAAGAAGAGGTATCCAGATGTGTAAATGAGATGGGGCTGCCTTGGGAAAAACTTGTGGGTTTAACCACAGACAGAGCACTGTGTGGACACAGGAGTGGATTGGTGACAAGGATGCGTGAGAGGATGCGGGAGGAAAACGTCACAGATGAGCTGACAGCTTATCGCTGCATCATACACCAAGAGTCATTGTGTGGTAAAGCCTTAAAAATGGAACATGTAATGAGCACCATAACGCGAGCAGTTAACATCCTCAGAGCCAAAGGTTTAAATCACCGCCAGTTCAAGGCATTTCTGGGCGAGTTAGATACAGAGTACGGTGACTTACCGTATTACACAGAGGTGAGATGGCTAAGCCAGGGAAAGGTGCTGCAAAGATGTGTTGAGCTGCGTGAGGAGATCTGTCTGTTCATGGCAAGCAAGGGGAACGACACAACAGAGCTCCGAGATGAAACTTTCCTGTGTGAAATGGTGTTTCTCTGCGACATCACGAGCCATCTGAATGTGATGAATCTGCAGCTGCAGGGATGGGGACGTGTCATCTCTGATATGTACACCACAGTGAAGGCCTTTAAAACTGTTATTGTTTCACCGTGTCCCGTCTACGGTGAAGCACCCTCGGTGGACCCAGTTCGTTTTACCCAGTCAGGCGACTCCCACTTACTTATTACCTTGAATGTAGGACGCATAAAACAGACAAGTATGCTTTTAGTTATATTTTATCTATGTAAAGACAGAGAAACAGTTACAGTCACACCAGCGCTGATGGGCTCCTGATCGGCAGGCAGCCCCGATTTCTCATCACACATACATTATAAAGGAGTTTAGGTTAACACCCATAAAAGGCCGTACATTTCCAAACTGCGTCATCAGTAGATAAACGGTGTCAATGAGTCCCTTCCTCGTTGTCCGTTGTTATCCAAGTGTGGCAGACAGTCCCGGGATAAACAGTTCGTTCCACTTGACCTCGTTGATATCCTAACAGACCCCCTGATGATGTGTCTTAATGGCACATCACCAAAGATGATCAACCAGTGGAACCACAGCTCTCAATCTGTCCCTCTCCCAGAACAGTCGGTCATTCCATCCAGTCCAAGCAATCCAAGTACGTCAGCTTCCGGCTTCCAGAGTCCATCCATCCGTGATCTCCATGGCAGTCGATAGTGCGGCTCAGTCTCTGGGGTTACACAATCTCTGCTGGTGTGCCCGAAAGGCATTTTGTAAAAACAGTCCAGTTGTCCGTTAGCCCCCCCTGTTTGTGTGCCCTAAAGGCACATCACAACGAAAACAGTTCCAAGAAATGGGCCGGACAAACATCGATGGAAACATCTTGGCATCAATCAGCATGAATACTTCATAATTCAGCATTTTTTAGTCAAGACCACAGTCCAAGCATTTTATCTACAATTTAGGGTCCAACTATTTGAGCTAGGCCTGTTTTAGGTTCCTATGCGCACATTATTTTAAAATTACATTAGACTAGATAAGCCAAACCTGTTCAGTAACCAAGGTCAAATTCGTCTGCTCTACCTCCACCCCAAGAAACCTCCTACTTGGTCCTCCACTCCCCATTCCCATGGACAAACATCCATCACTTTCAAACCTTACAAAACCAAGAGTACCAGTAGGGGGCATCAGAGGGCGGGCTGAGTCTTCAGCAGAAAAAACCATCTCTAAGAAATGGCAAAAAACTGATGGAGACCAGTCTAGGGGAATCCCACTCTGGGCCAATCTGAGCGAGAAGACACCCTGTATTGAATCTAGACATTAGCCTTACCGAGTAATTTATGGATCTGTGATAGCCATCAGATCCTGGTTCTCTATATAACAAAGCAAAAAGATTGCAAGAACTGTAGGTCCAGGTGCGTGTGTCTGTAACAGAGAGTTTCCATTCTTAATCATAAAACCATAGTGATCAACATAATGCAACATCCCCGTATAAACATCATAACACAGAAAATCAAACATGGAAGTCAGTGGAAAAGAGAAAAAAAATCAGTTTCGTGATATAAAAAGAGTCTGTACGTCAATAACGCAAGTAAAAACGTCAGGCCAGTCCGAGCACGTGGCAGGCATGAATCTATTTGCGCATAAGTGGTCAGCTCAGAGTTCTCAGGCAACTGCTCCTTCGTTTCAAAAAGAAAAAAAGAGAGAGAGAGAGAGAAAATAAAAAATAAAATAAAAAAAATCACAGTTCTCTTGGCATGTTGCTCTCAAACTTCTTAAGTCCTCTTCTTGTTCCTCAGCATGGACAAAAACGATTTAGTTGGATGGTATTGAGTTTTCTGTCCTTTTCCAGGCAATAAGCATTTCATCCCAGTAAAATGCTCTGTGAAGATGGTTGGCAGACACCAGGCCTTGTTTACTGTTGAAGAACAGAAACAAGGTGTAATTAGTGTTCTTTTCAGGACACCCAATCCTTCTTTCATTTACCTTCTTCAAACACTTTCACATCCAGATATTTCCGTTCCCAATTATTATGCTCTTATCTTAACCTCCTTTACTGTAATTATTAGATCTTGCATTACTCTTATATTAACGGAAAAATCTGAAAGTTCAACTCTATCTGCAGCAGCACTCCTCTATGATTCTTTAACAAAATGTTCCCATGTGTGTCTCACCTTACAGTGTCCAACAGTTGAAAAATCTCTGCAACAGAAATTTGTCATCATATATGTCATGGCTACTGTGTCAAGGTTCATCTCAACTTATCTAGCACACAAGGAATTGTATTAAAACCTTTCAGAAACTTCTTGCTGAACCAGCTCTACAATACTTCACATTTTTCTAAAAAGACCAACAGAAAAACCCTTAAGTTTGTAAAAGAAAGCTCCACTATGTATATTTGCAGAATAATGTTGTGATATTAATCAGAAGCAGCCTTATGTACTTCTTGTCTTATTTTGAAAAGCTCAGCTGAGAAAAAGGAAGACTGTGCATGCCCCAGCGCACACAAAGTCGTAATTGGCTGCCATTCAGGAAGTGGGTGTAGCCCAGGGCGGAGACAGGAAATAGTTCTGTGAATCACTTTCAGCTTGACGTGGATCAAACCAATCATCCAAAGCGAAGAGCAATTCTAACCCGATTAACTTTCCTTATTTCTTTTTTTTTTTTTTTTTTTTTCTGCTTGTTTTAACAGATTGCTTTTGTAAGCAACCCTGGTTGCATTTTATGTCCCCCTGTTTAAATTTTGTTTGAAACAAACCTTTAAACTGTAGTATGCTGTGAGCAGTAACTCATTGTTGCTTATTAAACACATCGCCCCCTGACCATGTAAGAAGCTCCATACTGCTCTAGGTAGTGTTTTGTATGAGTCTTTAAACCTTTTTCAGTCATTCAACATTAGTTTAATAGATAATACATCCAAGTATAATTTTATCCCAAAGTAAATCAACCCTTTAACAAGTATCTTGTTCTTGTTTTCATGTGTTTAGTTTACCCTTGAAAAACTTTAAGCAGACATTACTCCAAGTGTTTTTCTTACATTTTCAGTTATCCATTATTATTATTATCTACTATTAACTCTTTTTTACTGCGTTCTTACAAATTTAGGATCTGTATCCGTTAAATTATAATCACCCAGTGATCTATATAAATCCTTATTTTATGTTTGCACTGTCTTATCCCAGCAGATTAAAAATTCCCCTTCTAGAATTTGCTTTATTGTTTCACCAATCACTGTCTGTTGTGATTATTGAAGAAATTGTGCAGTTCCCTTGAACCCTCTTAAATATAGACCACCCGTTGGTAAATGATCAGCATTAAGTTTTGCCCTTCTTCTAATTCTTTGTTTAGCCTTAGTATCTGCACTTTAATCTGTGGATCATAGGAATTCTTTGTTTGAACACGTCTCTGTGTCCGTATTTGTTTAGGTCTCTGTAATTTTTGTTCTATGCGTTTTAAGTGTGAACCTGGTCAGGATAGAGAAAGTCATCTCCGATGCTCCTTTTGGCAACCCCAGCAAACCCAAAAACAAAACGTTCACAGTCAGTGTTAGGTTACAGGTAATCCCTGTGGGAACACGACGTCGTCTCCTTAGTCCAACCTGGTTCCAAGCGCCTGGGCCATCGAAACACTCCACCACCTGTGACAAATCTCTGACATTTTTAAACCACAGCAGCTATTCCTGGGTGTCCAAACCCCCTGTCTGTGAAATGTCTCTCGTCGTAAGCCCAGGCTTTCAGTTTATCGCTTCTTGAGTGTCCCGCTGTCGAGCCCATTAACCCCAAGTTGCATATTGTTGAATCCCCATTTTCAAATGTTCTGTCGTTAAGAGTCCAAGAGTGTGTTATAGGTGCGTTTCCTGAAAGCCAACCTCTCCATGTCATGTTCGTGAAACCTTGTAGTTGAATTCCATCACCTGTGAAGCAAAGCAGTCATGCATAGTCCTGTTCAAGATGTTTTATAGCACAACAGGAGTTCCACTGTTGGGTGCCAGTGCAGCTCTGATGTTCCTCAGAGCCGACCTTCATGCATTTGATATCATTGTCAAGCTGTTATACTCTTATCATCATCTTGTGACCAGGAGTCGCTTCTGCTGTCCTGACCAGATACCAAACGTCCAACTAATCTAATTGACCTCATTTCTTTCCTGTATGTACGCAAGAGGATAATCGTTAGATTATCCTGGTCTAAAAGACCTCAAGGTTAATAGTTGGCTAAACTCTGTTTATGTGTTTTTTCCCTTCTGGATGTTTTAACATCTAGTTAAAAGACAACTATTGTGCTATTTTGTGTTCAAACAGAGAGATGTT
The DNA here is from genome assembly GCA_037039145.1 of Fundulus diaphanus. NCBI lineage: Eukaryota > Metazoa > Chordata > Actinopteri > Cyprinodontiformes > Fundulidae > Fundulus > Fundulus diaphanus. The sequence goes on from JAZIBN010000135.1 coordinate 59,650, forward strand.
AAGTCTCCTCAAACCGTTTAGGTAACTGCATACAATTCCAAACTATTTTCACTGGTGCTTTAATCCCTAATTTACCCATGTTATTTAGTAGAATAAGGCATTATTCTAATCTTGTAGTTTTATCCATTTAAATCCTTAACTTTTGTGGTGCTTTATTGATGTCTGCCGGAGTTGCAGATTTTACAGGCATCCTAATTATTTTGTTCTTATTTGCGCCTCTGCTTACTTTAAGATACCCAGTAAATGTTGTGCTCACAATTTCTCCTTCGCTTGAACAAGGTTAAAAGGTTTAGTTTATTCTGCTTATATTGAAAAATTTGCTTGCTCACTTGTTCATTCATTGCTGAGTTCATGCTATTAACTCTTGCTGTAACGCCTACTTTAACTTTTTCGCCCACTAGTTTTTTCATGATCATAATTATCGCTCATTGATCTAGATGTATTTTATTTATTTTTATTTTTTTTCATGTCGTCAGAATTGCATACATTGTTCTTATCCATTTTTCTTTTACGATTAAACGGCCCCTCTACGTACCCCACTCCTTACTTTAATCACCAATATTCATAAGTTGTTGAACCTGTTTAGGTTTAGCATAATTTCTTAAGCTGCTCTATGCTTTCATCACGTAACTTAACATTTTGGTGCAAAATTAATTTCTTTTAGCGGTGTCCCCTATTTCTTCTCGTGCACCTTGTGTTTTACGAAGCTTGTATCTTAAAGGTGCCTCTTTGAATCTTATTCAAACCCCTTGTGGAGTTAATAAAATTCCAAAACATATCTATATATGTTTCGGATGATTTAAATAAAAATCTTGTTAAAAAAGTAAAAGAAAATCCTTCTTATCTTAGCGAACTCAACCAGCTTTGTTTCCAGACCAGTACCACTTGTCCGAATGCGTTTGACCCTCTTATCGCTCGCTAATAACAGCTCTGACTTAAAACAATTAACATCCTAGGGGTTTAATAATAATCTTGATTGCTTTTAATCTGAAAGTTTTCTCCTAAGCGAATCCGCCGATGTGTTTGTTTCTAATGTGTGTTTTGTTTTTTAATTGTGTACAGGAAAATCTGATGTGAAGTGCAGAAGGGGTGTCTGCCAACTCATCTTTGTTTCGTGTTGCGGTCCATTGAAGGTTATCCGATGCCTCTGTCTTTGGCCCCGCAATTAGTTCTCCATTTTCAGTCCCCATGTCTCAGTTCAGCGGCACAACATCCTTCCAGGACGAGCATTGTCCATGAATCATCTTTCTCCAATCGTTGTGTCTGAAACCACAAGGAATTCTGCCAGCATTTTGCCAAAATGGATTTTATCCAAAATCAAATTGTCTAATACAAGAATTGTCCATCTTCATCCGTAGTGTAGTGTACATAAGTTGAAAAGAAAAAATTAAAACAAAATTACAGTAAAACTCTCTCAAAACAAATTCAATCACATTGTTCCCTCTAAAACGAACTATTCTTAAAGTTCTTCACCTTTAGTTAACATAGTTCAGGATTAAAAACGTCATTTGAATTACGGAGCTGCAGTTCTCCCAAAACAAATGAACATTCTGAAACCATGAACATTACTTCACACAGACGAACGTTTAGTTACATACGATACACAAATACATACAGTTACACACAAACGATGACATTCAGACAGACAAACACGTGCAGGCCTGCTTTTTCTGACAGGGAGGAAGGGCTGGTCAGATCCTAGCGACGGTTATGGCAGCCTCTTCTAAAATGCGCCCAGCACTAGGGCACATCATAATCTTTGGTTGGTCCCTTTCTATGATCTCTGTACTGCGGTGTACCTCTACTGGGAATTTGTCCCCATGGAGGTCCCTGATACATCTGAAATGGGACATCTGGAGGGAGGTGCCCCACAAACTGGTTTGCACCAAACACAGGTGTCGGGGCAATAACCATCTGAGCTTTTGTAACATTCTTCTTCTTCCTCCTTTTACTTTGTTTGTCTCTCAGCTTTTTTAGCTGTTCAGCTAAGAGGAGTTGTTCTAACTTCTGTGAATCACTGCTTATCTGTTTCATATTCTTTTCACCCCTATCCAGCTGATGCACCAAAGCAGCCATCCACTGATCTAAAGGCATATCATAACTCGCAACCATTCTGTCCATGTTCTCCTTAACATCCTCTGTTTGGCCCTTTAACATTGCCTGTTTAAAGAGTTGCTGCAGCGTGACTGATAACGGGCAAGAGCCCGTCTGGTCTTCCCATACTTTCAACATTCTGTCCACATATGCTGAAGTCGTCTCCCCTGCACAACGTGTAGTGTCATTTAAAAGGCCAGAATCCGTACTTACCGGATAAAACGCCCTCAGTGTGCTCCAAAGTTGCCGTGCCACCGAGGCCAAAGGAGCAGCTGCTCCTAGTTCGTCAGTTCCAGCAGAAACTTCAACCACATGTACCTCATGTGGTTCCAGGTATGCTGATAAGCCAGTCCTCACATCATCAATGGCCAATACATACCCGCACAAAATGCCCCCTCATTAGCCCAATTTTCTTCTCCTGTAGTTCTTTCAAGTCACCTGATTGTGGCGCTACATACCCCCCTGGGCCAGTGTTCCAGCCCACATAACTCCATCGGGGACACCATGTGCCCTCAACAGGAGCGCCATACAGGAAGTGATACATGTAAACGTCATAACGCCTCCAGGATGTAGGGTCCTCCCCACAGTCAATGACGTCACAGAGATCGAATTGGAAAGTTACTGAGCTACCCAGAGTATAGTTTACCTCTAAGCCCCCGTAATATGTAATGCAGGGATCTGACGATATTTTCCAAGCAGGCGCATCGCGCTTGGCCCTGAACACAACCGGTCCAGGATTATTCATGCGGGAGGTTGTGGTATCAAAATGAATCTGTTCAGCCTGAATCAAACCAGAAACAAAGAAAAATAAAATCAAACTGGACCGTCCTCCCCTCATTGTTTTGCTGCAGCACAGCAACATTCTTACTCCTCAATGTTTTCTCCAATATCCCTCAGGTGCTTTCTGATGTCTCTGAGGTTCCTCTCTGTGGAAGGGGTGCCCTTTCTACAGTGTGATTTGTGCCAAGATCTGCTTACCTTGGTTTCAGCTTCGTCGAGCCAAACCTTCAAACTGTAAGTGGTTGAGCTTACCACCTTAAAGGGTCCAATCCACCTGGGGTCTTTCCAAGTTCTGTGGAACACTTTTCTGTATATCCACTCCCCAGGGGCAATCTGCTCCGGAGTCTCTCCCTTTGGTTCTCCAGTCAGGGCTTCCTGTGTGTTGTGAGACAAAAACTTCACAGCAGACTGCAATTGTTGGACATAATGCGTTAGCTCCTCTTGTTGTAGATCTAGACTGGGTTCACAGCCCTATTGGAGAGAGGAAGTGAAAGGACAGGGCATTATCCTTCCTGTCAAAAGTTCATGGGGAGACAGCCCCATGCGATCAGTGGGTGATGATCTAATTGAGAACATCACCAAGGGCAGCGCAGTCAGCCCTGTCATTCCAGTATCAGCACAAACTTTATATGCTGAGCCAAACTTCTGTTTGATCCCAAAGTACTCCTCCACTTGTTTTAAGGAGTCCGAGGTGAAGTGTGTTCCGTTATCTGAACGGATGCTGAGTGGAGCACCATAACGTGGGATCAGGTCATTAATTAGCCAATTAATGACCTCTCGTGCAGATTCTGTTTTGGTGGGCGTGGCTTCAACCCACCTGGTGAAAGTATCAACACAAGCAAGGAAATATCTACATCCTTTCACCCTTTTGTCTTTTCCCATGTCCACAAAATCAATAACAACCTTCTGCCAAGGTTTGCTGGGAACAGGAAATGCTCCCATTCGGACTCTCAAAGTTCGCTTTGGGTTGTAATGGCAGCAAATGGAACAATTATTTACAAAATATTTACAAACATCCTTGAGGAAAGGGTGCCACCACTTTTGGCTAATTAGCCTTAGCAGTTTTTCACTGGACTGGTGGCCCCTGTGGTGTGCTTCTTCACAAAGAAGCAACAGAAGTCGAGGAGGCCACAAGTCTCCCATTATGTGACCTCCATACACCCGTCTGTTCGTCCTGTTTTGCCCCTTTTTCAACCCATGCCTGCTTTTCTTGAGGTGCTGCAGCTTTTTGCATGTCAATGACCTCCACCAGCCCCGTGTCCCATGCAACAACAGGGGACTGAAACATCTGTGCTGTTGCCCTTTACAGTTCTCTTATAATCAGCCACTGTTTTTGCGGCCGAATCAGCAGCGTTGTTCCCCATCACTATTTCAGAGGCCCCAGATTGATGACCCGCGCATTTAATGACCGCCACACATTCAGGTTTTGTCAAGGCTTCTTTCAAGCGCAACATGTGATTAATGTGTTTGACAGGTTTTCCGGCTGTGGTTAAAAATCCGTTCTTAACCAGTGTTTTAGGTCGACCTGGACTGTTCTAACTGCGTAGGCCGAATCAGTGTAGATGTTTAATTTTTTACCTTCATGCAGTTCTCAAGCGCGGATCACAGCGATTATTTCTGCCAGCTGGGCCGACGCCGGAGGCGGGATGACCTTAACTTCCACGGTGTGCCATGTGTCCCAGCACATAACTCCATACCAGGCATCTCCACCGAAGGGTCTGATGAAGTCACCACACTCCTGGCCTTGGATAACAGTTCTCTAGCATCACCACACAGATTGTTTTGCATAACAGCGGCTGCACCAGAAGCAGACCTGTCCGGAATAACTGGAGGAGTTGTGTACTTACCTTCTTGTTTGAAAGAAGATGATTCACTTACCCCCTGCAGACTTTCGCTCTCTTGTTGTTGTTTGTCGAGGCCTGAGAAGCATATGGTGAAATAAAGTTCGGTTAGTTTTATCAAGCCTGCTATTTTGATTTCCTCTTTTTGGCATTTTTCCCGAGCAAACTCACCAGCACCAGCCGTTTTTTTCTTGTGCCTGGGCTAACTTGCTTTTTAAAATATTTAAATAGTGAGTTCGCGTCAGAGTTTCTGGTGGGGACCCCTCTGATAGTCACCAAAAACCCCGTCGCCCCTCATCTTTTCGCACCCCTCTTCGAATTGTTTCAGATGATGTTCAGCATCTTTGTGTGGAAAGCTTGCCATTATGCTCCCCTTTCCGGTCTCCAGCAGTGTTCTTAAAGAACATCCCCGGAGCTCATTTTCTAGCTGATTCTCAGCCATTCCAGCACTTACACGTCTTGGCCAACCTGCTGGGACAGCGTCCTGTCCTGTAGCGTGTCTGACGAAAACACACCCTTTATGGCCAAGCTTTAGTTAACTCTGTACGTACTCTTTTACTTATCTTTTTCAGATATATTTGGTTTAGCAACTCTTAAAGTTCTTTAAGAGGACCCAAAAATCCAATGGCTTGCAACTCTAAACCAAAGCCAACTGATACGCGCACGTTTTTCGAAAAGGCAGCTTTTATATTTCCGTGAAGATGAACGATTTTATGTTCGTCCCCGCGAAAAATAAGGGGCTCTAAACCCGCATTTCTAGGCTTACACAATGTTTCAGAAGCCACGCGTAACGGCGTGCTTGTTAGTGAGACCCAATGTTCTCAAGGCTCACAGTATTTTCAGAGACCTGGCCAGGATCTCCCGGACTTTCACCGCTGTGACCTGCACGCAAATCCCAAGTCCTTTACCGACCGGACTTTCACCGCTGCGACCTGCAGCCGACACGACACGTTTGCAAACAATTTTACTGACCGGACTTTCACCGCTGCGACCTGCAGCCAACACGACACGTTTGCAAACAATTATCCTTAAACGTTTCTCTGCCTTTAGGAATGCAAAAAGATCGGCCCTTCCAGGAAGGAAAAGACACTAGGAGATAAATGAAATCTCCTTACCTTCTTGTGCGGCCGCACGTTGTGTGTTTTCCTTCCGGAATGACGACCTGACCGGAAAAACGGAAGGTGGTACGTCGTCCTTTGGGTCCGGGCGGAAACACCATTTTGTTATTGTTTCACCGTGTCCCATCTACGGTGAAACACCCTCGGTGGACCCAGTTCGTTTTACCCAGTCAGGCGACTCCCACTTACTTATTACCTTGAATGTAGGACGCATAAAACAGACAAGTATGCTTTTAGTTATATTTTATCTATGTAAAGACAGAGAAACAGTTACAGTCACACCAGCGCTGATGGGCTCCTGATCGGCAGGCAGCCCCGATTTCTCATCACACATACATTATAAAGGAGTTTAGGTTAACACCCATAAAAGGCCGTACATTTCCAAACTGCGTCATCAGTAGATAAACGGTGTCAACTCCGGGACGCTATCAGACAGATGAGTCCCTTCCTCGTTGTCCATTGTTATCCAAGTGTGGCAGACAGTCCCGGGATAAACAGTTCGTTCCACTTGACCTCGTTGATATCCTAACAAAACCAAGCTGAGTCTGTGGGAGATGCAGATGAGGAAAGAAAACTTGAGCCACTTTTCCAGCTGCCAGACCATGAAAGAGAAGCTCTCTACCGCTGTGTTCCCGAGTGCAGAGTTTGCTGATAAACTCAACATACTGTCCGCTGACTTCCAACACCGATTTGCTGACATTGAAGCCCGAAAAGGCAGGTTTGAACTGCTCAGCAATCCTTTTGCAGTTTATGTAGAAAGTGCACCACCAAATCTACAAATGGAGTTGATTGAGCTCCAGTGCAATGACACACTGAAGGAAAAATATGAGAGAGAGAGTGGGTGCTGCTGAGTTTGCACGTTTCATCCCCGACACAATGAACCCAGTTGCGCATCCAAGCTGCTTGGATGCTCTCTACGTTTGGCAGCACATACCTGTGTGAACAACTTTTCTTTTTAATGAAGCTAAACAAAACATCACACAGGAGCCACCTTCACCTTCACCTTCACTCAATCCTGAGGATTTCCTCAGCTCAGGGCCTAACCCCGAACATTGATGAACTTGTACAAAAGATGAGACACCACCAAGTATCCGGCTCAGCCTCAGACAAGTGAGCATCACAGAGCAGTAACGTCTTTTTCAGTCTTTAATTTAGTTAATTTTTTTTATTTATTTGTACAAGACGTGATTTTTCTTTGAAGGAAGTATTGTTTTGTCTGTGTGCCATAGATTTTTGTATTTTACTTTATTGTATTTTCTTTATTCATATGTATATGAAGCCTAGGTGGAAATTCAACTGAAGAAACTGAATTACTTACCTCCATCCAATCAGAGGCTCATCCGCCTCCGATGCAAGCCAATCGGCTTTGAACCACACCTCCACGAAGCCCAATCAGCATCCTGAGTTCATCTTAAAAGAACTTCAAATCCACGTCTCAGCCTGCTACCCAGCAAAGAGCAAGCAGGGGCTGCGCAATGTCTGATTTGGACTCCGATGACCCTGATTCAACCCACCTCCATCCCCTTCTCCACCATCGTAGCCAAGCTCCATCTGGCTTCCCATGGTGCTCCTTCAACCTCGTCCCTATCAGAGTGTAATTCCTCCTGGACTCTTATCCAATTCCCTGTCACACCTTAAAACAGTCCGGCAGAAGACCGCCATGTTGAGCCTGGTTCTGCCAGATGTTTCTTCCCAAAGGGGAGTTTTTCCTCTCCACTGTCACTTCATGCTTGCTCATCATGGACAGGTTCATGCAACTTGAGGTATCTGACAGAGCCATAACAAAATATTGCTTTATTCTTTGAATGTACAGAACATGCGATTTTTCTTTGAAGGAAGTTTGTTTTTGTCTGTTTGCCTGTTGAAAAATGGTTTCACTTGAAATTACTGACAGATCCATAAGAAAATATTGCTTTATTCATTTAATTATTAAATAATATACACTGTGTCAGGTCTTGGTAAATTGGCTATGTGCAATCATTTCAATATGTTTTAATAAACATTGAACCAGTCCGGCCCTCGGCTTGTAGAAAATTTGTTTTTTTGGCCCTCGGTGTATTTGACTTTGACATCCCTGCTTTAAACATATGTCTGCTTGGATATTTTATCACTCCTTTTATCAGAAACGATAACGTTTAATTAAATTGGTTGAAATCATAGCACAACCTAGCTTTTCTACAATGAGCATACAATCTCCGTTTAAAAATCAGCTTTCAGTACTTTATTTAGACAGGTCTTCAATTTCATCTTTAAAATTTAATGTATTTTTGATTAGTTTTTTTACTCTCTATTTAAAGTAATTTAATTCATTTTACATGGTCCTTTTTAACAATTTTATTTAGTTTTTTTTTTATTCTGTTGTTTGGCTGAGAAACCCCTTTTTCAATCTATTAAAAAGGGTTATATAAAAAAACTTTTCTACTTACTTTTGAACATAGTCCATAAATGTTAAATCAAGTAGATATTGCGGCAATTCCAGAACATCAACGTCCTTTATCCAATTTCAAAACTTAGTTTTGATTTGTGTTTGTGAATTTTGTCGAGTTGAGACACATCTGTAGGTTTATACTGTCTAGGTTATGATTTAAAGCAGGGGAGCCTAAATGTTTTGTCCTGTGGGCCAAAATTGTCCCGTCAAAAGCACTTAAGGGCCAAAAAATAAAAGAGTTAAAAAAATAACAAGCAAACAATTGCTGTGATTTTTTTTTTTTGACCTGCTTAGAAAATATCCATCCATTTTCCAACACGCTTATCCCTGCTGGGGTCAGGAGGGGTGCTGGTGCCTATCTCCAGCTGGGCGAGAGGCAGGGTATCCATGGACAGGTCGCCAGTCTATCCTCTACAAAATATGATCATGTTAAATAAACAGATTAGACTATCTGCAATAAGCCAATTTTAACAAATAAATTCCAATCACATTTTAATGCACCAAAGTCTGCATTTGAGTAAAAGTGAATAGATGTAGTCCTATTTATTATGAGATTAAAGAGCATGTAAAATGTGTGGTTATTAAAAGACAAATGTTTTGTGTTGTACCTAACATTGAATGTTAAGATTGTGAGATAACACTGATCTAAACAGTCAGATGGCGCCAGCAAAACCTCCTCGGCCGGGTCACGAATCTTCTGGCTTGGACTCACTGTGTGTCCCATCTTCTGGGTCGTCTTTGTCTTCAGTATTCTCCTTTCCTTTCACATCAAACGGCTGGTCAGTTCAGGGCTTTGTACCTGTGTCGGAGTTCTTCCAGACTACATGAGTGTTGTGCAGAAGCTAATTCTGTGTGTGACCTTGCACCCAGGATGTGGTGATAATGGAAATAGTTTTTGCAATGGGCCAACTTGTACGGTTATGTCAGATGCAAAGTGGGTGGGAAGTCCTGCCTGAGAAACATGGCAAAGAGCTACGTCAGTGGACAGATTTTCAAACAGGTATGTGAAATAGCTTTTTTACCTTTTGTCATGGTTTTCAGATGACGAGCCCACATGCAGATACGAACGGGAGGCAATGCACAGTCTTAAGATTTTTATTAAAGGAAAAACAGGCAGGTCTATGGACGGAACTACAGGTGACTCGGCTGGGTCAGAACGTCACGGCTGGAAAGTCTGTAAGAAAGAGCAAGTGAGTTCTTCTGAAATAAGAGCCAAGAAGAAACTTGCTAGGAGTTGCGCTGCTTACCATTAGGCTGGGCGGACCTAACCGGGAAGAAGTAGCGTCATGAGAACTCTATGTGACTACTCAGATGGAGATAGGTGGCTAGTGGCTGAGGGCGGCAGATGTAGCTGGCGAGGAATCCGAGGCGACCTCATCGGCAGCGGTTGACAGATGGATTGACCAGAGTGAGCACAGAACCAACAGAACCCGGGAAAGGGGATCTCAGGCCTCGCTGGGTAACTTCCAGGAAGTATGAGGGGAGCGCCAGAGCAAAATCTGAGCAGACAGGTCTGCTGGTCTGTTTCTTCGGACGGGTCGTCAAGACAGGTGAGTGCATCCAAGCACCAAAATCTGGAGCAACAGAGAGGTACAAAAAATTACTCAAAAAAGAAGCGTAACAAAAACTCACAAGCTGGTTTCCGAGAGTTGGGACAGAGGCCACGTCGTACCACGACTGGTTAAGGCTCCGGCGTCTTCCATCTGCCAGTGCTCTGCTTAAGAAGCCAGAGGAAGCTGCCTGCAACGAGCTGCAGGTGTGGACCACGCCTCCTCAGCCAACTAGACACACCTGAGGAGTAGAGTTAGAGCAGCCAACACAGAGAACCCTGACACTACCCCCCCCTCAACGGCCGCCTCCTGGCGGCCCAGACGAAGAAGTGCTGGGCTGAGTAGACCAGAAATCCCGAATCAAATCCTGATTGGCGATGGTAGCTGCAGACACCCATGAGCGATCCCCAGAGCTGCGACCCTCCCAATCGACGAGGTATTGGTGACCCCTACCTCGTCGACGGGCATCCACAACCCTGATGACGCGAGGATTCTGACTGTCCTGGGAGGGTGGAGGGGGTCCGGAAGGAGGGTATGAATCATTGTCCAAAACGGGCTTAATCTGGGATACATGAAAAGTGGGATGAACGCGAGAGTGAGGGGGAAGACGTAAGCGGACGGTGGTCGGGTTGATAACTGTCTCTATTTCATAGGGACCAGTAAACCGGGGAGCAAGCTTCTTGGCGGATGGGTTAGTCAATACATCTCTGGATGATAACCAAACCCTCTGACCGGGGCGATAATGGGGAGCTGGTCTGCGGTGCTGGTCAGCAAACCTCTTACTCCGCTCTGCGGTGCGAGTGAGTGCTGTAACCGTCTCTTTCCATATCTTCTGGCAGCGAGCAATATAGTCGTTGACGGAGGTGAAGGGAATCCTGAGTTCGTCTGTGGGTAGGAGTTGAGGTTGATATCCTAAGGCAACTTCAAAAGGTGAACGTCCCGTGGCTGAGGTGATGTGAGAGTTCAGGGCATACTCTACCCAAGGCAAAAACTTGTTCCAGTTGGTAGGTGAAGATGACGTGAGGCAACGGAGAGTGGTCTCTAATTGTTGATTCATTCGTTCTGTTTGGCCGTTGGTTTGAGGATGGTATCCGGAGGTGAGCGTGTAACGGGCACCCAGAGCGGAGCAAAAGTGCCGCCAGACCTGAGAAATAAACTGGGGACCCCGGTCAGAGAGAATGTCAACAGGGATACCATGGAGCTTGAAAACATGTTTAATGAGGAGTTGGGCAGTCTGGAGGGCGTTAGGTAGCTTACGGATGGGAATGAGATGACAAGACTTCGAAAAACGGTCAACAACAGTCAAAATCGTTGACATGCCTTGGGAAACAGGGAGTCCAGTAACGAAATCAATGGCAATGTGGGACCATGGACGTTTGGGGATAGGAAGGGGATTCAACAACCCAGAAGGTGGCTGGTTAGAAGACTTATTCTGGGCGCAGACAGGACAAGCTAAAACATAGTCTCTGACGTCCTTGGTCCACGATGGCCACCAGAATCGCCGGGACACCTGAGACTGGGTTCTATAAATGCCCGGATGGGCGGAAAACTTAGCATCGTGACACCAGCGTAAAACCTCCGGACGAACAGATTGGGGAACATACTTTAGTCCCGGTGGACCCGTACCAGGATCCGGATCTAATAGTTGGGCCTGGTTAATCCTGTCCTCCAGATCCCAATGCAGACCTCCAACAGTGCATGTGGGGGGAAGAATAAGTTCCGGCTCCTTCTCTTGTTCAAATGGGGCAAATTGACGAGACAGAGCATCTGGTTTAATGTTTCTGGAGCCTGGTCTGTAGGTTATGGTGAGGTTGAAACGAGAAAAAAATAATGACCAACGGGCTTGCCTTGAGTTGAGTCTACGGGCTGTCTCAGAATCATGATAATCGAATCATTTATAATCATGTAAAAGTAAAAAAAATAGAAATTGTATTGTTTTAATGTTAAAAATGTAAATAAATAATTTCTCCTAATCATGAGAATGTATTATAATCATTTCTAACTCTATGTAAAACTAAAAAAGTATAATTGCATTATACCTGTGTTAAAAATTTAAAGAAATCACATTTCTCTGAATCATGATAGTTAATTTGAATAATTTCCAATTTTTTTTACCTAAAATTTGATATATGATTGTTTCAATTTGTGTAAAAAAATCATGTGTGCATAAGAAAATGTGAATGCTGAAAAAAAGTTTTTAAAGACAAAGAAACTACTCTTAAAAGTACATTTTGTTGAAAAAGTTACTAAAGTAAATGTAACTAGTCACTGCCCACCTCTGTGGACAGTATAGTAACCGTAACATTAGTTGAAACTAACAGTAAAAGCTTCTAAAAGCTTCTAAAAGCTTACTTTTATATTCTGACTCCCATCAAAAGCAACTTTTAAAATCCATGAAGCGCCTGAATTTAGTGAGAAGTCAGCTTTTAGAAAGAGGCCTAAAATGACCATTTTCACAGTAGTGAGCTGAATAAACTTGGCCTTCTAACTGCCCTAACCTTGGCTGCTAAGCAGAGCATCATAGAAAACCACAACAGAGGCACTTGAAGTTACACTGCTGCTTATTTAAAGAAATATTACCAAGATGACATCATTCATAATTGTAGCACTTATCAAGTTGCGTTTTATTTAAATAAACATACCTTCCACAGTATTGCAGCGGCGTGATGGCATGACCGTCCCAAACCTGCAAAGTCTTATTTCCATTTCTCTATAAGCAGTTTTATTGTTTGAAAAATGCTCAATAAATAAAGTTTGACTGATTAAAATATTGTTTAATGTCTAAAGGAGCCCTGGAAAACACCATCCTATATCAATGCATCCACCTTCACTGCAAAAAGGAACTAAATGAAGTAAAATCTTTATGAAATGAATGTATTTGTCCTTGATGGATGGGCCTGGGTGGGTCTAGGCTCTCCACATGTTGTTTGGACATGTGTTAATTGGTGCTATATAAATAAAACTGAATTGAATAGCGTGTTGGCAGAAGAAGAGAGAAGAGGACATGGAAAGTTTCCTTCCAGGTGATTCAGACATGAGGTTCTTTGGTTGAGCTCCAAAATGTGCTGAAATGCTTGAGTCAGCTCTCCTCTTCCCTGCTGGGGTTTTGAATGGAGCCCTGACAGAAGGGGAGGAGGAGGTGGATCTTAGAGGAGATGCCACTTTCACATCATGCAAGCTCTCCAACATGACCAACTATAGCTTTAAGGCTATTTAAATGGAGCCAATGACTGCTGAGATTCACCAGCTACTATGAAAACTCAGGAGCTGAGTCCAGAGAGCACAATCTGTAGCGCTAGCTGACAGTGGACAGCCCATGTCTGCATGAAAACCTCAAAAAGACGTTTAAATGTGGCATTAAAATAATTGCCAGACACAACTTGTTCTTCTGCAGCTTTTTGTGGAACGGTGGTGCTCAACCAGTTCTGCTGGAACCTGATTGGTTTCACCACAGCACACAAGGCAACTTCTGTCCCAATGGCTTCATGGAGTTGGTGCTTCTTGTCAACTAGTGGTGGAAGGATTTCCATCCATGTCTCCAGGAAGTCACCTGTCTGCACACATAATCCTTGTCAGAACTATGGACGGTGCCAGAGACTCCTGGACTCAGACCAATGGTTTTGTCGACGTCCCGCTGGATTCTACAGGGAACAATGTGACCACTGACTGAAGAGCAGCAACCTAAAAGGACGCCATCTTTCCCCCATCAGTTCCATAAAGGACAACCTGGAAAAAATCTGGACCAGATGTTAAATTTCTGCAGAATACTGATGGATTACACCAGTGATTTAATTCCAAACGAGCGCCAAAAGTCATCAGAAAACAGATGTTAGAAATAAAGCAGAACTGATGGATCCCCAGGCTGCCCCTGCGATTCAACAAACCACCACCAGATGGCGATGAACTGAACCCTGATTGTTGAAGCTGGTCATGTTTGAGATGCTGTTTGTTGGCAGGAACCATTCATGTTTATAATGAAAATAAATGTCATTTGCATTCCTTTGAGTTTATTTTCTGTGAAATCTTGGGTTCAGCTGTTTTTACTTTTGATTAAGATTAAAAGCTGCTAAAATTTAAGATCAGACAAATAGTTGATATTGTTTCACTGTATAACCTAATCAGCCAAGATTTAAGGTATAATTGCAGCAAATGTTGCTCAAGTATAAAGGAAAACAAAAAACTAAGAAAAAGAAAGTAGTCTTTTTCCTAGTTTTTAGAGGTTTTACAGAAGCTCAGCTCTGCTCTTACTGCAGCATCAGGATAAAAACCTGTTTCACCTCCACCAATCACAGCAGCTCTCTACCTGAAGGAGGAAGAGAACCTCCTGATAAAAGTGCGCTTTATGTCCTCTGTCCCTCTGAACTATTAAACTATTTAACAACCCACTACTTGTTTATTTCTGTACCTGCCATTTCAGAGCCAGATAAAAGCTCATGCTGGTGAAGATTCTCAGTCATCCAGGTCATGATCTTTCCAAAAAAGTTGAGAACCAAAAACAACTGGACTTTTTTCCAAAGTGTGAAGACGTTTCAATTCCCATCCGAGTAATATAAGCTTGGAACTTCACACTACTCAAGACATTTGAATTGAGAAAGCTTCTCGGATGGGAAGAGAAACGTCTTCACACTGGAAAAGAGTCCAGTTGTTTTTGGTTCTTAACTTTTTTGGAATAAAAGCTCATATTTTCTTCAGATCAAACTCAGCTTCAATAGGAGCCAGAGTGATTCTCAATGTTCCCCCTAATTTTTCATGTGTCTGAGCAAACACACAAACTCCCAGAGCGTTCACTTGACCTCTGTGAGCAACATTACACACTGAGGCTACATTACACCTGTCCAACATCTGAGATTATAACAAGCTACATGGTTTACCAAGAGAATCAAGTTACAGCGATAATTTCTTTTAGATTACTTAGTTTAGACAAAACTCACTTAGCCCGATTACATGAAAAAAACAAAAGTCTTGGATTTTTCTAAAGAGCTGTATAGCTGTATAGCATGTTTTTATTTCAGAGTAAGGGTCCTGTTAAGAAGAACTGACAGACATGTACATCTTTTAGAGTTCTCAATTGACATTAAATTATTTACATTTTCTGCAGTGAGATTTAGCCCCAGAATGTGGCAGCCTCTCTTCTGTCAGTCTGCTCCAGGGCAGCTGTGGCTACAATGTAGCTCACCACCATCAGGGTGTGAATGTGGGCATTAATGGGTGAATGCCTGACCAGTGGAAAGCGCTTTGGGGTCGTCATATGATTTATTTCAATGTGCTCAGATCGCACATCGCTTTTATAACACAACGAGGGAAAACTCTCAGTTCTGAACAATTTCTTTGTGCTGCTCTCCGTTTTTATGCCAACAGCATTTTTTTAATAACGGAGGGGACGCAGAAAGTCTTTCAGAGGCGACTGTGTCAGGAATGTTACTGTTGCACTGTTCCATAGTCAGACAGCAACAAGATTATTAAAAGAGTGACACGGAATGAAAGCAATCATTTATTCTCTATCAAATTTTGGTATTTCCTGCTCTAATTGTCCATTCATATATTTTTTTTTCCATTTATCTATTTTTCTTCCCTAAAACCGTTAGGGCTACGGCAGATTTCTTCTCTTAAATGATACCACCTTTACTTCAACTGAAATGCATATAATATATACATATAGCCTATATTATTAATATAAAGTGAGGTTGGCACAAATTAAACACCTACAAGACAATCAGTGTCAACTCTTTTTTTTAGAATGATTGGTGAACAAAGTTGGCAAAAAAGATGTACTGTATTTTCATACTTCATCATTATTTGCTGCTATGTCCTTTCAATGCTTTTCCTAATCAATGCGCTCTAACCCCCTCATTACTCATGCATTGACTTTTTCAGCTGTTCTCTGCCGCCAACTCGCCTTTTCTGCAGCTACAGCATTGTTTCTTATGGTTTAATATTCTCCATACGCCTTTGTTAAAGATTTTTAATTTCACTCAGGCTTATTTTTTCCTGCCGTTTTCATGGTGAATCACGTTATCTACGTTCAGGGGAACTTTTTTCATCCTCCTGCTCGCGTTCAACTCATGGTTGATCGGACGCTGTGTTTAGTTACCTGATTGATATCACCTGTTCTGAAACCGGAAACGCTGAGTATGACAGAGTGAGGTAGAACTACTCTGAGTAGCAGCTTTCTTATCTGCGTAGAATGGCCATTCTTTCAGAAACAGAGCCCAGAACAAATACGCACACCGCAACCTGGCCAACTATAAGACGTCTGCCCACCCACCAATCAGCGGTGCGCTCCGATAAGCATGTGGCGCGCACAGAGCGGGCTGTGGGGCACCGTCTCACCAGAGCTGCTAAATGGAGTTATAAAATAACTTGGTTTATTATTATTTACTGCACAGCATAGATTTGGTGTACGTGCTGAATCCAGATGCCGTGGCGACTGCGCAGGCGGGTGTTTTAGAGGGAACACTGGTGCTGCTGTGTCTCCATCCAGCAGTTAAATCTTTCCGTCCCGCTAAAACATGAAGACAGTCAAGATGTTTATTGAGGGGAGCTGCAGGGGCCGCAGCTGATCCTAAAACACTGACCCTTTTTGACTTTAAATCCTTTAATTTAAACAGTTTTTCTCTGTACTGCACAATGGAAGGCTGGAGACGGCCCTAGCAACGGTTGCTACGTTGATGGCATTCCTTGGTGGAACTTCTGATCACATAACCATCCTTTGATGGTTATGACATCACAGCAGCTTCTCTGATGCTTATGACATCACAGCAGCTTCTAGAACCTGTAACGCAGATTTTCTTTCCTTCTGATACTTTCCTAGTGAGAGACAGACGTGTTTCGGTGAGAGAAAACCAGTTAGCGATAGTTTGCGATAGTTTGCGATCGATAGAAAATTCAAGAGTTTGCTATAAGAACCAGCGCAAACGGAGAAGCCATGAACGCCTCCACCAGTGCAAAGGCTCGAAGAGTCCCAGTTATTACTGTGGACATGATCACACCACCGATCCAAGATTTCTTTTTGTCCATCTCCTTGGAGCAGAGCATGGATTTGACCTCAGGAAAACCTGATTGTGACACCAAGTCCAAGGTAAAGGAGCTGCTGCTGAAGCTAGAGGAGAAATGTACCACCTTCGTTCTGCACAACATCTACAAAGGACGCCTCAGACCTTTGGACGTGGAAACCGTTGTGGGCGACTCAGTGCTAAGATCATTTGCAGACCTCCTTTGGATTGATGGAACGACTCCCCCCAAGAACTTTGACAAGTTTAACAAGTCATTTGTTAAACATGTCAAAGGAAAAGTGAGATCTTCCCTCTGCTGCATGAATGATCCAGCAGCTTCCTTCGTCCTGCAAATCTCTAAGAAGGACACGGTGGATTCAATGGTTCCACTTGCAGTGCGATTGATAAAGGAGCTGTTAGAAATGAAGAATAAAGAACGTCAGCAGAGGCTGCTGCGAAAAGCTGCAGAAGGCCAGCAAAATGCCCTCAAGGAGCAGCAGACAGGAGAGCTTCAGGACATTGATTCCCAGACTGGGGAGAACAAAGACGTCCGCAATCCACAGAAGAAAAAGCGGCCTCAGAGTTCAAGGAAGTCCTGCCGTAGGTACCGCCATGGACGGTACGAGGTGCTACTGGTCATCCCAGAGGAACCAGAACTTGAAGAGGCAGCAGAGATGAACGAGGTAAATTATTTTAACTTTAAAGAGATGGAATCAGAGTTTTAGATGGTGGATTAAGTTATATCCGGTGAGATTTCTGAATTGATTGAAGTAAATTATTTTATCTCTTAGGAAAAGGAGTCAGAGTTAAATATTTTGGATGAATTCATTTCTGAGGAGCTTTCAAAGATGAACGAGGTAAATTATTTTAACTTTAAAGAGATGGAATCAGAGCTTTAGATGGTGGATTAAGTTATATCTGGTGAGATTTCTGAAATGATTGAAGTAAATTATTTTATCTCTTAGGAAAAGGAGTCAGAGTTAAATATGGTGGATGAATTCATCTCTAAAGAGCTTTCAAAGATGAACGAGGTAAATTATTTTAACTTTAAAGAGATGGAATCAGAGCTTTAGATGGTGGATTAAGTTATATCTGGTGAGATTTCTGAAATGATTGAAGTAAATTATTTTATCTCTTAGGAAAAGGAGTCAGAGTTAAATATGGTGGATGAATTCATCTCGGAGGAGCTTTCAAAGATGAACAAGGTAAATTATTTTAACTTTAAAGAGATGGAATCAGAGCTTTAGATGGTGGATTAATTTATATCTGATGAGATTTCTGAAATGATTGAAGTAAATTATTTTATCTCTTAGGAAAAGGAGTCAGAGTTAAATATGGTGGATGAATTCATCTCTGAGGAGCTTTCAAAGATGAACAAGGTAAATTATTTTAACTTTAAAGAGATGGAATCAGAGCTTTAGATGGTGGATTAATTTATATCTGATGAGATTTCTGAAATGATTGAAGTAAATTATTTTATCTCTTAGGAAAAGGAGTCAGAGTTAAATATGGTGGATGAATTCATCTCTAAAGAGCTTTCAAAGATGAACAAGGTAAATTATTTTAACTTTAAAGAGATGGAATCAGAGCTTTAGATGGTGGATTAAGTTAAATCTGGTGAGATTTCTGAATTGATTGAAGTAAATTATTTTATCTCTTAGGAAAAGGAGTCAGAGTTAAATATGGTGGATGAATTCATCTCTGATGAGCTTTCAAAGATGAATGAGGTAAATTATTTTAACTTTAAAGAGATGGAATCAGAGCTTTAGATGGTGGATTAATCTATATCTGATGAGATTTCTGAAATGATTGAAGTAAATTATTTTATCTCTTAGGAAAAGGAGTCAGAGTTAAAGATGGTGGATGAATTCATCTCTGAGGAGCTTTCAAAGATGAACGAGGTAAATTATTTTAACTTTAAGAGATGGGATCAGAGCTTTAGATGGTGGATTAATTTATATCTGATAATGTTTCTGAAATTATTGTGGTAAATTATTTTATCTCTTAGGAAAAGGAGTCAGAGTTAAACATGGTGGACAGATGCATCTCTGAGGAACTTTCAGAGATTAACAAGGTAAATTATTTTAACTTTAACGAGATGGAATCAGAGCTTTAGATGTAGTGTTCATTTATATCTGATAATATTTCTGAATTGATTAAGTTAAATTATTTTATCTCTAAGGAAAAGGAGTTGAAGATGGTGGACAGATGCATCTCTGAATATGGAGGCTTGAAGGATAGAGCTGCTACAGCAAAGCAGCATAACAAACGAGGTGGTGTCAGGATCCAAACGTTCCTCCAAAAATACAGTGCGGGACGATACAAAAGAGTTGCACCAGAGGAGTTACTGGCCGTTAAAGAGGAATCCAGAGAGCAGGAGACGGATGTTACAGAGGTTCAAAAATCTGTGTCTGTGGGACAGATTTATCAAGTAATGAGTAGAAAGCAAAGTGAAGCACCAGAACCTACCACACAGGTTGATGAGCCGCTGCCCATGAATTCAGGCTCAGAGAAGGAGGAGCAGCAGTCATCCATCAGCCTGCTGGTTAATGCACTGGTTATACAGGCTGTTACTAAATCAAAGATGAGGTGCAAATACACAAAGTTTCAACAAATCACCAAGAGGCTGTCTGAGAAACTCTGTGCTGAGTTGGAGGGAGAAGATTTTAAGATGAGCCAAAGTAGCCTGAATAAGCTCAGCGCTGACATCTTAAGAGCCTCCTGTAAAAAGACTGGCTGCTCATATACAAACCTTCTTTTAATAGCGGGCCATAAGGACTCAAATGTAGAGGAGGCTGTACTTGCTGTTTGCAAAGAGAAAATCCTAAAGACAGCCAAGGAACCCATCCTGAAAAGGTTCTTCTCCTCTGTCGGCAAAGCCCTCTGCAAGCCCTTTAAAAAGGCCTGAGGGCCACCTGCAGGGATCGGGTTAAAACACTACCTGCTAAAATCTACATGGCAGGTTTCCAACCAGAAGTCTGGAAATAATCAACACAGCTACATTCACTGACCAAATATTTCCACCAAATCTTCACCAAGTCGGCACCCAGTAGACATGGTCTGAATGGGACATAATTTAATCCACAGGTAGACAGATGAATGATGGTGTCAGAAATGTTGACTTTCAGGAGGCCGCTACGTCAGAAAGGGCCACCAGAGAGCATGAGTGGTGGCATGGTGAGTGAAGCAGTGGTGTCACAGGCAGCTACCGGAGCGTCTGGCAGTCAGTCAGAGCAGCAGGTGAAGGTCAGTGAACACAGAGTCTGTCTCGCAGGCTCCTTAGACAGCATCACCAGCACTTGATGGAGTTGGATAGGGTTTGTGTTGTGGGTTTGTGTGAGGATGGCTTGTAGAAATCCACTAACCTAGCTGATGAAGCATACCGATGTCTTGGTGAACAATGCTGGAACCAGACACCTGTAAGCCCCACATGCTGCGTATTTAGGCTGTTTGAGAGTTTGTTTGTTACCATTGGTGAGCATGTAGGATATACAGATGTTACAGCTGACCCATGCAGGAACCAGACATCTGTATTTCCTCACATGCTGCCATTGAGCCTGGGAGGCAGTTTTGTGGCCTTGCCTGAAATATGAGGTGTAAAATCTTCATGGTTACCAATTGTCATGTTTAATGTAGGAAAAGGTGAGAGAAAAACTAAAACATACACACCAGTGGATCATGACATTACCCCCACCACCACCTTAAGAGTAGATCATAGGTGACCTTAGTGAGTCTATAAAATAAAACTAATAACATCTGGGCCAGTGGAGGGGGCCTTGGAAGGAGGCCTAAAACAAAACAACAAAGAGCAACCTAGCAAAAAGGTCAGGGGGCTGGAACCTGGGCCCAGAAACTGGAATGTGGTGCTGGGCTTTGGAGGATTGAACCCCAGACAGGAGACCGTGGTGGAGCTCTGGAGGGCAATGGGAAGGCCTGGAGATCCCTTGATGCAGCCCTGGATAGCAGTGTGGAAGCTGGTGGATCCCTCAATGAAGCCATGGAGAGTGGGGTGGAAGCCTGTAGATACCTCCACCATGCCATGGAGCATGGCGTGAAAGCTGGTAGATTCCTCCATTGAGCCCTGGAGAGGGATGAGAAAACCAGTAGTCCCCTTGCTAGAGCGCTAGACATGAGATGGGTCCACTTGGACACCCTCGTCTGAGAAGTTTTAATCAGTAAAACAAAGCGGTTACCCCTTGAAGAACTTAAGATAAGGAAAAGAAGGCTGGGGTGAAGTTGAAGATTTAACAAGAGGTACTTATGGTGGGGACAGACCTGGGAATGTTGATGGTGATGACAGGTCCAGATATTTGGATGGCAGCGATGAAGATGGAATGACCGGGAGTCTAGAAGGTAAGAAAATGGCAGAGTTAGGAGTGTGGAAGGCAATGACCATGACTGAACCAGGAGTATGTGTAGATGGCAAAGAAGACGAAGAACATGGCAAGGAAGATGATGATGATGACCGAGTGACAGGTTCAAATACCTAAAATATTTATTAAAGAACACAAGGGAAGAAAGACAACAGACATTAGATCTTTTTAAACACCAGATATATGCTAGTACTGAGTAAATATGTGGTAAATGCGATGAACCTGGTAAACAAAATAAAACATGTAGAGAATAATAAAAATAATTCTAACACCGAGCCATGAAGGTAGATGGTGAAGATGAAGATCATGACTGAGCCAGGAGTACTGATTGTGACTAGATTCTTGGGCTCTGAGGCGACAATGAACGGACTCTGGAGCACTGAGGAGTGGAGTCTGGGTGACGATGAGGTGACACTATCCAGCGGGACGAAGAGGGTCTTAGGCTCTCATGAAGTAGATCAATGGTCTCTGATAAAAAGCAAAGAGCTTGGCAGGACATGGATGGCTCTTCAGACGTGGAGGGTTGGAAAGGAAAGTTCCAGACCATTTGATCCTCCTGAACATGTGTGATTGTCTTATGGTGTCAACGGTGTTTGTGGCGCGAGGATGAAGCAGCGGCAGGGGTCAACTGGACCCCTGAAAGCAGAGACATCAGACAGACCCTAGGAAGCAGGTAGAGAAGCACTTGACAGATTCTCGGCAGCAGGAAGGAAAGATATCCATTCACCCAGACAACTCAAAATGAATAGCCACATCTAATCTCAAATGGTGAACTGGGGCCTTTGAGGAGCTGCTCGTCAATATCCATACTGACGTTGGACTTCTTGAAGCTTCTGTCTGCTTGATCCGAGTTCTGACTTGATTCTTGTGTCGTGTTGAGTGGAGGAAAAGCTGGACCAACTAGCTGACAGGTACTTGGGAGGAGCGTTGCGTTCAAGTGGTTTTGATGGAAAAGCGTAAAAATACAAAAACTTCCAATCTGGCAGAAGGAGAACAGAGTTATTACAAAGGACTGGACAGAAACATGTGGAAACAGGAATATTTACAGGAGGATCACATGGAGAGCAAAAAAAGCAGTAAGTATATATACTCTGAAGGAAGAGAGGAGACATGACAGGCAAATCAGAAGGACTGATAAGGATAGATAATAATAATAATAATAATAATAATAATAATAATAATATTAATATTAATAATAATAATAATAATAATAATAATAATAATAATAATAATAATAATAATAATAATAATACATTTTATTTAAAAGGCGCCTTTCTGGACACTCAAGGTCACCGTACAAAAGGATAAAAAACACAATGTAAGAGACAAAGTCAAAACAAAAAACATTTAAAAAATACAGAGGCTGGGACAGGAAAATTGATATTTAAAGAGAATAGGCTAACTTAAATAGATGAGTTTTGAGTTGTGATTTGAAATGGAGAAGTGAGTCCGTGTTTCTCAGTAGGGGTGGTAGAGAGTTCCAGAGGCGGGGGGCAGAGCGGCTGAATGCTCTGCTCCCCATGGTGGTGAGACGGGCGGAAGGGACAGACAGGTGTAAAGCAGATGAGGATCTAAGAGCACGGGAGGGGGTGAGAATATGCAGGAGGCCGGACAGATATGGGGGGGCAAAGTGGTGAAGGGCCTTGAATGTCATCAAGAGAATTTTGTATTGAATGCGGAATTGCACGGGGAGCCAGTGGAGCTGTCGGAGGACCAGGGTGATGTGGTGGATAGAGGGAGTTCTTTTTATAATGCGAGCAGCTGAGTTCTGGACCAGTTGTAGTTTATGGAGTGATTTTTGAGGAAGGCCAAAGAGGAGAGAGTTGCAGTAATCCAGTCGGGAGGTGACAAGGCTGTCCACAAGTATGGCAGCAGTGTGTAGGGTAAGGGAGGGACGGAGGCGGTTGATGTTTCTTAAGTGGAAGTAGGCAAACCGGGTAATGTTATTGATATGGGATTGAAAAGATAGGGTGCTATCGAGGATGACACCCAGACTCTTAACCTGGGGGGAGGGGGAGATGGAGGAGCTATCAATAATAAGTGGGAAACTGTTGGTTTTGGAAAGAGTTGATTTAGTGCCAATGAGGAGAACCTCAGTTTTACTACTGTTTAATTGAAGGAAGTTTTTGGTGAACCAGGCTTTTATTTCAGAGATGCAATCTGTGAGGGAGGTGAGAGGAAGAGAGGACGATGGTTGCGTGGAGAGGTAGAGCTGGGTGTCATCGGCATAGCAGTGGAAGTGGATGTTAAATTTGCGGAAGATATTGCCAAGGGGAAGGAGGTAGATGATGAAGAGGAGGGGCCCCAGGACAGAGCCCTGGGACACACCTGAGGTGACGGGGGAGGGGGTGGATTTGAGGGTCTTCAGTTGAATGAACTGAGTGCGGCCAGAAAAGTAGGAAATAAACCAGTCCAACGGAGTGTTAGTGATGCCAATGGAAGAAAGCCGAAGGATGAGCTGCAGCTGAAGGAAAGAGAATGCACAACAATCAGGGGATGTGTGAAGTGACTGAGACAAAGGAAAAGAATGGAGACAAGAAGGGAAAAGGGTAAATAAACATGAATGGAGCTGAACAAGAAATCCTGGGGAAAATGTCAAACCGAGATCTAATAAGAAACAATATAAATGTAAAAGGATTACAAGAAAAGCACAAAAGAATGAACCAAAGGAATACACCACCCAATAAATAGCCTAATAAAAGCACTGATATGGCAACACGTTACAAACAATAATGAGGAGAGAACAGAACTAGATAAGGCTAGACCTAACAAGAAAATTATCAAACGAAGACAAGAAAATCAAACTATAAACACCAACAAAACATGACACTAATATTGGAATCAGACATCTTTAAACCTTATATAACAGGCAATAGCCTTGTAGGGGCATTTCTGACAATTGCTTACTGTGTGGGGTTTTTAGCTGTCACTGGAACTAATTTTAGAATAAGAGATTCAAACCCTGCATGCCAGGCAATGAGAATGGGTTGGTATTTAGTGCCTCTGCAGGTCATGTGGGAAATACAGGTGTCTGGTTCCTCCATTTACTACCATGATATCTGTATACCCCACATGCTAGGTAATGCCCCTAGTTGAGTGTTTTGTGCTGTTGCCTGGCGTGTGGTGCTTACAGCTGTCATGGTTACTAATGCTGGAACCATACATCTGCAGGCCCCACATGCCAGACGATGAGTGTTGGTCAGGGTTGGTATTTTGTGTTGCTGTGTTTAGTAGCATGTGGGGGATCTAAATGTCTGGTTCCTCCATTGGCCACCATGATATTTCTATGCCCACATGCTAGGGATTGAGCCTGGATGGGTGTTTTGTGCTGTTGTCTTGCATGTGGGGCTTACAGTTGTCATGGTCACTAATACTGGAACCACACAGCTAAATGCTCCACGTGTCAGACAATGAGCCTGGGTGAGTGTTTTCGCTGTTGCCTGGTATGTGTGTTATTGTGTTACAATGATTGAGCCTGGGTGGGTGTGTCATGCTGTTGCCTGGCATATGGGGTGTACATATGTTAATGTGGCTCAGTGTTGGCTCCAGACATGAGTACACCCCATAGGCCAGGCAATGAAACTGGGTGAGTTGTTTATGCTATTTCCTGGCATGTGGGGAGCATAGTTGTAAAGGTTACCAATGTCAGAACCAGATATCTGGAGGCCTAAGAGACCTGACAATGGCTCTGTCTCAATTCAGGGGCTGCATCCTTCAAAGGACCTGATCTACTTGGGCTACTTCGTGCACCGCAAAAAAAGAAGATTGGAGCAAAAAGTTAATATTGTTGTCTCCACTGTACATAACTGTAAACATTTTTCACTTCCCCCTTTATATAGTTATTATGGCCCACAATCTTTATTTAAAATATTGTTTTATCTACTGTAATTATATTCTAATTCATTATTTAGCCAAATGTTATGTTTTTTTATTGAAATATGCCATTAAACAAAATTAATTGATGACAAATATCATTTGTCCACATTAGTAAAACATTTTCCAAGCTAAGCCCTAACCCTATAACTTTTGAAGGAAGGCTTAAATCAGTTTACTTGTAGCGAATAATAATGAATAAACCGAACATTGACATTAGATATCTTGTAATGAAGATAGATAAGATTAGATATCCTATTCCTCATAGCGTAAAGCCAGCAGAAGTCTCAAAGCAGTGTATTGGTAGAAAGGTGTTCTCTCTCGGCGTGGTGAGCCTAGGCTGCCTAGTGGCTGTAATCTGACAACAGGATCTGGCTGTGGTCCGAGCTCGCCCGAACATTTTTTTAAATCAAGTGATGTGCTAACGAAACAAGCTGATCTTTCGGTTTAAGAGAGCACACTTCTCGCCTAATAACTTTCCAAAAAATTACTTTTATGCCATAAAAAATGTAACATATTCAACTTTATTACCAGCTTTTCAGTCCCCTTCACTATTGCTGTTTCCGGTTAAAAATGTCTCTTCAACCCACAATGAATCATAGGATAGGATTAGCAATGAAGGATACATCGGCCCCATTGTTCAAATCGAGGAAAACGACACATTTGTCAACCACATTTGAAGCCTTTGTCGCTCGGCTGTGACTTAATCGGCCTATAAATTCCTCCTTCGAAGGATGCAGCCCCTGAATTGAGACAGAGCCAATGAGCCTGGGTGGGTGTTTTGTGCCACTGTTTGGCATGTGGCATGTACAGGTGTTACTGTGGCCCACTGTTGGCTCCAAACATCTGTTCTTCCCACATGCCAGTCAGTGAGGTGTGGAGGGTGTTTGTTGCCATTGCCTGGCATGTGGGGCTTCCAGGATATCTGGTACCATCATTGGTCACCGTGACATCTGTATGCCTCATAAGCCAGGTTACTGGATCTCTACAACCTGCTCCATAAACTCCAGCAATACAACCCCATCAAACTCCATCACCTGCTGGTGGTGCTGTCTGATGTGTCTACGAGTCATTCTCTGTGTCTGCTGACCTTCGCTCACTGTTCCAACTGACTACTGGACACACCGGTAACTACCTGTGACACCACCACCTCACTCATATTGTCATCACTCATGCCCTTTGGGGGCTGATCTAGACTTAGCGGCTCCCTGAATGATTCATTCTGACACCTGGCAGTGGTCTGCCTGTGGAGCCAAATTAAACCAAACTGGACCATTTCTACTGGGTGCTGACTTATTGATTTTTGTTTTGGTCAGTGGGTGTAGCTGTGATTAAATTAAACCCCCATTCCTGGCAACCTCCATGCGCCCATGTGTTGCAGGTGCTCCCTGAAGATTTGTAGTAAATGCTAACTGGCCTGTACTTGTTTAGCGCTTTATCAAGTTTAACAACCTTTAAGCGCTTTAAAGTACATTAAATCATTCACCAATTCATTTAGCCATTCATACAATGGTGGTGGTAAGCTACATTGTAGCCATAGCTGTCCTGGGAGAAACTAACAGAAGCGTCCGTAAAAAACAAACGGTTCCATCGGGCCCTCTGACCCCCAACAGCAGGAAAAGCAGGTGAAGTGTCTTACCCAAGGACACAATAACCCACTGCGCCACTGTGGTCCCTGACTGAAGAGCTTGAAGTTAGTTTTCAGGTAAAGCTTAAAAGTTTTGGGAATCAATTCAAACTAAAACCCTACTATGTTTGAGGCCTTACTGTTTTTTATGTGGTCTTAAAGGAAATGTGGCAGAGAGACATGCTGCAAAGTTCTCTCCCCATGAGGACTCAAGGATAGGACACCTGTACTGAGGCCTCTGTACATGAACTACTCACCCTACCCTTGCTAAAGTGCTACAAACTGATTCACTCTCTGCTGGACTCATGAGCTCTTTTGGATCAAGAGCTCATGGCTCAGGATTTTGGAAAATATTCACCAGCTCTTTAGGATGTACTCCATCTCTCACCTTGTTAATGTGTGATATTGCCTCCAGCCTCCCTAGACCCCTAGGACCAAGATGAGGCAATGGATGGATGATAACCCATCTTTCCAAGATTACTAAAGGAAAACACGGGCAAAAAACAAAACAGGCGAAGAGGAGTCCGAGGAAGAGGAATCTGTGTGCGAGGTGGAGGTGTAGCTGGAAGGACTCAAGTTACAGAATAAATTCAGGCAACTATGATTGATCATGTGGCCTTTCACTTAGAGGGGCGGGACAAAGAGTCCAACCTGTTCTTAATAGACATACAGTAGCATCCATTGTAACAGTTTTTGACTGGAGAACAGGTAATGTTGCTATACAATATATATATATATATCTGTATCTATTCCTATAGAGGAATTCTTCAGTGCATGGAGATGGAAGGTATGTGATCACGACCCCTATGAACAGATGTCTTGCTCAAGGCAATGACTGCTGCTGCCCATGATATAGATGCAGAGGCATGTCAAGGGTGGATCAGGCATGGAAGAAGATTTTTCCCTAGGTGCATTGCAAGGGAAAATATTAAGTGTGATGAAGATGAGGTCATGTGGCCTATTCGTCAAGAGAGAAGAGACTAGAAGAGACAGACAGCCCTAGTATCTTCTGTTGGAATATTTCATTTGTAGCCACAATAAATCACTAAATTTCCTAAATTTATTTGACCTCCATGCCATTGAGGTGACGATGCGTGTTTTTCAATTTCTGAGAGATCAGTGAATTCTTTATGAGCGCTCACCTTCTCCCATCTTCATCCACTTGATTCCACCACCAAAGGCCCACCAGCAATCTGCCAGACACGTTCTACAAATAAAAGTCAGTCTTTTGATTCCAAATTATAACATTGATTTAAACACTTAAGAGACCATTGAGATCAGGGTGTCCAAACTTTCTGCAATGTGTGCCAAAAGTTGAAAGTACTTAGGGGCAATATTTTGTAAAACTAATAAACCAAATAACTTCATTGTGAACATACTTCTACCTGCCCAGGAATAAATTAAACATCCGAAATTTTAATGATATTTGTTTTTCCTTCATTAAAAAAAAGGTGTGGAGTTTATTTACTTTCTGAATCAATTGCTTCTGGTTTTTTATCATTATTATTTGTTTTTTATTTAGAAGATCTTTGTGTTTATTCTCAGCAATAAAAGCTGGTACCACTTTACATTAAGGCTCCCCTTATAGATAACTAATAAATAATTCATATATATTTTATTAATCTGTAAACACACAACTCATTCATAAGTGTTTATTATGTGTTAATTAAAGGTCAGCAAGAGAAAAAACTGACTGGTATGTGCTTACAATGTAGTAACTTTAATATAAGCAGCTCTAGATGAAATATATAACTGAACAGATAAAGGTTACTATTTGGCAAGAAACCAGGATTATATAAGAGGAGCCTCACAGTAAAGTGGTACCCAAAAACTCTACTTTCTTCATTAAATTATCACTCCTTTAAGTCAAATTTAATCAATGGGTGCATACTAGTCTGTTGTTGTGTAGAAGTCGCTGTATGTGTACTAAAAGATTTAAAGTAGAACAATTTTTTTTCTATGAAACTTCCTCCCATAAAGAATGATCAAAGAGCCCACTGGTAGTCCAGATTTTAACCATTCTTGGACAGCAGTAAGGGGACACGCCTGGTTTAGTTAATAATATGTTTATGTTACTATTATTCAATGTAGGTTTGTTTTATAAACAAATGAAAATAACCACAAACACTAATTCTAAGTATTATTTCACTAACCTTTACAGTCCAGAAGTCGCATAACAGCGAGAGGATGATGGTGACCATGCAGACAATAAAGCCAACACTGAGAAAATCACATAGTAAATAAACAAAGATGGTGCATCAAGGATGCCAAAGGGTGTCTGGGACATCCGTTCCATTTTTATTTCAAAGATCCGCTTGGTAATGATAATATAATGATAGGGTGTAAACACACATACACAAATCCCTGTTTTAAATACTTACTGAGGACCGTGCCTTGACTTCCTTTCACTTTCAACCCCATCTATGGTCTTACTCTGACCTTAACCCTAAACCTAACCTTTTCCAGTATAAACCTAATCCTAACCTAAACCTAATTGACACCTTAATCCTAACCCTCTGTGTCGTCTGTGTGGAAAAACTTTGGCTGTAATGAAAGAATATAATCTAAGAAGGCACTATCAAACTTTGCAGAAACACACAGACAAAGACAAGAATATGGACACGGAACAAAGGCTACAGAAGGTGGAAGAATTACAACGAGGCCTTAAGTCCCGGCAGGCTATGTTCACATATGCTAAATCACATATGCTAAATCATAGCTGTCAAGGCTATCTTTATTGTAGCAAAAGAGGTCGCAAAATCAGCCCTTTACAGAAGGAGAGTTTATCAAAAACTGTATGCTTAGAGTTTGTGACGCAGTGTGCCCAGACAAAAGACAACTATCATCAAACGTGAGCTTGAGCAGAAACCGTTGCTGAACGTGTAGACCAGCTTTCCACCGATATAAAAGAACAAGTTGTGAGAAAGGGAAAAGATTTCATCGCATATTCTCTTGCTGTGTGAGCACGGACACATCTGACATTGGCCAGATGACAATTTCCGTCCGTGGAGTAGACTCCAGCCTGAGCATAACAGAAGAGTTTTTGGCATTACGTCCTATGCACGGCACAACTACAGGACAGAGTTTGTAAGAAGAGGTATCCAGATGTGTAAATGAGATGGGGCTGCCTTGGGAAAAACTTGTGGGTTTAACCACAGACAGAGCACTGTGTGGACACAGGAGTGGATTGGTGACAAGGATGCGTGAGAGGATGCGGGAGGAAAACGTCACAGATGAGCTGACAGCTTATCGCTGCATCATACACCAAGAGTCATTGTGTGGTAAAGCCTTAAAAATGGAACATGTAATGAGCACCATAACGCGAGCAGTTAACATCCTCAGAGCCAAAGGTTTAAATCACCGCCAGTTCAAGGCATTTCTGGGCGAGTTAGATACAGAGTACGGTGACTTACCGTATTACACAGAGGTGAGATGGCTAAGCCAGGGAAAGGTGCTGCAAAGATGTGTTGAGCTGCGTGAGGAGATCTGTCTGTTCATGGCAAGCAAGGGGAACGACACAACAGAGCTCCGAGATGAAACTTTCCTGTGTGAAATGGTGTTTCTCTGCGACATCACGAGCCATCTGAATGTGATGAATATGCAGCTGCAGGGATGGGGACGTGTCATCTCTGATATGTACACCACAGTGAAGGCCTTTAAAACTGTTATTGTTTCACCGTGTCCCGTCTACGGTGAAGCACCCTCGGTGGACCCAGTTCGTTTTACCCAGTCAGGCGACTCCCACTTACTTATTACCTTGAATGTAGGACGCATAAAACAGACAAGTATGCTTTTAGTTATATTTTATCTATGTAAAGACAGAGAAACAGTTACAGTCACACCAGCGCTGATGGGCTCCTGATCGGCAGGCAGCCCCGATTTCTCATCACACATACATTATAAAGGAGTTTAGGTTAACACCCATAAAAGGCCGTACATTTCCAAACTGCGTCATCAGTAGATAAACGGTGTCAATGAGTCCCTTCCTCGTTGTCCGTTGTTATCCAAGTGTGGCAGACAGTCCCGGGATAAACAGTTCGTTCCACTTGACCTCGTTGATATCCTAACAGACCCCCTGATGATGTGTCTTAATGGCACATCACCAAAGATGATCAACCAGTGGAACCACAGCTCTCAATCTGTCCCTCTCCCAGAACAGTCGGTCATTCCATCCAGTCCAAGCAATCCAAGTACGTCAGCTTCCGGCTTCCAGAGTCCATCCATCCGTGATCTCCATGGCAGTCGATAGTGCGGCTCAGTCTCTGGGGTTACACAATCTCTGCTGGTGTGCCCGAAAGGCATTTTGTAAAAACAGTCCAGTTGTCCGTTAGCCCCCCCTGTTTGTGTGCCCTAAAGGCACATCACAACGAAAACAGTTCCAAGAAATGGGCCGGACAAACATCGATGGAAACATCTTGGCATCAATCAGCATGAATACTTCATAATTCAGCATTTTTTAGTCAAGACCACAGTCCAAGCATTTTATCTACAATTTAGGGTCCAACTATTTGAGCTAGGCCTGTTTTAGGTTCCTATGCGCACATTATTTTAAAATTACATTAGACTAGATAAGCCAAACCTGTTCAGTAACCAAGGTCAAATTCGTCTGCTCTACCTCCACCCCAAGAAACCTCCTACTTGGTCCTCCACTCCCCATTCCCATGGACAAACATCCATCACTTTCAAACCTTACAAAACCAAGAGTACCAGTAGGGGGCATCAGAGGGCGGGCTGAGTCTTCAGCAGAAAAAACCATCTCTAAGAAATGGCAAAAAACTGATGGAGACCAGTCTAGGGGAATCCCACTCTGGGCCAATCTGAGCGAGAAGACACCCTGTATTGAATCTAGACATTAGCCTTACCGAGTAATTTATGGATCTGTGATAGCCATCAGATCCTGGTTCTCTATATAACAAAGCAAAAAGATTG
The DNA here is from genome assembly GCA_037039145.1 of Fundulus diaphanus. Lineage (NCBI taxonomy): Eukaryota > Metazoa > Chordata > Actinopteri > Cyprinodontiformes > Fundulidae > Fundulus > Fundulus diaphanus. Next base: position 91,255 of record JAZIBN010000135.1, read on the forward strand.
CAAGAACTGTAGGTCCAGGTGCGTGTGTCTGTAACAGAGAGTTTCCATTCTTAATCATAAAACCATAGTGATCAACATAATGCAACATCCCCGTATAAACATCATAACACAGAAAATCAAACATGGAAGTCAGTGGAAAAGAGAAAAAAAATCAGTTTCGTGATATAAAAAGAGTCTGTACGTCAATAACGCAAGTAAAAACGTCAGGCCAGTCCGAGCACGTGGCAGGCATGAATCTATTTGCGCATAAGTGGTCAGCTCAGAGTTCTCAGGCAACTGCTCCTTCGTTTCAAAAAGAAAAAAAGAGAGAGAGAGAGAGAAAATAAAAAATAAAATAAAAAAAATCACAGTTCTCTTGGCATGTTGCTCTCAAACTTCTTAAGTCCTCTTCTTGTTCCTCAGCATGGACAAAAACGATTTAGTTGGATGGTATTGAGTTTTCTGTCCTTTTCCAGGCAATAAGCATTTCATCCCAGTAAAATGCTCTGTGAAGATGGTTGGCAGACACCAGGCCTTGTTTACTGTTGAAGAACAGAAACAAGGTGTAATTAGTGTTCTTTTCAGGACACCCAATCCTTCTTTCATTTACCTTCTTCAAACACTTTCACATCCAGATATTTCCGTTCCCAATTATTATGCTCTTATCTTAACCTCCTTTACTGTAATTATTAGATCTTGCATTACTCTTATATTAACGGAAAAATCTGAAAGTTCAACTCTATCTGCAGCAGCACTCCTCTATGATTCTTTAACAAAATGTTCCCATGTGTGTCTCACCTTACAGTGTCCAACAGTTGAAAAATCTCTGCAACAGAAATTTGTCATCATATATGTCATGGCTACTGTGTCAAGGTTCATCTCAACTTATCTAGCACACAAGGAATTGTATTAAAACCTTTCAGAAACTTCTTGCTGAACCAGCTCTACAATACTTCACATTTTTCTAAAAAGACCAACAGAAAAACCCTTAAGTTTGTAAAAGAAAGCTCCACTATGTATATTTGCAGAATAATGTTGTGATATTAATCAGAAGCAGCCTTATGTACTTCTTGTCTTATTTTGAAAAGCTCAGCTGAGAAAAAGGAAGACTGTGCATGCCCCAGCGCACACAAAGTCGTAATTGGCTGCCATTCAGGAAGTGGGTGTAGCCCAGGGCGGAGACAGGAAATAGTTCTGTGAATCACTTTCAGCTTGACGTGGATCAAACCAATCATCCAAAGCGAAGAGCAATTCTAACCCGATTAACTTTCCTTATTTCTTTTTTTTTTTTTTTTTTTTTCTGCTTGTTTTAACAGATTGCTTTTGTAAGCAACCCTGGTTGCATTTTATGTCCCCCTGTTTAAATTTTGTTTGAAACAAACCTTTAAACTGTAGTATGCTGTGAGCAGTAACTCATTGTTGCTTATTAAACACATCGCCCCCTGACCATGTAAGAAGCTCCATACTGCTCTAGGTAGTGTTTTGTATGAGTCTTTAAACCTTTTTCAGTCATTCAACATTAGTTTAATAGATAATACATCCAAGTATAATTTTATCCCAAAGTAAATCAACCCTTTAACAAGTATCTTGTTCTTGTTTTCATGTGTTTAGTTTACCCTTGAAAAACTTTAAGCAGACATTACTCCAAGTGTTTTTCTTACATTTTCAGTTATCCATTATTATTATTATCTACTATTAACTCTTTTTTACTGCGTTCTTACAAATTTAGGATCTGTATCCGTTAAATTATAATCACCCAGTGATCTATATAAATCCTTATTTTATGTTTGCACTGTCTTATCCCAGCAGATTAAAAATTCCCCTTCTAGAATTTGCTTTATTGTTTCACCAATCACTGTCTGTTGTGATTATTGAAGAAATTGTGCAGTTCCCTTGAACCCTCTTAAATATAGACCACCCGTTGGTAAATGATCAGCATTAAGTTTTGCCCTTCTTCTAATTCTTTGTTTAGCCTTAGTATCTGCACTTTAATCTGTGGATCATAGGAATTCTTTGTTTGAACACGTCTCTGTGTCCGTATTTGTTTAGGTCTCTGTAATTTTTGTTCTATGCGTTTTAAGTGTGAACCTGGTCAGGATAGAGAAAGTCATCTCCGATGCTCCTTTTGGCAACCCCAGCAAACCCAAAAACAAAACGTTCACAGTCAGTGTTAGGTTACAGGTAATCCCTGTGGGAACACGACGTCGTCTCCTTAGTCCAACCTGGTTCCAAGCGCCTGGGCCATCGAAACACTCCACCACCTGTGACAAATCTCTGACATTTTTAAACCACAGCAGCTATTCCTGGGTGTCCAAACCCCCTGTCTGTGAAATGTCTCTCGTCGTAAGCCCAGGCTTTCAGTTTATCGCTTCTTGAGTGTCCCGCTGTCGAGCCCATTAACCCCAAGTTGCATATTGTTGAATCCCCATTTTCAAATGTTCTGTCGTTAAGAGTCCAAGAGTGTGTTATAGGTGCGTTTCCTGAAAGCCAACCTCTCCATGTCATGTTCGTGAAACCTTGTAGTTGAATTCCATCACCTGTGAAGCAAAGCAGTCATGCATAGTCCTGTTCAAGATGTTTTATAGCACAACAGGAGTTCCACTGTTGGGTGCCAGTGCAGCTCTGATGTTCCTCAGAGCCGACCTTCATGCATTTGATATCATTGTCAAGCTGTTATACTCTTATCATCATCTTGTGACCAGGAGTCGCTTCTGCTGTCCTGACCAGATACCAAACGTCCAACTAATCTAATTGACCTCATTTCTTTCCTGTATGTACGCAAGAGGATAATCGTTAGATTATCCTGGTCTAAAAGACCTCAAGGTTAATAGTTGGCTAAACTCTGTTTATGTGTTTTTTCCCTTCTGGATGTTTTAACATCTAGTTAAAAGACAACTATTGTGCTATTTTGTGTTCAAACAGAGAGATGTTAAGTCTCCTCAAACCGTTTAGGTAACTGCATACAATTCCAAACTATTTTCACTGGTGCTTTAATCCCTAATTTACCCATGTTATTTAGTAGAATAAGGCATTATTCTAATCTTGTAGTTTTATCCATTTAAATCCTTAACTTTTGTGGTGCTTTATTGATGTCTGCCGGAGTTGCAGATTTTACAGGCATCCTAATTATTTTGTTCTTATTTGCGCCTCTGCTTACTTTAAGATACCCAGTAAATGTTGTGCTCACAATTTCTCCTTCGCTTGAACAAGGTTAAAAGGTTTAGTTTATTCTGCTTATATTGAAAAATTTGCTTGCTCACTTGTTCATTCATTGCTGAGTTCATGCTATTAACTCTTGCTGTAACGCCTACTTTAACTTTTTCGCCCACTAGTTTTTTCATGATCATAATTATCGCTCATTGATCTAGATGTATTTTATTTATTTTTATTTTTTTTCATGTCGTCAGAATTGCATACATTGTTCTTATCCATTTTTCTTTTACGATTAAACGGCCCCTCTACGTACCCCACTCCTTACTTTAATCACCAATATTCATAAGTTGTTGAACCTGTTTAGGTTTAGCATAATTTCTTAAGCTGCTCTATGCTTTCATCACGTAACTTAACATTTTGGTGCAAAATTAATTTCTTTTAGCGGTGTCCCCTATTTCTTCTCGTGCACCTTGTGTTTTACGAAGCTTGTATCTTAAAGGTGCCTCTTTGAATCTTATTCAAACCCCTTGTGGAGTTAATAAAATTCCAAAACATATCTATATATGTTTCGGATGATTTAAATAAAAATCTTGTTAAAAAAGTAAAAGAAAATCCTTCTTATCTTAGCGAACTCAACCAGCTTTGTTTCCAGACCAGTACCACTTGTCCGAATGCGTTTGACCCTCTTATCGCTCGCTAATAACAGCTCTGACTTAAAACAATTAACATCCTAGGGGTTTAATAATAATCTTGATTGCTTTTAATCTGAAAGTTTTCTCCTAAGCGAATCCGCCGATGTGTTTGTTTCTAATGTGTGTTTTGTTTTTTAATTGTGTACAGGAAAATCTGATGTGAAGTGCAGAAGGGGTGTCTGCCAACTCATCTTTGTTTCGTGTTGCGGTCCATTGAAGGTTATCCGATGCCTCTGTCTTTGGCCCCGCAATTAGTTCTCCATTTTCAGTCCCCATGTCTCAGTTCAGCGGCACAACATCCTTCCAGGACGAGCATTGTCCATGAATCATCTTTCTCCAATCGTTGTGTCTGAAACCACAAGGAATTCTGCCAGCATTTTGCCAAAATGGATTTTATCCAAAATCAAATTGTCTAATACAAGAATTGTCCATCTTCATCCGTAGTGTAGTGTACATAAGTTGAAAAGAAAAAATTAAAACAAAATTACAGTAAAACTCTCTCAAAACAAATTCAATCACATTGTTCCCTCTAAAACGAACTATTCTTAAAGTTCTTCACCTTTAGTTAACATAGTTCAGGATTAAAAACGTCATTTGAATTACGGAGCTGCAGTTCTCCCAAAACAAATGAACATTCTGAAACCATGAACATTACTTCACACAGACGAACGTTTAGTTACATACGATACACAAATACATACAGTTACACACAAACGATGACATTCAGACAGACAAACACGTGCAGGCCTGCTTTTTCTGACAGGGAGGAAGGGCTGGTCAGATCCTAGCGACGGTTATGGCAGCCTCTTCTAAAATGCGCCCAGCACTAGGGCACATCATAATCTTTGGTTGGTCCCTTTCTATGATCTCTGTACTGCGGTGTACCTCTACTGGGAATTTGTCCCCATGGAGGTCCCTGATACATCTGAAATGGGACATCTGGAGGGAGGTGCCCCACAAACTGGTTTGCACCAAACACAGGTGTCGGGGCAATAACCATCTGAGCTTTTGTAACATTCTTCTTCTTCCTCCTTTTACTTTGTTTGTCTCTCAGCTTTTTTAGCTGTTCAGCTAAGAGGAGTTGTTCTAACTTCTGTGAATCACTGCTTATCTGTTTCATATTCTTTTCACCCCTATCCAGCTGATGCACCAAAGCAGCCATCCACTGATCTAAAGGCATATCATAACTCGCAACCATTCTGTCCATGTTCTCCTTAACATCCTCTGTTTGGCCCTTTAACATTGCCTGTTTAAAGAGTTGCTGCAGCGTGACTGATAACGGGCAAGAGCCCGTCTGGTCTTCCCATACTTTCAACATTCTGTCCACATATGCTGAAGTCGTCTCCCCTGCACAACGTGTAGTGTCATTTAAAAGGCCAGAATCCGTACTTACCGGATAAAACGCCCTCAGTGTGCTCCAAAGTTGCCGTGCCACCGAGGCCAAAGGAGCAGCTGCTCCTAGTTCGTCAGTTCCAGCAGAAACTTCAACCACATGTACCTCATGTGGTTCCAGGTATGCTGATAAGCCAGTCCTCACATCATCAATGGCCAATACATACCCGCACAAAATGCCCCCTCATTAGCCCAATTTTCTTCTCCTGTAGTTCTTTCAAGTCACCTGATTGTGGCGCTACATACCCCCCTGGGCCAGTGTTCCAGCCCACATAACTCCATCGGGGACACCATGTGCCCTCAACAGGAGCGCCATACAGGAAGTGATACATGTAAACGTCATAACGCCTCCAGGATGTAGGGTCCTCCCCACAGTCAATGACGTCACAGAGATCGAATTGGAAAGTTACTGAGCTACCCAGAGTATAGTTTACCTCTAAGCCCCCGTAATATGTAATGCAGGGATCTGACGATATTTTCCAAGCAGGCGCATCGCGCTTGGCCCTGAACACAACCGGTCCAGGATTATTCATGCGGGAGGTTGTGGTATCAAAATGAATCTGTTCAGCCTGAATCAAACCAGAAACAAAGAAAAATAAAATCAAACTGGACCGTCCTCCCCTCATTGTTTTGCTGCAGCACAGCAACATTCTTACTCCTCAATGTTTTCTCCAATATCCCTCAGATGCTTTCTGATGTCTCTGAGGTTCCTCTCTGTGGAAGGTGTGCCCTTTCTACAGTGTGATTTGTGCCAAGATCTGCTTACCTTGGTTTCAGCTTCGTCGAGCCAAACCTTCAAACTGTAAGTGGTTGAGCTTACCACCTTAAAGGGTCCAATCCACCTGGGGTCTTTCCAAGTTCTGTGGAACACTTTTCTGTATATCCACTCCCCAGGGGCAATCTGCTCCGGAGTCTCTCCCTTTGGTTCTCCAGTCAGGGCTTCCTGTGTGTTGTGAGACAAAAACTTCACAGCAGACTGCAATTGTTGGACATAATGCGTTAGCTCCTCTTGTTGTAGATCTAGACTGGGTTCACAGCCCTATTGGAGAGAGGAAGTGAAAGGACAGGGCATTATCCTTCCTGTCAAAAGTTCATGGGGAGACAGCCCCATGCGATCAGTGGGTGATGATCTAATTGAGAACATCACCAAGGGCAGCGCAGTCAGCCCTGTCATTCCAGTATCAGCACAAACTTTATATGCTGAGCCAAACTTCTGTTTGATCCCAAAGTACTCCTCCACTTGTTTTAAGGAGTCCGAGGTGAAGTGTGTTCCGTTATCTGAACGGATGCTGAGTGGAGCACCATAACGTGGGATCAGGTCATTAATTAGCCAATTAATGACCTCTCGTGCAGATTCTGTTTTGGTGGGCGTGGCTTCAACCCACCTGGTGAAAGTATCAACACAAGCAAGGAAATATCTACATCCTTTCACCCTTTTGTCTTTTCCCATGTCCACAAAATCAATAACAACCTTCTGCCAAGGTTTGCTGGGAACAGGAAATGCTCCCATTCGGACTCTCAAAGTTCGCTTTGGGTTGTAATGGCAGCAAATGGAGCAATTATTTACAAAATATTTACAAACATCCTTGAGGAAAGGGTGCCACCACTTTTGGCTAATTAGCCTTAGCAGTTTTTCACTGGACTGGTGGCCCCTGTGGTGTGCTTCTTCACAAAGAAGCAACAGAAGTCGAGGAGGCCACAAGTCTCCCATTATGTGACCTCCATACACCCGTCTGTTCGTCCTGTTTTGCCCCTTTTTCAACCCATGCCTGCTTTTCTTGAGGTGCTGCAGCTTTTTGCATGTCAATGACCTCCACCAGCCCCGTGTCCCATGCAACAACAGGGGACTGAAACATCTGTGCTGTTGCCCTTTACAGTTCTCTTATAATCAGCCACTGTTTTTGCGGCCGAATCAGCAGCGTTGTTCCCCATCACTATTTCAGAGGCCCCAGATTGATGACCCGCGCATTTAATGACCGCCACACATTCAGGTTTTGTCAAGGCTTCTTTCAAGCGCAACATGTGATTAATGTGTTTGACAGGTTTTCCGGCTGTGGTTAAAAATCCGTTCTTAACCAGTGTTTTAGGTCGACCTGGACTGTTCTAACTGCGTAGGCCGAATCAGTGTAGATGTTTAATTTTTTACCTTCATGCAGTTCTCAAGCGCGGATCACAGCGATTATTTCTGCCAGCTGGGCCGACGCCGGAGGCGGGATGACCTTAACTTCCACGGTGTGCCATGTGTCCCAGCACATAACTCCATACCAGGCATCTCCACCGAAGGGTCTGATGAAGTCACCACACTCCTGGCCTTGGATAACAGTTCTCTAGCATCACCACACAGATTGTTTTGCATAACAGCGGCTGCACCAGAAGCAGACCTGTCCGGAATAACTGGAGGAGTTGTGTACTTACCTTCTTGTTTGAAAGAAGATGATTCACTTACCCCCTGCAGACTTTCGCTCTCTTGTTGTTGTTTGTCGAGGCCTGAGAAGCATATGGTGAAATAAAGTTCGGTTAGTTTTATCAAGCCTGCTATTTTGATTTCCTCTTTTTGGCATTTTTCCCGAGCAAACTCACCAGCACCAGCCGTTTTTTTCTTGTGCCTGGGCTAACTTGCTTTTTAAAATATTTAAATAGTGAGTTCGCGTCAGAGTTTCTGGTGGGGACCCCTCTGATAGTCACCAAAAACCCCGTCGCCCCTCATCTTTTCGCACCCCTCTTCGAATTGTTTCAGATGATGTTCAGCATCTTTGTGTGGAAAGCTTGCCATTATGCTCCCCTTTCCGGTCTCCAGCAGTGTTCTTAAAGAACATCCCCGGAGCTCATTTTCTAGCTGATTCTCAGCCATTCCAGCACTTACACGTCTTGGCCAACCTGCTGGGACAGCGTCCTGTCCTGTAGCGTGTCTGACGAAAACACACCCTTTATGGCCAAGCTTTAGTTAACTCTGTACGTACTCTTTTACTTATCTTTTTCAGATATATTTGGTTTAGCAACTCTTAAAGTTCTTTAAGAGGACCCAAAAATCCAATGGCTTGCAACTCTAAACCAAAGCCAACTGATACGCGCACGTTTTTCGAAAAGGCAGCTTTTATATTTCCGTGAAGATGAACGATTTTATGTTCGTCCCCGCGAAAAATAAGGGGCTCTAAACCCGCATTTCTAGGCTTACACAATGTTTCAGAAGCCACGCGTAACGGCGTGCTTGTTAGTGAGACCCAATGTTCTCAAGGCTCACAGTATTTTCAGAGACCTGGCCAGGATCTCCCGGACTTTCACCGCTGTGACCTGCACGCAAATCCCAAGTCCTTTACCGACCGGACTTTCACCGCTGCGACCTGCAGCCGACACGACACGTTTGCAAACAATTTTACTGACCGGACTTTCACCGCTGCGACCTGCAGCCAACACGACACGTTTGCAAACAATTATCCTTAAACGTTTCTCTGCCTTTAGGAATGCAAAAAGATCGGCCCTTCCAGGAAGGAAAAGACACTAGGAGATAAATGAAATCTCCTTACCTTCTTGTGCGGCCGCACGTTGTGTGTTTTCCTTCCGGAATGACGACCTGACCGGAAAAACGGAAGGTGGTACGTCGTCCTTTGGGTCCGGGCGGAAACACCATTTTGTTATTGTTTCACCGTGTCCCGTCTACGGTGAAACACCCTCGGTGGACCCAGTTCGTTTTACCCAGTCAGGCGACTCCCACTTACTTATTACCTTGAATGTAGGACGCATAAAACAGACAAGTATGCTTTTAGTTATATTTTATCTATGTAAAGACAGAGAAACAGTTACAGTCACACCAGCGCTGATGGGCTCCTGATCGGCAGGCAGCCCCGATTTCTCATCACACATACATTATAAAGGAGTTTAGGTTAACACCCATAAAAGGCCGTACATTTCCAAACTGCGTCATCAGTAGATAAACGGTGTCAACTCCGGGACGCTATCAGACAGATGAGTCCCTTCCTCGTTGTCCATTGTTATCCAAGTGTGGCAGACAGTCCCGGGATAAACAGTTCGTTCCACTTGACCTCGTTGATATCCTAACAAAACCAAGCTGAGTCTGTGGGAGATGCAGATGAGGAAAGAAAACTTGAGCCACTTTTCCAGCTGCCAGACCATGAAAGAGAAGCTCTCTACCGCTGTGTTCCCGAGTGCAGAGTTTGCTGATAAACTCAACATACTGTCCGCTGACTTCCAACACCGATTTGCTGACATTGAAGCCCGAAAAGGCAGGTTTGAACTGCTCAGCAATCCTTTTGCAGTTTATGTAGAAAGTGCACCACCAAATCTACAAATGGAGTTGATTGAGCTCCAGTGCAATGACACACTGAAGGAAAAATATGAGAGAGAGAGTGGGTGCTGCTGAGTTTGCACGTTTCATCCCCGACACAATGAACCCAGTTGCGCATCCAAGCTGCTTGGATGCTCTCTACGTTTGGCAGCACATACCTGTGTGAACAACTTTTCTTTTTAATGAAGCTAAACAAAACATCACACAGGAGCCACCTTCACCTTCACCTTCACTCAATCCTGAGGATTTCCTCAGCTCAGGGCCTAACCCCGAACATTGATGAACTTGTACAAAAGATGAGACACCACCAAGTATCCGGCTCAGCCTCAGACAAGTGAGCATCACAGAGCAGTAACGTCTTTTTCAGTCTTTAATTTAGTTAATTTTTTTTATTTATTTGTACAAGACGTGATTTTTCTTTGAAGGAAGTATTGTTTTGTCTGTGTGCCATAGATTTTTGTATTTTACTTTATTGTATTTTCTTTATTCATATGTATATGAAGCCTAGGTGGAAATTCAACTGAAGAAACTGAATTACTTACCTCCATCCAATCAGAGGCTCATCCGCCTCCGATGCAAGCCAATCGGCTTTGAACCACACCTCCACGAAGCCCAATCAGCATCCTGAGTTCATCTTAAAAGAACTTCAAATCCACGTCTCAGCCTGCTACCCAGCAAAGAGCAAGCAGGGGCTGCGCAATGTCTGATTTGGACTCCGATGACCCTGATTCAACCCACCTCCATCCCCTTCTCCACCATCGTAGCCAAGCTCCATCTGGCTTCCCATGGTGCTCCTTCAACCTCGTCCCTATCAGAGTGTAATTCCTCCTGGACTCTTATCCAATTCCCTGTCACACCTTAAAACAGTCCGGCAGAAGACCGCCATGTTGAGCCTGGTTCTGCCAGATGTTTCTTCCCAAAGGGGAGTTTTTCCTCTCCACTGTCACTTCATGCTTGCTCATCATGGACAGGTTCATGCAACTTGAGGTATCTGACAGAGCCATAACAAAATATTGCTTTATTCTTTGAATGTACAGAACATGCGATTTTTCTTTGAAGGAAGTTTGTTTTTGTCTGTTTGCCTGTTGAAAAATGGTTTCACTTGAAATTACTGACAGATCCATAAGAAAATATTGCTTTATTCATTTAATTATTAAATAATATACACTGTGTCAGGTCTTGGTAAATTGGCTATGTGCAATCATTTCAATATGTTTTAATAAACATTGAACCAGTCCGGCCCTCGGCTTGTAGAAAATTTGTTTTTTTGGCCCTCGGTGTATTTGACTTTGACATCCCTGCTTTAAACATATGTCTGCTTGGATATTTTATCACTCCTTTTATCAGAAACGATAACGTTTAATTAAATTGGTTGAAATCATAGCACAACCTAGCTTTTCTACAATGAGCATACAATCTCCGTTTAAAAATCAGCTTTCAGTACTTTATTTAGACAGGTCTTCAATTTCATCTTTAAAATTTAATGTATTTTTGATTAGTTTTTTTACTCTCTATTTAAAGTAATTTAATTCATTTTACATGGTCCTTTTTAACAATTTTATTTAGTTTTTTTTTTATTCTGTTGTTTGGCTGAGAAACCCCTTTTTCAATCTATTAAAAAGGGTTATATAAAAAAACTTTTCTACTTACTTTTGAACATAGTCCATAAATGTTAAATCAAGTAGATATTGCGGCAATTCCAGAACATCAACGTCCTTTATCCAATTTCAAAACTTAGTTTTGATTTGTGTTTGTGAATTTTGTCGAGTTGAGACACATCTGTAGGTTTATACTGTCTAGGTTATGATTTAAAGCAGGGGAGCCTAAATGTTTTGTCCTGTGGGCCAAAATTGTCCCGTCAAAAGCACTTAAGGGCCAAAAAATAAAAGAGTTAAAAAAATAACAAGCAAACAATTGCTGTGATTTTTTTTTTTTGACCTGCTTAGAAAATATCCATCCATTTTCCAACACGCTTATCCCTGCTGGGGTCAGGAGGGGTGCTGGTGCCTATCTCCAGCTGGGCGAGAGGCAGGGTATCCATGGACAGGTCGCCAGTCTATCCTCTACAAAATATGATCATGTTAAATAAACAGATTAGACTATCTGCAATAAGCCAATTTTAACAAATAAATTCCAATCACATTTTAATGCACCAAAGTCTGCATTTGAGTAAAAGTGAATAGATGTAGTCCTATTTATTATGAGATTAAAGAGCATGTAAAATGTGTGGTTATTAAAAGACAAATGTTTTGTGTTGTACCTAACATTGAATGTTAAGATTGTGAGATAACACTGATCTAAACAGTCAGATGGCGCCAGCAAAACCTCCTCGGCCGGGTCACGAATCTTCTGGCTTGGACTCACTGTGTGTCCCATCTTCTGGGTCGTCTTTGTCTTCAGTATTCTCCTTTCCTTTCACATCAAACGGCTGGTCAGTTCAGGGCTTTGTACCTGTGTCGGAGTTCTTCCAGACTACATGAGTGTTGTGCAGAAGCTAATTCTGTGTGTGACCTTGCACCCAGGATGTGGTGATAATGGAAATAGTTTTTGCAATGGGCCAACTTGTACGGTTATGTCAGATGCAAAGTGGGTGGGAAGTCCTGCCTGAGAAACATGGCAAAGAGCTACGTCAGTGGACAGATTTTCAAACAGGTATGTGAAATAGCATTTTTACCTTTTGTCATGGTTTTCAGATGACGAGCCCACATGCAGATACGAACGGGAGGCAATGCACAGTCTTAAGATTTTTATTAAAGGAAAAACAGGCAGGTCTATGGACGGAACTACAGGTGACTCGGCTGGGTCAGAACGTCACGGCTGGAAAGTCTGTAAGAAAGAGCAAGTGAGTTCTTCTGAAATAAGAGCCAAGAAGAAACTTGCTAGGAGTTGCGCTGCTTACCATTAGGCTGGGCGGACCTAACCGGGAAGAAGTAGCGTCATGAGAACTCTATGTGACTACTCAGATGGAGATAGGTGGCTAGTGGCTGAGGGCGGCAGATGTAGCTGGCGAGGAATCCGAGGCGACCTCATCGGCAGCGGTTGACAGATGGATTGACCAGAGTGAGCACAGAACCAACAGAACCCGGGAAAGGGGATCTCAGGCCTCGCTGGGTAACTTCCAGGAAGTATGAGGGGAGCGCCAGAGCAAAATCTGAGCAGACAGGTCTGCTGGTCTGTTTCTTCGGACGGGTCGTCAAGACAGGTGAGTGCATCCAAGCACCAAAATCTGGAGCAACAGAGAGGTACAAAAAATTACTCAAAAAAGAAGCGTAACAAAAACTCACAAGCTGGTTTCCGAGAGTTGGGACAGAGGCCACGTCGTACCACGACTGGTTAAGGCTCCGGCGTCTTCCATCTGCCAGTGCTCTGCTTAAGAAGCCAGAGGAAGCTGCCTGCAACGAGCTGCAGGTGTGGACCACGCCTCCTCAGCCAACTAGACACACCTGAGGAGTAGAGTTAGAGCAGCCAACACAGAGAACCCTGACACTACCCCCCCCCTCAACGGCCGCCTCCTGGCGGCCCAGACGAAGAAGTGCTGGGCTGAGTAGACCAGAAATCCCGAATCAAATCCTGATTGGCGATGGTAGCTGCAGACACCCATGAGCGATCCCCAGAGCTGCGACCCTCCCAATCGACGAGGTATTGGTGACCCCTACCTCGTCGACGGGCATCCACAACCCTGATGACGCGAGGATTCTGACTGTCCTGGGAGGGTGGAGGGGGTCCGGAAGGAGGGTATGAATCATTGTCCAAAACGGGCTTAATCTGGGATACATGAAAAGTGGGATGAACACGAGAGTGAGGGGGAAGACGTAAGCGGACGGTGGTCGGGTTGATAACTGTCTCTATTTCATAGGGACCAGTAAACCGGGGAGCAAGCTTCTTGGCGGATGGGTTAGTCAATACATCTCTGGATGATAACCAAACCCTCTGACCGGGGCGATAATGGGGAGCTGGTCTGCGGTGCTGGTCAGCAAACCTCTTACTCCGCTCTGCGGTGCGAGTGAGTGCTGTAACCGTCTCTTTCCATATCTTCTGGCAGCGAGCAATATAGTCGTTGACGGAGGTGAAGGGAATCCTGAGTTCGTCTGTGGGTAGGAGTTGAGGTTGATATCCTAAGGCAACTTCAAAAGGTGAACGTCCCGTGGCTGAGGTGATGTGAGAGTTCAGGGCATA